>BKCH01001783.1:0-600000 GCA_008635985.1 Ficus erecta | reverse complement strand
CGACGGGGATCGTTCATCGCAGGCATGGTACGAATGTCGAACTGAAGCTTGCCAAGGCATCTGCTTGGGCGTTCAAGTTTCACGGGACCTACTAGATGGCACATTCATCGAAATGAGCTCTGAGGGATGGCATAACCACTAGATTGGATTCCATCCTAGGATTTTTCACCGTGTATTCCCTAAGTACCTGATTCACAATGAGCTATGAATCACTTTGGAATTTGAGCATGCGAGCCCCCAGTGCCTTTGCTAATCGTAGCCAAGCTATCAGAGCTTCATACTTAGCTTCACTGTTAGAAGCCTGGAATCCTAGCCGGGAAGCTTGCTTGATGACCTCGTTGTTGGGTCACTTGAGGTATACTTTATGCTCGAGCCCTTCACATTCGATGCCCCATCGACCATTAAGGTCCATGGTTGTTCGAGGCTCATCGTTCGTCTTTGGAAGATCAGGTGTTAATTCGGCGATGAAATCAACTAATACCTAAGAATTTAAGCTAGTACGTGCTCGATATTCAATATCAAAATCGATCAATTCGACTACCCACTTGGTTAAATGCCCCAACGTGTTTGGATTGTAGAGAATGGCTCGCAAGGGATAGGTTGTCATCGCTGTGATGGAGTGCAACTGCAAGTAGGGCCTCAATTTTCGGGCTGCAGTGGCTAGGGCAAGGGCCAACTTTTCAATGATCGGATACCTTATCTCGGCTTCGAGCAATGATTTGCTGATGTAGAATATTGGTCGTTGCTCACCGTTCGAATCTTAAACCAGGACTAAGCTGACGGCTGCTTTTATCACCGCTAAGTACAAAAATAATGTCTCGCTAGTTAGAGGCTTAGTCAGGATGGAAGGAATAGATAGATGCCTTTGAGCTCGTCAAATGCCAACTGGCACTCGTCTGTTCACTCAAACTTTTTATTGCCTTTTAGCAGTTTGAAAAACGACAGGCACTTGTCAGTCGAATGGGAGATGAATATGTTAAGCGTTGCGATTCGGCCAGTGAGCTTTTGAATCTCTCTTTTATTCCTTGGTGATGGCATGTTTATTATTGCCCTTATCTGATCGGGGTTTGCTTCGATTCCTCGCTAAGTGACGAAATAGCCCAAGATTTTACCAGATGAGACCCCCGAAAGAACATTTGGAAGGATTTAGGCACTGTTGATGCCGAAAATGCTTCCGGCAGCAACACCCAAAGTGACAGGGTTGCCCGGTCGGTTCGAGCCGATTACTCCGCTGTCGATCACCTACAAAAGAGAAGCACCTCGGAATGAGGGGGACACCGGTGTGGTGTCTGCCGTGGGCACTCCGATGCCTAAGTCAGTAATGACTCTGATGAGCGTAGGGAGAGACAGAGCTTTGGCAAGGCAAGAATGACCGTACCTGAATTTGCGTACTTTTCCTCTATTTATAGACGTTCTTCCCGGACTCGGGTGCTCGGGGCGACCCGGTTGGGCTGGCTACCTAGGCGCCCGGTGGGTGACTAGGGTTTTAGGTCTGCAGAGGCTACTGGCCCAATGGACGTGTGCCACGTGGGGCCTGACTCCAAGTAGGGGACAGAAGGGTGTCCGCCGTCGGCGCCTGCAGGGGCAGGTTTGGTGTCAGAGTAGGTGGCGGCGGGTGGCGAAGTGATGTCCTGCAGGAGTAGGTGAGCGGCGACTGTAACAGATGGGTGCCAGGGCAGGTACAGCGTCAGTTGAGGTGACCGTGGGCCCGGACGACCCTAGCAAACCCGGAGGCAGCCGATACGATGGTTAACCCGAGCACATCGTGGTCCGCGTACACAGCCAGCTGATGCAGGGTCGTAGGATCTTGTCGGCCGATCTCCCGGTCAGCCGACCATCCGAGACGGGGATTGTGTCTCCGAGAAGGTGGGAAGATCGAGGGAAGTGGTCGGCGGTTGTACTTCGTGGTCGAAGCAGAAAGCGACATCAACAGGCACATATTATGCTATCTAAGTACTGAAAAACAATCCGTTAGGTGACTTATGTGGTCCTCGGCTCGCAATGACTTGACCAGCATGTTGTCGATGTATACCTCCATTGTCCTGTTGAGGTGATCAATGAACATCGCATTGACGAGCCTTTGATATGTTGCATCATCATTCTTCAAACCAAACGACATTACCTTGTAGCAGTGTATTCACCTTTCTATGATGAAGGCGGTTCTTTTCTGGTTGTCAGGGTGCATTAGGATTTGGTTATATCCTAAGAATGCATCCATGAATGATAAGAGCTCGTGGCTGGCGGTCGCGTCCATTAGACGATCAATGTGAGGCAATGGAAAGCTGTCTTTCGGGCATGCTTTATTGAGGTCGGTGAAGTCGATGCAAACCCCCCATTTTCGGTTCTTCTTTTTTATTACAACGACGTTAGCTAGCCAATCTGGGTTGCAAACTTCTCTTATGAATCCTGCCTCGATCAACTTCCGCACTTCATCATTCACAATTTGGTTACACTCGATACTAAGCTTCTGTCTCTTCTGCTTAACTAGTTTGTGATTGGGATCGATGTTGAGCCGATGAGTTGTCATGGCGGGATCGATGTTTGGCATATCGCTATGTGACCATGCAAAACATTCTCAATTGTCCCCGAGAAACTAAATCAACTGGGTTCGAATCATCTCGTCAAGCAGGGAGCCAACATTAACTCATCGCTTAGGTCTATCGGGGTCAATCTGAATCTCATCCAACTGCTTGACTTCTAGTTGCGAGCAATTGGTCGTCCCCTCTTCCACCTGTAATTGCTACAAGCTGTCGTCTGTCTTCAACTTCATTGAATGGGGGTAACACGTTCCTGCAACTTCCTGGCTTCCCCTGATCTCTCGAACTCCCCTCCTTGTGGGAAATCGGATCCTCTGGTGGTAAATAGATGGTACAACCTTCATGGTATAGATCCATGGCCTTCCAATGATGATGTTGTGCGCTGATGGACAATCCATGATTAAGAAAATGGTCATTATATTATTTCCAATGGTGAAAACTGGGAGTTTAATCTTACCAATGGCAGTAGTGGGCTCTCCATTGAACCCGATGAGAACCATGGTTGACTTTTCAATCTAAGACTCGTCTATTTCCATCTCTCGCAGGGTCGATAAAAAAACACATTGGCCAAACTTCCATTATCGACAAGGATCCTGCTAACTACACAGTTCGATACGTTCAGTGTAAGAACCAGCGCATCATCGTGTGGTCAACTAAGGTTTGTAGCCTCACTGCTAGGAAACCTCGAAGCTATGGGCTTTAAGGCCTTTCTTTCATAAGCTTGGATTGTAGTCATTGAGTCTCCGCTGCACATTGAACCCTTGCAGAAAACACCGATGGTTTTTCAAACTAGCGGCAACGATGGTGTATCCTCGATTTGCTGGACAACCTTTCGCTCTTTGGGCTAGTTGCCGAGCCCGTATGTTTCTCTCCCTTTGTCAATACCAAACTCTCTAAGATGCCTTTTGGAAAAAACCATCATCGTACCTGCATGATTACATGACAGTTTCACTAGAAACCATCGTGTAATCCATACATTTCCTCAAACATTATGTTGCACATCATTGCTTCGATGGTCATCGTCCCCGGAGGAACAGGGCGCCTAGGCGATGGTGGTAATTCTTGTGTCGAACGTCTGGTTGAGGCCATGTTTCTGCAGGAGCTGGATCCGGGTACTTGTTGAGTCTACATTAGTGGATCGTTCACCGTTAGGGTGTTCCCTGACATTGAAAGAGGCTGCATTGGAGCCACGAGGCTGTGAGTTATGGCTAGCGATCCTTAAGGGTAATAGGGCATGGCTTGCTGCCTGCCCCCGCCACTCATTCCTACTGAGCATATGGGTTGTAGTAGTACGAGTAGACAGCCTGTGTTGTCATTGTGGCAAACTGGCTTCTCAGGGCTAATTCTTGGCACTAATGCTTTTCATCTGCGTCTGTTGGGCACTGTGCTTATGGGTAAGCTCTTCGACCAAACACATTAGGTTGGTGATTTGGGCGTTCTCTCCTGATGTTGAAACTTCAGGCTGAGCATCAGGACTGTTCTGCAATGGTTCGACCTACTATTTGCGATTGTCCGACATGGCTGCTCTATGAATTACCCGTGTATGACGGCCAAAGGCCCCACGGTGGGCACCAAACTATAGATGCTAAGAATCTACGGCTAAATTTCAAACTGGGTTAGATCATGAGAAAATTAACATACATAAATTATTGGGGTTCTTGGACATCGCATATGAAAATCACAAAACAATTTTAATCAGAAAATGAAATGGGTAAATCTAAAATGAGAGTAGCAAAAGATAACAACATCAATATTTAGAAAGGTTCAATGGAATTGTGTTATGTTCTTTGAGTATGTGGTTTTCACTCTATATGAATTTTGAGTACAAGAGGTTTAACATTTATGGGTATAATCTGATAGAATATGACAATCAGCAAAAGGGATTTTTTTTAAGAAAAATGAGAGGTTTTTCTAAATTATGTGAGGGGTCTTCCTCTATTTATAGACGAGAAATCATTGGTCTGAGTTCTTAGTACAGTAATGGGCGGCTCCCCACTACCCTGAGCAATTCGAAACACTTACAAGAACGTGGACCAAAATGCCACGATTGATTATGGATCTAGCAGTTATAGAGATTGGTCTTTAACTGTTCGATGTTTATCAAATATGAGCACTAAACAACAAACCAATCATCCAAAACGACCAAGGATTGAGCGCCATTCATCGTTCGCTTTTTTGGGGCAAGTGCCCACTAGATCCACACTTGGTAAATTAACGGATGATCATTCATCATTCGTCACTCTTCTTACGAGTGGTAATCGTTCGTTGGGCGGAGCCTAAATGTTTGAGGACACTTGATTCATCGTGGTCTAATGTTCATCGTTCTTTGATTAAGCAGTCACAATGACCCGATTATAATTTTACAGACAGTCGAAATCTGAACCCTATAAAAACAACATTCTCCTCGCATCCAAGTGTTGAAACAAGTTCCCCATGTATGCGAATTGATTCCAAAACTATCAATCTCTTGATAGGCTTGGAGACATCAATTCCCATCTAAAACACATACAAATGTTTTTCTTGTTTTTTCCCCCGTTTCATAACTTTATATCGCTTTCCCATCTATCAAATCAACATAATTCAAGTTGAGCTAGAAAAAATTAATAATAATAACATAATTCACCGGGCCTCTGACAACAATTTTGTACCTTTTGGAAGAAATACTTGTAATCGCTCCAAACCTTAAATCAGTGCTTCTGTGGAGTAATAACAGTTAGGAGTGTTCTGGTTTGATAGGAAAACTACTAACTAAACCACAGAATACAAATTTGTTTGCAATTGGTTTGATCAACTTAATTTTTTTGGAAAAATAAAATAAAATCTAAGCAAAGAATATATAATTAATTTGATCAATTTAAATATTAGTTTTTAAGAATCCTAATGGATCCCAATTTTCATTTGAACCATTGAAATGTTCCTAAATAATTGTTCCCAATTCCCCTCCCCCGGTTTTCTCTCTCTCTCTCTCTCTCTCTCTCTCCTCTCCCTTGTGATATCCATCTACATGACTAGTCCTAGGCCCTCTGGCACCAAAGCGTAGATCCCACCGCCGTGAACCCACCTTCGTCGAGCCCCGCTTCCTGCTGCGTACTACCCGTCTCACTCTGACCTCACGCTGTCGCCCAGTCACGTCGGGAGCCACTCTTCACCATCGAGAAAAACACCCCATGCTAGTCGCGAACCACTCCTTATGTGAGATCCCTTCCTGTAGTGCGATCCTCCCTTTCCTTGCCGCTGTCAAATCACTGATGGAGTGGGTTGCAAGCATGGTTACTTCGCGGTAGCTGTGAGCTCAGCAACTACGTCGTGGCCATGTTGCATGCTGAGTGACGCCTGGGTTGACGTTGGGCGATGGCACAAGAAGGGTCAGCGACAACTTGATTTTTACCATCAGGGTTTCTTGTTGAATTGAGGGCTTTTTTTGTTTAGCCATCTTTGAACTTTTCGAATTTGATAAGTTGGTCCCTAAATTGTCGATCATTCTTACTCAAATTCATTAAAAATTTGGACTATTTTTTACACATGTCTTGCACGTTATAGCTTAAAAAGGGTACTACTCATCGTTTTTACTTAATTTCAATATAAATTTTTTAAAAAACTTGAATATAATTCAATTACTTCTCAAGGTTGAACATGAACTTTAAAAAAGAATTTATATTGAAATCAAATAAAATAATCAACAATGCCTTTTATTGTTCTATAATATGCAAGTCATAAATTCAGGAACGTTGATTTGCTAAGAAAAAAAAAAGTTTAAAAATTAAATTGTCAAATTCAAAAACTTAAAGAGAGTCAGTACAAAATAGCCTAGAGAGAGAGAGAGATAGAGAGAGAGAGAGAGAGAGAGAGAGAGAGAGAGAGAGGAGGAGGAGGAGGGAGAGTGAGAAAGAGAGATCCAAATTTTTTTTTCCTTATTTGTTTTGAATTTTTATTTGTTTTCCTTTGGTTTTTAACATTTTTTTGCTTAATATTTTTAAATACTTAATTGTTGTCATTTTCCCTTATTTGCGCTTTATATTAAGATCCATGTGCCAAGCATTTGATATCTTATGTCTAAAATTTAAGGGCAGTAAGACCAAATTTTATATTTTTTAAGTGTTTGGAGTCTGTCTCACTACAAAAGAAGAAGGATATAAACCAAAACGTCATAAACATTATAGTTTGGAGTTCAATTGAATAATTAAGCTTATTTTTAAATAAATTACTTTTGTTAACAATATTGAGTTGCAGACTGTGGTGGAGCCAAACATAAATATAATTCAGTGGGGACATCACATACACTAGAATTTTTTTTTTAACAAATAATATCAAAGTATAAAAGCTAAAATGTAAAATTTTAGTCGGGCTATATAAGAATTTTTAATTTCAATGAGTATAAAATAGAAAAATAATAAAACTTTTTAGATAGAAATTAAACAAAAAAAAGTTTCAACGGAGAACCATTCCCACTCGGCTTTGAATGAACAATCTAAGAAATATTAGTGATATTCAATATCACTTATTAAAAAAATGATGACTCACATAATATGAGACATATCAATAAAGATTTATGTTTTTATTAATATGATATTAAATATTATTGATATTTTTTAATATTTTTCGCTCATCTACCCCTGGTTGCAGACTAGTTGATGAGAGACCTAACGAGTGCCTGTAGTTGAAATATATGGTAGATCTTCTTAGCGAAAAAATAAAAATAAAAAAAATGGTAAGAAATCTTCAAAGATATCATCATTGCCTGTTGTGAAAGCAATCACTTACGTTAAATCATTGCGGGAGGTTGCCCCACCTAAATTTTTTTGGTACTATACTCCATACATGTTTTTCATTTTTCAATATGAATAATTATAACTATATTGATTTTTTTTTTCTTTTTCTGGTGTGTCAAAAGACAAGATTGATTGATAGAACTCGTCATTCGTCTTTCATTCATTAAGCTTGACTCCGTTGCTGTTACGTGCAGCAACTTGTGTATAACTACCACGATAAATATGGTATAATTGAATTAATTCGAAAAAAAAATTCACTTAACCCTATTAGTTGTTGTTTAATTTTTTTATTTTTTTACATCCTAATTTGGCCATGAACAATACCCATTATAATCAGATTAATATCAATTTTTTTTTTTTTTTGGTGCTTAGAAGAACTCGGTAAATACAGAATTCTTTGTAAAAAAAAAAAATCCTGTTAACTTTTTTTTTTTTAAATATTCTTTACTCCTCAAATCGGCATATTCGTTTTACACCTCGATCCGCACTTTCGTCTTTCTTGGACACATTAAATGTCATATTATCGTAGGCAGTACAGTTTAATTTTTACTTACGAAAAAGATTAAAAATAAAATAGACGCCATTTTTTTTTGCTCTGGAAAATACACAGCTGCGTTTAATTTCTCGTGCACATATAAAGGTCAAGGATATATATATATATATATATATTTTTACTGACAACTTGAAAATTTAATTTCTGGTTCTCCAACTGTCGCTATTGACAGGCATGAACCAATGTATAATTATTTATTTAGTTATTATGTACAGTGCCATTTATTTATTATGTACAGTAACGAGGCACGTGGGCTTGAGGGGGGCTTAAGCCTTCCCTCAACTCTTTATTAATTATGTTTTAATACATATTTGATAAAAATGAACAAAATAGCCCCCTCCTAAAAAATTAAAAAACTTCATTTTATTTTTTTTAGAAATTAAAGCTTGTTATTATTAGCCTCCTGAATAAAATTTTTGACTTCCTCATTGTTTTGTAGTTATCTATATTAGATCGGAATTTATTATAGTTTCAATTTCTATTTAGTAATTTAGTTTAGATTTCAAATTTATTTTAATGGTAAAGTTAGAGTTAAATTTAAATTTGAATAAACTAGTACAATTAGATTTTGATAAACTCTGTAATTATATGTGCATATATAAAGTTTCATAAATAGTGTTATGTATTAGTAAATTCTTATCTTTATTCCTAATTCGTGGAAATAAACATATTTATGTTAAATAATTTTATTTTCTCTTCTTCCTTTTTCTTTTTTTTTCTTATTTAATTTCTGTGTTATTTATGTGGGGAATATCTGTGTACGTATGACCAAAAAGAAAAAAAAAAAAAAAAAAAAAAAAAACGTTGGATGCATATATCTTTTTTTCAAAATGTAGTGCTGATGGCTCTGGCGACGAATTTGCATAAAAGACCAAGTCCTTCTTGTCCGAAAACACCCCAAGTTCGTATGCCACGTGAGGAATATTCCCCAGAGACAAAGGGCAACGACGTAACGTTTCACCTTCCAATAACACAACCCATTACCGGGAACAGACAAACTGATAGACGCTAAAGTTTTCAACAAGAACAATGATTTGTATTTAACATCACTCGTTAATAAAATATAAATCTCATATGAGGTTCATTAATGAGGTCCATTACTCTATTGATGTTTTAAAGTATTTTTCTTTCAACGATCCAAGCCAGAGAGGTGGTGGAACAAGACAAAAATTTCAATAAAAACATTCACGCGTTATTATTTTTCCTTTTTGTGTCAAAAAAAAAAAACTAAATCAATATGTAAAAACTAAGGGCCTGTTTGGTGCACAAGTTCAAGATGAGATTTTTAAGTTTAAATAGTAAATTTTTTTGAATTTTCAGAAAAGACAAAAAATTTTTTGGAAAAAAAGACAAAAACTTTTTGAGAAAAAGACAAAAAAAAAGTTTGAAAATCTTAGTTTGGACTTAAGCTCCAAACTCACCCTAAATGATAAAATTTTAATTGATGAGATTTTCAATTTTTTTTAAATTGAAACAACGAAGAAAAGCCAGAAAATTTTGAAATAAAATTAAAAGTAATTTCAATGACCCAATGCTCCACTACTTTTTTTAATTTTTTTTGGTAACTCCACTACCCCACTACTTTTTATTTTATTTTATTTTATTGAACACTACTCCACTACTTGCCAACACCTAAATCCTCCCCGAATTACAAGAAAGAGACACATGATGCGACATTCACAATCTCGGTCTTGCTCTTTTTTATATTTAAAATTATGTTTTTAGCAAAAGAAAAAGAAATTAAAAAAAATAATAAAGAACCTATCAAAGGACATGGCGTTTTTCGGTTACGTTATGGATTTGAACACTCTTTGTGACGAAGGACCCACGGCGGCTACATGCTGGTATCCCCCTCCCCTCTACTTATTGTATATGAAGATCTTTTTTGTCCAAACATTGCAAATAATAAAAAAAATAAAATAAAATAAAAAATAAAAAATCGTGAAACCCAAAGTGACTAAGTAGACCCAACCAACGTTAATATAAACTGAAAAAGAAAACTGGGGGCAGCATGTAACCGGATCCACGGTATTTAGCATTGTTATTTCTAAATTTTTTATCATTTGACAACTTATTCACATACTTTTAATCATGATAATTTGTCCTGAACTTTCTAAATTATTGAAAACGTGTCGATTAATAGTTATTATTTATTGTATATGTATTTACTATCCATATTAATTAATTATATATTATGATGATCTTTAGGATGAATATACAAATCTATACAACTCTACATATTATGCCATGCATAGCAACATTGAGAAAGTAAGAGAGAGAGAGAGAGAGAGAGAGATGTCATCTTTATCATGTGTAGCCTTTCAAGTGATTGGTTGCCATGTACAGAAGAGACCCTCAATCCATAACAAGCACAGCAACTTGAAACCTATCTATAATGAGCAGCCATTGATAAAAGCAGCAGTACTGCAAGTTCCCAATATGCTAATAGATCAGCTCTCCAAAACCATCAAGCAGTCGACGGAGAAATTGCTCGACGCCTTTGTCGCTTTGGTGTTTGAATTTGTTAATCAAACATTGCTCCCATCTCAGGTAGTTTTTTCTGGCCATGAGTTTCCACTTCTACCACCTTGTAATGATCTCAAGCAATATAACAGCTTATATTTGATTTAATTTCTACAAGTCATAATAAGCATAGATAGTCATATATATACATAAAGACGCATATACATTATGTAACCGTTTTTTTTTTTTTTTAATTAAAAATGAAGTTATTTCTTACTTGCAGAGTAACTTTACGCCGGTAGATGAGCTGGGAGGTCCTAATCTTATCACAAGCATCGATGGGAATATTGACAATAATTTCCGGAGGGGGTGTACTTAAGAAATGGTCTGTATACGCAGTACTCATACTTATGAAATGAGATTATATATGTGCATGTTTGCTCTTAGTAACTCAGGATATAACTATCGATATTTTTCCATAACGGTACTTCTACTTGGAGGTGTTTAAAAAATCCATAAACTCCATAAACTGATCAATTAAAATCAATCTGAACCAAATGATTATAAGTTATTTTTGAGTTACTTATCCGGTTTTTATAGTTAATTTGACGGTCGGTGTGATTATCAATTTTAAAGTCTAAAACCGATCAATAATCCACCCAAAAATATACCTACAACTTTTATATATTTTAATTGTGTTGGTTCATGTTATTTGGTTGTACAAGTGACTTTTACTTTGGTTATAACTGGTTTATCTAAAAGAAAATGATATTTTAAATTAGATTATTTTGAACTTTTGTATGTCATTTCTGTTTCCTTTTACGGACGGACAACTTTATAGATTTGTTATTAGTTTTCTTTTTAAGGATGGACAACTTTATAGATTTTGTGACTCTGGATTTTATCCTTTTTTTTTTTTAATTGGTAAGCATCTACCTCCCTATAAAATCTAAACTACACAAAATTTGTTTTTTTACACTTACCAAGAATTAAACATTGGACTTATCGGACCTAATACCATCTTCCCTCACCAACTAAGCTAACTCCAGTGGATTGATATTATCCTTTTATTAATGTTTGTGGAATATTGATAATTCTTTTAGTGTTAAACCTAAACTGCCCAAACTGATTCTTTATGATGCGGTTTAATTAGGTTTTTCTCTAAAATATAAAACTGTCCAAACCACCTAGAAAATAAAACAATTTTTGGATTGTTCAGTTATTTTTATTTTATTTTAAAGAGAAATTATCATTCAAATTAAAATTAGGTACAAACACTAATGCCAAAGATGAAACAATCATGTGATACAAGATACATAACCCTCAACTAAAATGATTCCATCGGTAAAATCTGATGAAATTTAATAAAGATGACATAAGCCGAGACCCGGTGACGGGAAAATTCTTTAAATTCCTCAACAATTCTATAATCGAGCATGTACAAAGCTCTTTCTAAAAAAACATCTACAATCGATTGAATATTCTGATCGATCAAGAGACAGTCACTTGTAATACATAGACTATAGCAAACTCCGCATAGCCCTAATACTAACGGAACCTATAGACATATACCATTAGAAAATAACTCAAGCGGAACACACACAAAAAAAACAAACCAGAGGTGGGAGAACTACCTCTTTTATTACAAAATTAAAATAAAACATAAAAAAAAAGCATGAATATAAAATAAACATCACCCACAAAATTCTTGCTCAACGTGGAACAACCACTCCACCGCATGCCACAACTCAGAGGAAACCAATCGGCTCAATTGGAGGTAAGAGATCACCGCACCAATCATCAGATCACTAAGGCCTCGCCGGTTCCCTAACCGCCTCAAGCTCGTCGGTTAGATCTAATCGAGAAACTCCCAATTAGAACCCTCTGACTCTATTCCCGCCGAGATCACCAAACCGCAGACCACTTTCACTAGCCACGGCGGCGGCGGAGGAAGCCCCACACAAAGGAAAACCCTAGTTTATGAGAAATTTGAGAGAAAAATGGGAGAGAAAAAGGACCTCAGTTATTTTTATTTTAATAAAAAAAAAACCAAAATAACTATGAACACTCGATTGTAGACTATTATCTGGGTAATCAAACAGCGTAATTAAGGGAGAGAAACACACATATATTTATTTTATTTTATTTTATTTTATTGTGAACCATGAAATATAATTTTCCTCCCATTGTTAAAAATTAAAAAAATTAAAAAAAAAAAGTTTAACTTTCCATTTTTTTAAAAATTGCCTTCTTTCTTAGCAAACTCTGAGCTTTCGTTTGGCTCTCATATCTAAACCTAAGTTTTTTCATCTCAGTTTTTATCTTTTTTTTTAAGTTGATAAAATTATAACTAGAGTTAAAATTCTATTGCAAACCGATTTTCCATACAGAAGCTAAATTTGAAATATCAAGAAATTATTAAAGATCGATCTTAGAAAAGGACATAAGACAAGATTTGTTAAGAGGCGTGAAGGATCGATAGGGATTTAATAGGAAATAAACTTAACAGATTCGAATCAGATTGACTTTTAATAAGTAGCTCGTTGGTATATTATACGCTATTATTACATGTTTTGTCATCGTAAAAATAATAAATAGCCTATTGTGATTGCAGGAGCAAATCCTCTATTTGGAGGGCTAAAATCGACGAAGTCTGTGTTTGGAAGGTCAAGACACATTTGGATAGAAGGAGAAGGGATGCTTCATGCTTTGTATTTTACCAAAGATGATAATGATTGTAAATGGACAGTCCATTACAACAATAAATATGTTGAGACCGAAACTTACAAGCAAGAAAAGCAAAGAAACAAGCCCTCTTTTATTCCCATCATTGAAGGCGATTTACCATCAGTCATTTGTGCTGCTCTACTCAATTTGGTAAAGCATAATAATTTATAGATTAACTAATATTTTCGTCTCGAATTAAATATCACATTTTCCCAATAAAAACAGTACTCTTACATATAATGCAATTCTTATATGATAACTACATGTGAATATATATAATGCATGTATTATAGTTACATATATAGTCTAATATAATATTTAAGAAATAATATTTGAATCTCTCACCCTTGAATAAAACAATAAACAAACAAATAAATTTCACGTGTCTATTTACATTACGTTTATATACTTGACTTTTCTTTCTTTCTTTTCTTTTTTTTTTTTTTTTTTTTCCATTTTCTTTTTGTCAGCTAAGATTTGGGAAAATAGACAAATGTGTAAGCAACACCAATGTATTTGAGCATTCGGGGAAGTTATATTCCATCGCAGAGTCTCACATGCCTCAGGAGATTGACGTCTTCACATTAGAAACAGTAGGCAATTGGGTTCTCTCTAGACAATGGAACAGACCTTTCACTAGCCATCCAAAGGTACTTTATTTATTTTGTCTGCATATATACATAATAACAAATACATATATCGCTTTGAAAGAATTACATACTCAAGTATTACACCTGACTTTCAAGGACCATATATAGTTAAGTTTGATCAAAGGGTAAAATTGTAATATTGAGAAATATTAAAGGATGTCCATATAAATTTTTCTCGTACTTTTTATCCAATTATTATGTCAATAGAATTTACTAAATGTTTTTTTTTTTTTTTCTATTTGTAATTTTCTTATCTTCTTATCTTTATTGAATACATGTAACAGAGAGCTCCAGAAACTAGAGAGCTTGTTATAATTGGAGTGAATGCAATTTATCGTCCTTTCCTTGAATTAGGAGTAATTTCGGGTAAATATATTCATGAAACTTGTTTCAAGGACAACATATTGACTCATTGAGAATATTACACCATTGTTTCAAGCAAAAAAGTAACTAAATCATAAATGACTAAAACATCTAGATTATCACCCATTGACGAATTAGAATAACTGATATTATAATTATTTAACACATTAATGTTCTAATTTGTCAAGTATGGTTCCTTAATTTGCAGCTGATGGAAGAAAATTAGTTCATAGAGCAGATCTCAAATTCGATAGATGTACATTTTGCCACGACTTTGGAGTTACATATAGGTGAAGTAGTATAGCTCCTTAATAGCACTACAACAATTTTTGGTAATATATTACCAAAAATGGCATTTTGATTAATTAATTAATTAGATTTGGATTACTAATACAAGGTTATTAGAATGGTTTATTGACCTGCAGGTACAATGTGTTGATGGATTTTCCAGTTACTATAGACATAATCAGAAGGCTCTGCACGGGAGGCCCGTGAGTAGTTTAATTAACTTCCACTATTTTATAGAACTTTAGCATCTAATACCAACAATATCCTAGTATTTTTTTTTTATTTAACTAAAATTTGAGAGCTCCTATCTAAATCCATCTCCTTTGCTGTTGAGCCAATTTTTGTGGCGTGTATAATACCTCAGTACATTTACAGGTTATGCTAGAAATTCGATTTCGTTTATGCAGATTGATAAAGTACAACAATAAAGGATATGCAAGAATTGGGGTTATGCCACGATATGGAGATGCAGGTTCCATCAAATGGTTCAAAGTTGAATCAAATTGTACATTTCACATCATTAATTGTTTCGAAGATGGAGATGATGAGGTAACATGATATTATACTTGCTCTGATAACATATATCCAAAGTAATAACATTAATTGTGCATTGAACATTTTTGTTGAGCAGGTTGTGGTGTGGGGTTATAGAGCTCTTGAATCAGTATTACCTTTTGATAACTCAGCTAAGGGTGGATTAGTGCATAATCATGCTTATGAATGGCGATTAAACATGCAAACCGGAGAAGTTAGAGAGAGAAATCTCACGGCTGATACAGAATTATACATGGAAGTTCCTTTGATAAACCCAAATTTTATTGGTTTTAGGAACAGATTCGCGTATGCCCAAGTTTGTGATTCTTTGCCCCGCTCTAACGCAGGTGTAGTACATATGTTTAATACCGAAGGCACTGAAGTTTTTCAAGTTAGTTAACTTGTTATTCATGTGGAAATGCATTAAACTTCTCATTGTGACTTGTACTGCAGACAATATGCTTAAATTAGAGGTCTGGCAAAGTTACATTTTGATCAGCTGCACAAAAGATTTTCTTTGGTATAGAACCTCCTCATTGTCATTCTCTTTCCCGTGATAGTCAATTGATAATTCGGTATATTTCTTGCTAATTTAAGTATTTTTCATCTTGATATTGATAGACAACTAGAGAAGTTGATCAAGAGGTGATAAAAGTGGAATATCATATGTTTGAGGAGAACACCTTTTGCAGTGGAGCTACTTTTGTCCCGAAAAGAGGAGGTTTTGAAGAAGATGATGGTTGGATTATCACTTTGTTCACAATGAGGACACCAACATATCTCAAGTAAATTTTATTAAATATGTTCAACTTTGATTTTTCTTCTCTTCATCTCCTATGCTGGCAATTTCATGTCTATTCGATCTTAATTATTTGCAGGTTTGTGTGATTGACACAAAGAAGTTCTTGAGTGAGCCAGTTTCCAAAATTACTTTGCCGTGTAGAGTTCCATATGGATTTCATGGAGCTTTCATACCATTCTCAGTGTAGCATAATTATTACAATTCTGTACAACTTTTTCAAGAAAAAGTTACAATGGAAAATTTTGGTGTAACTGTGGCGGTTAGTCTCTAAGTTTGTGACCAGAAATATGTAGGTGCTTGATAAATCTTTTTACGAACTGATGTTTGGTAAACTATGGATGAATTACTATGTAGATGTATAATGACTAAAATGTATATATTTCATTTCTATTCATTTAATTATTTCTTCTGGTAATGAAGTTAATATTCCTAATCTTTTTAAACGAAAATTATAGAAAAATGTATGTAATATTACTGTTATAATCTAAATAGGTCTAAAAAGTTAAGTACCTTTATTCAAGGATAAATTTAGGCATCTGAAAAAATTAAATAGTAAAAAAAATGCTAAAATAATTTTTAATTTCAGCCCTCAAGCAAGAATGAGTAATTTTAATACAAAATTAAAAATTAATTTCTATTTGTTATAGAGATAAATGAAATGAGTAGGTTGAAAATTAAGTTTCATGATGACAGTAAAAAAAGTTGTGCAAAAACAACCTCCAACCTGCTTCTCAAATTCTGTTGTTTGACAATGGCTTTTTAGTTTTTATGATCTACTCAACAATCACATGGTTTATCAAGCACCTTTAACATGTTTTAAATTATTTTAAAGTCTACAGCAGCATCTAAAAATAATATCAAACAAGCACAAAGTAAATAAATTACCCCAAAACCTTCTTTCATTGGATGAGAACTATACATTGAAATCGGTTGATGCCTTAAATTTGAAAAGCAACATTGAGGGGGGTAAAAAATTTATCTACTGCAAAAAGAAATTAATTATTTGTTTAACCAGCAAAAAATAACTACTTACCTTTGAACTTTGTATAAAATGTAGAAAAGTGGTCAGCTTAAAAAGTTTTGATTTGAGGTCCAGCAAGCCAGCACGCACTGTTTGAGGGACTTCAACAAGTGACTTAAATTAAAACTTGTTAACTAATCCACTCAAATCAGGACATTATTTGGAAACTATTTTGTTTTCTAAAAAATTGAAAATGAGAATGTTTTGAGAATTGTGTTGCGACCATTTTGTAAATTGTGTTTGGTATTGATTTTTTGGGTTTTAATTTCTAAAATATCAAAAAAGAATAATTGGCTTAAATGGTACCTAAACTCTTTAAGATGTGACGTTTTAGTTCCTGTTTTTTTTAATCCTAAACTCTCTAAAAAAGGGACAATTTGGTCATTTATGTCTGGTTTCATTAAAAAACTCACAAAATGGTCACGTGAAAAGCACGTTTTGTGCTTTTTGAAGGAAAAACTTCCTCCCTCCCTCCGGACGTCCGAAGTCAGCGCCGAACGCCGGTCGTCTCTCCAACCCTCCCCCACCCAGATCCAATGCCCAAGATTATGAGACCCTCTCTCTCTCTCTATCCCTTCCCTCCGTCTCTTCTAAACCCCCCCCCCCCCCCCTAGATTCGACACCAAAGACCGTGAGACTGTCTTTCTCTCTCGCCCTTCCATCCCCTCCCTCCCCCACCCCAACATCCAATGCCGAATGCCAGAGACCACCCTCGTCTTCTCCGTCGCCAAGGCCCCGCCTTCATCAACGAGCGCGAACGCCCCCCCTCCCCCCCACACAACCCAGATCCAGGTTTGCTAGGAGTGCGAATGCCAACGAGCCCAGAATGTCGTGTAGGGCTTCGGAGGTGAGGGGGGCAAACCTAGATCTGGGTTATGTGGGGGAAGGGGGGCCATTCACGCTAGTCGGCGAAGGTGGGTCACTGGCAACGAAGAAGAGGAGGGTGGTCTCTAACATCCAGCGTCGAATCTGCGGGGGTCTGACATCGGATCTGTTTGGGGGGGAGGGAAGGGAGGGTGAGAGAGAAAAATATGGTCTCTTGGTCTCCGGCAATCAGATTTGGGAGGGAAAGAGGGAGAGACGGCCAACGTTTGGCACCGGCGTCGGACTTATGGGAGAAAGGGAGGGAGGGATGGGGAGGGGAGAAGAGAGAGAGAGTTTTTATAATTTTTTAATTGATGTGAATAAGAGTAATTTCATATTTTTATGGATATTTTCCTTCAAAAAGTACAAAACATGTTTCTCATATGACCGTTTCATGAGTTTTTTAACGGAATTAGATGGAAAGAATCAAACTATAATATTTTTAAAGAATTTAAAATCAATACGACACAAAAAAAAAAAAAACAAAAGTATGAACCAAAGTTTTGCCTCTTAAAGACTTACAGGCCAATTAGTCATCAAAAATTGAAAAACAAAAAAACAAAAAAACAAAAAAAAAAAAAAAAAAAAAAAACCAAACTTTTCGCTCTCTTCCCTCACTCTCTCCCTCCTCGCCGTGAGCTTCCTCAAACCCGTTCGCGATCTCCGGAGACCTCGTCACCGCCGCCCTCTTCTCCGGCGCTGCCGCAAATATCTGGGAGGGCTGTCAACGGACCTTTGTTTGGGGAAGATCTTGTCCAGCAAGATCAGGTCTGGGACACGAAGCGAGTGCTCGAGGAACTCCGTCAGAACTTCCTCGTTCGTGAAGGACGATCGCTGGCCAAGGACAAGTGCTAGAGGAGGCCATCTTCGCGAGATTTGGCATCGCCGTCGTTGCAGGCCACCATGAGTTTGGGGGGCAGCGTCGTCGCGAGATCTGGCGTCTCCGTCGTCGGAGGCCGTCGCGAGTTCGAGGGGGAGCGTCGTCACGAGATCTAGCGTCGCCGTCGTCGGAGGTCGTCACGAGTTGGCGGGGGAACGTCGCCGGTGATGGAGGCCGTCGCCGGAGTCTGCAAAGTAGAGAGAGGGAACAATTGCATATATAACCTCCAAATGAAACGGTACTACAAATATAACCTTGTTTTAAAATCTATTTTCTTTTTTATTTTTTTAATTCAATTATTAAGTAAAAAAGATTAAAAACCCCCGTCTTTTCAAAAAAAGACCCTTGCTCCCAGCTCTGAAACTTAGAAGGAGGGGAAGTCTCATGCATCGATATTCCCCCCAAAACTCTACCACCCAAAAAAAAAAAAATAAATAAAAACAACGTCAAAAAGCTGAAGCCAAACCAAACACTCCCTCCCACTCTGCTCTCCCGCCCTGTCCGTCCCTGACCTTCCCCCCCAAATATCTACCGGCCAAACCAAAAAAAAAAATAATAATAAAAGTTTATGGAATTTTTGGAATTTCATTTTTGGAATTTCTTCCAACCGTCAAACGGTTAGAACGGTCTTCTCGGTTGGTAAAACCAGTGAAGTGATGTACATGTACAAAATAAAAGTTTTTTTTTCTTATTTTTAATTTTTACATATCTCTTTATTTGAATAGTTAATTTTATTGACATTAAGATATTCTATAATTTTTCATTTTCCACGTCAAAAAAAAAAATTTGTTTCTCATTTTTTTGGAAAGTCTTCCAACCGTCGTACAATTGGAACGGTCTTCTCGATTAGTAAAACTAGTGATGACGACAAGTCTTGGGGACCGTCCAAACTGTACTAACCGAAAAAATCAAAGTCTTCTCTTCTCTTTTATTTTAATTTAGAATTTTTCATATTAAATTTTTTTTTTTTTCATTTTTGGACTTTCTTCTAACCGCCAAACGATTGGAAACGGTCTTCTCGGTTGGTAAAACCAGTAAAGTGATGTACATGTACAAAATAAACAGTTTTTTTTTTCTTATTTTAAGTTTTGCATATCTCTCTATTTGAATAGTTAATTTTATTGACATTAAGATATTCTATAATTTTTCATTTTCCACGTCAAAAAAAAAATTTGTTTCTCATTTTTTGGAAAGTCTTCCAACCGTCATACAATTAGAACGGTCTTCTCGATTAGTAAAACTAGTGATGACGACAAGTCTTGGGGACCGTCCAAACTGTACTAACCGACAAAATCAAATTCTTCTCTTCTCTTTTATTTTAATTTAGAATTTTTCATATTAAATTTTTTTTTTTCATTTTTGGAATTTATTCCAATCGCCAAACGGTTGGAACGGTCTTCTCGGTTGGTAAAACCAGTGAAGTGATGTATATGTACAAAATAAAAGTTTTTTTTCTTATTTTTAATTTTTACATATCTCTCTATTTGAATAGTTAATTTTATTGACATTAAGATATTCTATAATTTTTTATTTTCCAAGTCAAAAAAAAAAATTTTGTTTCTCATTTTTTGGAAAGTCTTCCAACCGTCGTACAATTGGAACGGTCTTCTCGATTAGTAAAACTAATGATGACGACAAGTCTTTGGGATCGTTCAAACTGTATTAACCGAAAAAAATCAAGTCTTCTCTTCTCTTTTATTTTAATTAGAATATTTCATATTAAATTTTTTTTTTCATTTTTGGAATTTCTTCCAACCGCCAAATGGTTGGAACGGTCTTCTCGGTTGGTAAAACCAGTGAAGTGATGTACATGTAGAAAATAAAATTTTTTTTCTTATTTTTAATTTTTGCATATCTGTCTATTTGAATAGTTAATTTTATTGACATTAAGATATTCTATAATTTTTCATTTTCCACGTCAAAAAAAAATTGTTTCTCATTTTTTTGGAAAGTCTTCCAACCGTCATACAATTGGAACGGTCTTTTCGATTAGTAAATCTAGTGATGACGACAAGTTTGGGGACCGTCCAAACTATACTAACCGACAAAATCAAAGTCTTCTCTTCTCTTTTATTCTAATTTAGAATTTTTCATATTAAATTTTGGAATTTCTTCCAACCGTCAAACGGTTGGAACGGTCTTCTCGGTTGGTAAAACCAGTGAAATGATGTACATGTACAAATAAAAGTTTTTTTTTCTTATTTTTAATTTTTGCATATATCTCTATTTGAATAGTTAATTTTATTGACATTAAGATATTCTATAATTTTTCATTTTCCAAGTCAAAAAAAAAAAAATTTTGTTTCTCATTTTTTTGGAAAGTCTTCCAACTGTCGTACAATTGGAACAGTCTTCTCGATTAGTAAAACTAGTGATGACGACAAGTTTTGGGGACCGTCCAAACTGTACTAACCGAAAAAATCAAAGTCTTCTCTTCTCTTTTATTTTAATTTAGAATTTTTCATATTAAATTTTTTTTTTTTTTTCATTTTTGGACAATCTTCTAACCGCCAAACGGTTGAAACGGTCTTCTCGGTTGGTAAAACCAGTGAAGTGATGTACATGTACAAAAAAATAGTTTTTTTTTTCTTATTTTTAAGTTTTGCATATCTCTCTATTTGAATAGTTAATTTTATTGACATTAAGATATTCTATAATTTTTTATTTTCCACGTCAAAAAAAAAAATTTTGTTTCTCATTTTTTTGGAAAGTCTTCCAACCGTCATACAATTAGAACGGTCTTCTCGATTAGTAAAACTAGTGATGACGACAAGTCTTGGGGACCGTCCAAACTGTACTAACCGACAAAATCAAATTCTTCTCTTCTCTTTTATTTTAATTTAGAATTTTTCATATTAAATTTTTTTTTTCATTTTTCGAATTTATTCCAACCGCCAAACGGTTGGAACGGTCTTCTCGGTTGGTAAAACCAGTGAAGTGATGTATATGTACAAAATAAAAGTTTTTTTTTCTTATTTTTAATTTTTACATATCTCTCTATTTGAATAGTTAATTTTATTGACATTAAGATATTCTATAATTTTTCATTTTCCAAGTCAAAAAAAAAAAATTTGTTTCTTATTTTTTTGGAAAGTCTTCCAACCGTCGTACAATTGGAACGGTCTTCTCGATTAGTAAAACTAATGATGACGACAAGTCTTGGGGATCGTTCAAACCGTACTTAACCAAAAAAATCAAAGTCTTCTCTTCTCTTTTATTTTAATTTAGAATATTTCATATTAAATTTTTTTTTTCATTTTTGGAATTTAAAACCGCCAAATGGTTGGAACGGTACTTCTCGGTTGGTAAAACCAGTGAAGTGATGTACATGTAGAAAATAAAATTTTTTTTTCTTATTTTTAATTTTAGCATATCTCTCTATTTGAATAGTTAATTTTATTGACATTAAGATATTCTATAATTTTTCATTTTCCACGTCAAAAAAAAAATTTGTTTCTCATTTTTTTGGAAAGTCTTCCAACCGTCATACAATTGGAACGGTCTTCTTCGATTAGTAAAACTAGTGATAACGACAAGTCTTAGGGGACCGTCCAAACTGTACTAACCGACAAAATCAAAGTCTTCTCTTCTCTTTTATTTTAATTTAGAATTTTTCATATTAAATTTTGGAATTTCAGTTTTGGAATTTCTTCCAACCGCCAAACGGTTGGAACGGTCTTCTCGGTTGGTAAAACCAGTGAAGTGATGTACATGTACAAAATAAAAGTTTTTTTTTTCTTATTTTTAATTTTTGCATATCTCTCTATTTGAATAATTAATTTTATTGACATTAAGATATTCTATAATTTTTCATTTTCCACGTCAAAAAAAAAAATTTGTTTCTCATTTTTTTGAAAGTCTTCCAACCGTCATACAATTGGAACGGTCTTCTCGATTAGTAAAACTAGTGATGACAACAAGTCTTGGGGACCGTCCAAACTGTACTAACCGACAAAATCAAAGTCTTCTCTTCTCTTTTATTTTAATTTAGAATTTTTCATATTAATTTTTTTTTCTTTTTTGGAATTTCTTCCAACCGCCAAACGGTTGGAACGGTCTTCTCGGTTGGTAAAACCAGTGAAGTGATGTATATGTACAAAATAAAAGTTTTTTTTTTCTTATTTTTAATTTTTGCATATCTCTCTATTTGAATAGTTAATTTTATTGACATTAAGATATTCTATAATTTTTCATTTTCCAAGTCAAAAAAAAAAATTTGTTTCTCATTTTTTTTGGAAAGTCTTCCAACCGTCGTACAATTGGAACGGTCTTCTCGATTAGTAAAACTAGTGATCACGACAAGTCTTGGGGACCGTCCAAACTGTACTAACCGAAAAAATCAAAGTCTTTTCTTCTCTTTTATTTTAATTTAGAATTTTTCATATTAAAATTTTTTTTCTCATTTTGGACTTTCTTCCAACCGCCAAACGGTTGCAACGGTCTTCTCGGTTGGTAAAACCAGTGAAGTGATGTACATGTACAAAATAAAAAAAAAAATTTTCTTATTTTTAATTTTTCATATCTCTCTATTTGAATAGTTAATTTTCTTGAAATTAAGATATTCTATAATTTTTCATTTTCCACGTCAAAAAAAAAAATTTTGTTTCTCATTTTTTTGGAAAGTCTTCCAACCATCATACAATTGGAACGGTCTTCTCGACTAGTAAAACTAGTGATAACGACAAGTCTTGGGGACCGTCCAAACTGTACTAACCGACAAAATCAAAGTCTTCTGTTCTCTTTTATTTTAATTTAGAATTTTTCATATTAAATTTTTGGAATTTCATTTTTGGAATTTCTTCCAACCGCCAAACGGTTGGAACGGTCTTCTCGGTTGGTAAAACCAGTGAAGTGATGTACATGTACAAATAAAATTTTTTTTTCCTTATTTTTAATTTTTGCATATCTCTCTATTTGAATAATTAATTTTATTGACATTAAAGATATTCTATAATTTTCATTTTCCACGTCAAAAAAAAAAAATTTGTTCTTCTCATTTTTTGGAAAGTCTTCCAACCGTCATACAATTGGAACGGTCTTCTCGATTAGTAAAACTAGTGATGACGACAAGTCTTGGGGACCGTCAAACTGTACTAACCGACAAAATCAAAGTCTTCTCTTCTCTTTTATTTTAATTTAGAATTTTTCATATTAATTTTTTTTTTCTTTTTTGGAATTTCTTCCAACCGCCAAACGGTTGGAACGGTCTTCACGGTTGGTAAAACCAGTGAAGTGATGTATATGTACAAAATTAAAGTTTTTTTTTTTCTTATTTTAATTTTTACATATCTCTCTATTTGAATAGTTAATTTTATTGACATTAAGATATTCTATAATTTTTTCATTTTCCAAGTCAAAAAAAAAAAATTTGTTTCTTATTTTTTTGGAAAGTCTTCCAACCGTCGTACAATTGGAACGGTCTTCTCGATTAGTAAAACTAATGATGACGACAAGTCTTGGGGATCGTTCAAAACCGTATTAACCAAAAAAATCAAGTCTTCTCTTCTCTTTTATTTTAATTTAGAATATTCATATTAATTTTTTTTTTTCATTTTTGGAATTTAAAACCGCCAAATGGTTGGAACGGTCTTCTCGGTTGGTAAAACCAGTGAAGTTATGTACATGTAGAAAATAAAATTTTTTTTTCTTATTTTTAATTTTTGCATATCTCTCTATTTGAATAGTTAATTTTATGACATTAAGATATTCTATAATTTTTCATTTTCCAAGTCAAAAAAAAAAAAAATTGTTTTCTCATTTTTTTGGAACGTCTTCCAACCGTCGTACAATTGGAACGGTTTTTCTCGATTAGTAAAACTAGTGATGACGACAAGTCTTGGGGACCGTCCAAACTGTACTAACCGAAAAAATCAAAGTCTTCTCTTCTCTTTTATTTTAATTTAGAATTTTTCATTTTAAATTTTTTTTTTTTTTCATTTTTGGACTTTCTTCTAAACCGCCAAACGGTTGAAACGGTCTTCTCGGTTGGTAAAACCAGTGAAGTGATGTACATGTACAAAGAAATAGTTTTTTTTCTTATTTTTAAGTTTTGCATATCTCTCTATTTGAATAGTTAATTTTATTGACATTAAGATATTCTATAATTTTTCATTTTCCACGTCAAAAAAAAAATTTTGTTTCTCCATTTTTTGGAAAGTCTTCCAACCGTCATACAATTAGAAACGGTCTTTCTCGATTAGTAAAACTAGTGATGACGACAAGTCTTGGGGACCGTCCAAACTGTACTAACCGACAAAATCAAATTCTTCTCTTCTCTTTTATGTTAATTTAGAATTTTTCATATTAAATTTTTTTTTTCATTTTTCGAATTTATTCCAACCGCCAAACGGTTGGAACGGTCTTCTCGGTTGGTAAACCAGTGAAGGTGATTGTATATGTACAAAATAAAAGTTTTTTTCTTATTTTTAATTTTTACATATCTCTCTATTTGAATAGTTAATTTTATTGACATTAAGATATTCTATAATGTTTCATTTTCCAAGTCAAAAAAAAAAAAAATTGTCTTCTCATTTTTTTTGGAACGTCTTCCAACCGTCGTACAATTGGAACGGTCTTCTCGATTAGTAAAACAGTGATCACGACAAGTCTTGGGGACCGTCAAACTGTACTAACCGAAAAAATCAAGTCTTTCTTCTCTTTTATTTTAATTTAGAATTTTCATATTAAAATTTTTTTTCTCATTTTGGACTTTCATCAACCGCCAAACGGTTGGAATGGTCTTCTCGGTTGGTAAAACCAGTGAAGTGATGTACATGTACAAAATAAAAAAAAAAAAATTTCTTATTTTTAATTTTGCATATCTCTCTATTGAATAGTTAATTTTCTTGAAATTAAGATATTCTATAATTTTTCATTTTCCACCGTCAAAAAAAAAATTTTGTTTCTCATTTTTTTGGAAAGTCTTCCAACCATCATTACAATTGGAACGGTCTTCTCGATTAGTAAAACTAGTGATGACGACAAGTCTTCGGGACCGTCCAAACTGTACTAACCGACAAAATCAAAGTCTTCTCTTCGCTTTTATTTTAATTTAGAATTTTTTCATATTAAATTTTGGAATTTCATTTTTGGAATTTCTTCCAACCGCCAAACGGTTGGAACGGTCTTCTCGGTTGGTAAAACCAGTGAAGTGATGTACATGTACAAATAAAAGTTTTTTTTTTCTTATTTTTAATTTTTGCATATCTCTCTATTTGAAGAATTAATTTTATTGACATTAAGATATTATATAATTTTTCATTTTCCAAGTCAAAAAAAAAATTTTGTTTTTCTCATTTTTTGGAAAGTCTTCCCAACCGTCCGTACAATTGGAACGGTCTTCTCGATTAGTAAAACTAATGATGACGACAAGTCTTGGGGGATCGTCAAACTGTATTAACCGAAAAAATCTAGTCTTCTCTTCTCTTTATTTTAATTTAGAATATTACATATTAAATTTTTTTTTCATTTTTGGAATTTCTTCCAACAGCCAAATGGTTGGAACGGTCTTCTCGGTTGTAAAACCAGTGAAGTGATGTACATTAGGAAATAAATTTTTTTTTCTTCTTTTAATTTTTGCATATCTGTCTATTGAATAGTTAATTTTATTGACATTAAGATATTCTAATAATTTTTTTTCCTTTTCCACGTCAAAAAAAAAGTGTTTCTCATTTTTTGGAAAGTCTTCCAACCGTCATACAATTGGAACGGTCTTCTCGATTAGTAAAACTAGTGATGACGACAAGTCTTGGGACCGTCCAAACTATACTACCGACAAAATCAAAGTCCTTCTTCTCTTCTCTTTTTTCTAATTTAGAATTTTTTCATATTAAATTTTGGAATTTTTTTCAACCGCCAAACGGTTGGAACGGTCTTCTCGGTTTGGTAAAACCAGTGAAAGTGATGTACATGTACAAAATAAAAGCTTTTTTTTTTTTCTATTATTTTATTTTTGCATATATCTCTATTTGAATAGTTAATTTTATTGACATTAAGATATTCTATAATTTTTCATTTTCCAAGTCAAAAAAAAAAATTTGTTTCTCATTTTTTTGGAAAGTCTTCCAACCGTCGTACAATTGGAACAGTCTTCTCGATTAATAAAACTAGTGATGACGACAAGTCTTGGGGACCGTCCAAACTGTACTAACCGAAAAATCAAAGTCTTCTCTTCTCTTTTATTTTAATTTAGAATTTTTCATATTAAATTTTTTTTTTTTTTTTCATTTTTGGACTTTCTTCCTACCGCCAAACGGTTGGAAACGGTCTTCTCGGTTGGTAAAACCAGTGAAGTGATGTACTATGTACAAAATAAATAGTTTTTTTTTTCTTATTTTTAATTTTTGCATATCTCTTTATTTGAATAGTTAATTTTATTGACATTAAGATATTCTATAATTTTTCATTTTCCAAGTCAAAAAAAAATTTTGTTTCTCATTTTTTTGGAAAGTCTTCCAACCGTCAGTACAATTGGAACGGTCTTCTCGATTAGTAAAACTAGTGATGACGACAAGTCTTGGGGACCGTCCAAACTGTACTAACCGACAAAATCAAATTCTTCTCTTCTCTTTTATTTTAATTTAGAATTTTTCATATTAAATTTTTTTTTTTCATTTTTGGACTTTATTCCAACCGCCAAACGGTTGGAACGGTCTTCTCGGTTGGTAAAACCAGTGAAGTGATGTAATGTACAAATAAAAGTTTTTTTTTTCTTATTTTTAATTTTTTACATATCTCTCTATTTGAATAGTTAATTTTATTGACATTAAGATATTCTATAATTTTTCATTTTCCACGTCAAAAAAAAAATTTGTTTCTCATTTTTTTTGGAAAGTCTTCCGACCGTCGTACAATTGGAACGGTCTTCTCGATTAGTAAAACTAGTGATGACGACAAGTCTTAGGGGACCGTCCAAACTGTACTAACCGAAAAAATCAAAGTCTTCTCTTCTCTTTTATTTTAATTTAGAATTTTCATATTAAATTTTTTTTTTTCATTTTTGGACTTTCTCCAACCGCCAAATGGTTGGAACGGTCTTCTCGGTTGGTAAAACCAGTGAAAGTGATGTACATGTACAAATAAAATTTTTTTTCTTATTTTTAATTTTTGCATATCTCTCTATTTGAATAGTTAATTTTATTGACATTAAGATATTCTATAATTTTTCATTTTCCAAGTCAAAAAAAAAAAATTTGTTTCTCATTTTTTTGGAACGTCTTCCAACCGTCGTACAATTGGAACGGTTCTTCTCGATTAGTAAAACTAGTGATGACGACAAGTCTTGGGGACCGTCCAAACTGTACTAACCGAAAAAATCAAAGTCTTCTCTTCTCTTTTATTTTAATTTAGAATTTTTCATATTAAATTTTTTTTTTTTTCATTTTTGGACTTTCTTCTAACCGCCAAACGGTTGAACGGTCTTCTCGGTGGTAAAAACCAGTGAAGTGATGTACATGTACAAAGAAAAGTTTTTTTTTTCTTATTTTTAAGTTTTGCATATCTCTCTATTTGAATAGTTAATTTTATTGACATTAAGATATTCTATAATTTTTCATTTTCCACGTCAAAAAAAAAAATTTTGTTTCTCATTTTTTGGAAAGTCTTCCAACCGTCAGTACAATTAGGAACGGTCTTCTCGATTAGTAAAACTAGTGATGACGACAAGTCTTGGGGACCGTCCAAACTGTACTAACCGACAAAATCAAATTCTTCTCTTCTCTTTTATTTTAATTTAGAATTTTTCATATTAAATTTTTTTTTTCATTTTTCGGAATTTATTCCAACCGCCAAACGGTTGGAACGGTCTTCTCGGTTGGTAAAACCAGTGAAAGTGATGTATATGTACAAAATAAAAGTTTTTTTTTCTTATTTTTAATTTTTGCATATCTCTCTATTTGAATAGTTAATTTTATTGACATTAAGATATTCTATAATTTTTCATTTTCCAAGTCAAAAAAAAAAAATTGTTTCTCATTTTTTTGGAAAGTCTTCCAACCGTCGTACAATTGGAAACGGTCTTCTCGATTAGTAAAACTAGTGATCACGACAAGTCTTGGGGACCGTTCAAACTGTACTAACCGAAAAAATCAAAGTCTTTTCTTCTCTTTTATTTTAATTTAGAATTTTTCATATTAAAATTTTTTTTTCTCATTTTTGGACTTTCATCCAACCGCCAAACGGTTGGAATGGTCTTCTCGGTTGGTAAAACCAGTGAAGTGATGTACATGTACAAATAAAAAAAAAAAATTTCTTATTTTTAATTTTTGCATATCTCTCTATTTGAATAGTTAATTTTCTTGAAATTAAGATATTATATAATTTTTCATTTTCCACGTCAAAAAAAAAAATTTGTTTCTCATTTTTTTTGGAAAGTCTTCCAACCATCATACAATTGGAACGGTCTTCTCGATTAGTAAAACTAGTGATGACGACAAGTCTTGGGGACCGTCCAAACTGTACTAACCGACAAAATCAAATTCTTCTCTTCTCTTTTATTTTAATTTAGAATTTTTTCATATTAAATTTTTTTTTTTCATTTTTCGAATTTATTCCAACCGCCAAACGGTTGGAACGGTCTTCTCGTTTGGTAAAACCAGTGAAGTGATGTATATGTACAAAATAAAAGGTTTTTTTTTATCTTATTTTTAATTTTTACATATCTCTCTATTTGAATAGTTAATTTTATTGACATTAAGATATTCTATAATTTTTCATTTTCCAAGTCAAAAAAAAAAATTGTTTCTCATTTTTTTGGAACGTCTTCCAACCGTCGTACAATTGGAACGGTCTTCTCGATTAGTAAAACTAGTGATGACGACAAGTCTTGGGGACCGTCCAAACTGTACTAACCGACAAAATCAAAGTCTTCTCTTCTCTTTTATTTTAATTTAGAATTTTTCATATTAAATTTTTTTTCTCATTTTTGGACTTTCTTCCAACCGCCAAACGGTTGGAACGGTCTTCTCGGTTGGTAAAACCAGTGAAGTGATGTACATGTACAAATAAATAAAAGTTTTTTTTTCTTATTTTTAATTTTTGCATATCTCTCTATTTGAATAGTTAATTTTATTGAAATTAAGATATTTATAATTTTTCATTTTCCACGTCAAAAAAAAAAATTTTGTTTCTTATTTTTTTTGGAAAGTCTTCCAACCATCATACAATTGGAACGGTCTTCTCGATTAGTAAAACTAGTGATGACGACAAGTCTTGGGGACCGTCCAAACTGTACTAACCGACAAAATCAAAGTCTTCTCTTCTCTTTTATTTTAATTTAGAATTTTTCATATTTAATTTTGGAATTTCTTCCAACCGCCAAACGGTTGGAACGGTCCTTCTCGGTTGGTAAAACCAGTGAAGTGATGTTAATGTACAAAATAAAAGTTTTTTTTTTTCTTATTTTTAATTTTTGCATATCTCTCTATTTGAATAGTTAATTTTATTGATATTAAGATATTCTATAATTTTTCATTTTCCAAGTCAAAAAAAAAAATTGTTTCTCATTTTTTTGGAACGTCTTCCAACCGTCGTACAATTGGAACGGTTTTCTCGATTAGTAAAACTAGTGATGACGACAAGTCTTGGGGACCAGTCCAAACTGTACTAACCGAAAAAATCAAAGTCTTCTCTTCTCTTTTATTTTAATTTAGAATTTTTCATATTAAATTTTTTTTTCTCATTTTTGGACTTTCTTCCAACCGCCAAACGGTTGGAACGGTCTTCTCGGTTGGTAAAAACCAGTGAAGTGATGTACATGTACAAAATAAAAGTTTTTTTTTCTTATTTTAATTTTTGCATATCTCTCTATTTGAATAGTTAATTTTCTTGACATTAAGATATTCTATAATTTTTCATTTTCCACTGTCAAAAAAAAAATTTGTTTCTCATTTTTTTTGGAAAGTCTTCCAACCGTCATACAATTGGAACGGTCTTCTTCGATTAGTAAAACCTAGTGATGACGACAAGTCTTGGGGATCCGTCCAAACTGTACTAACCGACAAAATCAAATTATTCTCTTCTCTTTTATTTTAATTTAGAATTTTTCATATTAAATTTTTTTTTTCATTTTTGGAATTTATTCCAACCGCCAAACGGTTGGAACGGTCTTCTCGGTTGGTAAAACCAGTGAAGTGATGTATATGTACAAAATAAAAGTTTTTTTTTTGCTTATTTTTAATTTTGCATATCTCTCTATTTGAATAGTTAATTTTATTGACATTAAGATATTCTATAATTTTCATTTTCCACGTCAAAAAAAAAATTTGTTTCTCATTTTTTTGGTAAGTCTTCCAACCGTCATACAATTGGAACGGTCTTCTCGATTAGTAAAACCAGTGATGACGACAAGTCTTGGGGATCATCCAAACTGTACTAACCGACAAAATCAAATTATTCTTTTTCTCTTTTATTTTAATTTAGAATTTTTCATATTAATTTTTTTTTTCATTTTTGGAATTTATTCCAACCGCCAAACGGTTGGAACGGTCTTCTCGGTTGGTAAAAGCCAGTGAAGTGATGTACATGTACAAAATAAAAAAATTTTTTTGTCTTATTTTTAATTTTTGCATATCTCTCTATTTGATAGTTTAATTTTATTGACATTAAGATATTCTATAATTTTTCGTATTTTAGGGAAACTCTTCCAACCGTCATACAATTGGAACGGTCTTCTCGTACTAACCGACAAAATCAAGTCTTTTTCTTCTCGTTTATTTTAATTTGAATTTATCTTTCTTTTAATAATCGGTTTTGTTGTATTAATGTTTAATTCTCAAAAACAACTTTACAAAAATGTTTTACTTTTCGTATTTTTGGAAACTCTTCCAACCGTCATACAATTGGAACGGTCCTTCCTCGTACTAACCGACAAAATCAAGTCTTTTCTTCTCTTTTATTTTAATTTTGAATTTTATCTTTCTTTTAATAGTCGGTGTTTGTTGTATAATGTTTATATTCTCAAAATACACATTACAAGATATTGTACTATTTTCGTATTTTTGGAAACTCTTCCAACTGTAATACATTGGAAACGGTCTTCTCGTACTAACCGACAAAATCAAAGTCTTTTCTTCTCAGTTTATTTTAATTTTGAATTTTCTCTTTCTTTTAATAGTCGGTCTTGTTGTATATAATGTTTAATTCTCAAAAAACAACATTACAAAAATGTTGTACTTTTCGTATTTTTGGAAACTCTTCCAACCGTCATACAATTGGAACGGTCCTCTCGTACTAACCGATAAAATCAAAGTCTTTTCTTCTTTTTTATTTAATTGAATTTTATCTTTCTTTTAATAGTCGGTTTTGTTGTATATAATGTTTAATTCTCAAAAACAACATTACAAAATGTTGTACTTTTCGTATTTTTGAAAACTCTTCCAACCGTCATACAATTGGAACGGTCTTCTCGTACTAACCGACAAAATCAAAGTCTTTTCTTCTCTTTTATTTTAATTTTAAATTTTCTCTTTCTTTTAATAGCCGTTAATGTTGAAATTAATATGTTACATAATGTTTAATTCTCAAAATACAACATTAAAAAAATGTTGTATTTTTATTTTTTTGGAAACTCTTCTAACCGTCATACAATTGGAACGGTCTTCTCATGCTAACTGACAAAATCAAAGTATTTTTCTTCTCTTTTATTTTAATTTAGAATTTTCTCTTTCTTTTAATAGCCTTTAATGTTGAAATTAATATATAATTATCAAAATACAACATTAAAAAAATGTTGTATTTTTATTTTTTTGGAAACTCTTCCAACCGTCATACAATTAGAACGGTCTTCTCGTACTAACCGATAAAATCAAAGTCTTTTCTTCTCTTTTATTTTAATTTAGAATTTTCTCTTTCTTTTAATAGCCGTTAATGTTGAAATTAATATATTATATAATGTTTAATTCTCAAAATACAACATTAAAAAATGTTGTATTTTTATTTTTTGGAAACTCTTCCAACCGTCATATAATTGGAACGGTCTTCTCGTAATAACCGACAAAATCAAAGTCTTTTCTTCTCTAGTTATTTTAATTTAAAATTTTCTCTTTTTTTTAATAGTCGGTTTTGATGAAATTAATATATTGTATAATGTTTAATTCTCAAAATACAACATTAAAAAAATGTTGTATTTTTATTTTTTTTGAAAACTTTTCCAACTGTCATACAATCGTAACGGTCTTCTCGTACTAACCGACAAAATCAAAGTCTTTTCTTCTCTTTTATTTTAACAAAGTTGTTCTACAACTGGTTTTCAAGATTACAGTTGGGACGGTCCGCACGACTTGTTGTCGTTACTATTTTTACCAATCGAGAAAACCGTTCCAACCGTTTGGCGGTTGGAAGAAATTCCAAAATGAAAATAAACCTTTTTTATTTTTTCTTTTTGTTTTAACATGGAAAATGAAACATTGTAGATTATCTTAATATCAATGAAATAAACTATTCAAATACAGAGATATGTAAAAATTAAAAATAAGAAAACAAGAAAAAACTTTCATTTTGTACATGTCGATCACTTCGATCAGTACAGTCGAGACGGTTCGCAAAACTTGTTGTCTTCAATGGTTTTACCAACCGAGAAGATCGTTCCAACCGTGTGGCGGTTGGAAGAAAGTCCAAAAATAAAAAATAAAGCTTTTTTTTTAATATGGAAAATGAAACATTGTGGACTATCTTAATGTTAATGAAATTAACTATTGAAATAGAGAGATACGCAAAAATTAAAAATAAGAAAACAAGAAAAAAACTTTCATTTTGTACATGTCGATCAGTATAGTTGGGACGGTCCGCAAGACTTGTTGTCTTCACTGATTTTAGCAACTGAGAAGACCGTTCCAACCATTTGGCGGTTGGAAGAAAGTCCAAAAATGAAAAATATAATTTTTTTTAACATGAAAAATGAAACACTATGGAATATTATAATGCCAAATAAATTAACAATTCAAATAGAGAGATATGCAAAAATTAAAAATAAGAAAGCAAGAAAAAACTTTTATTTTGTTCATGTCGATCACTTCTTTCAATACAGTTGGGACGGTCCGCAAGACTTGTTGTCTCCAATGGTTTTACCAACCGAGAAGACTGTTCCAACCGTGTGGTGGTTGGGAGAAAGTCCAAAAATGAAAAATGAAGTTTTTTTTTTTTTTTTAACATGGAAAATGAAACATTGTGGAATATTATAATGCCAATGAAATTAACTATTCAAATAGAGAGATATGCAAAAATTAAAAATAAGAAAGCAAGAAAAAACTTTCATTTTGTACATGTCGATCACTTCGTTCAGTACAGTTGGGACGGTCCGCAAGATTTGTTGTCTTCACTGGTTTTACCAACCGAGAAGACCGTTCCAAGCAAACTGTACGAACTATTACACGATTCATTTATGCAGACCATGCAAACCGTTCTATTTCAAGACGGTCTTCTTGATCTATAACTTATTAAATATTAACTCTACCACAAGTTCTTTTATTTTGATTAGAAAAGTCTAAACTAAGTAAATTATTTTGATTTCAATTACATTTAAAAATTTCAAATTGTAAATTTATGTTACCAATGTAATAGTACGACAATAGTAAAATGTCCACAATTTTATACATTTAATTATGAACAGAGAGTTTTTAATAGTAGGGTCAAATATTCTAAAGAAAACCTTGAAATTCCTATTAAGCAGACCGAGATGACCGTCCTGACTATTCCAACCGTACTGACCAATACAAACGGTCTGCTCGGTTTGCACGGTCTTCCCAATACTGTTCGTCTCTTTTTCTTCTTCGGAATTTCAGATTTTTTAGGCCGAAAACAGTGCAAAAGGGTCTAATCTTGTTGTTTTTTTTTTCAGTTTAAATGCATAAATATGAATGCCCATACTTTGAATGACAATTTAAAACTTGATTCCTCAATTTTTTTTAGATTTTACAATGCTTTTGAATCTTTACTTCTCCCATGCAACACCCAAAGTATGAACTCCTAAGAACGCCGGCCGGAATGTATGGACGACGGTGGTCGGACGATGGTTGGGGGCAGCGATGGTGGTGGGAGAGAGGGTGAGGTGGTGGAGAGAAAGTGAAGAATTTTTTAATGAATAATATGAGGTTTTCGTTTATATTTTCTTTTATTTTCAAATTTATTTATTTTTTATTTTATAAAAGGGCATTTTAGAGAATTCAAAAGTTTCATTAAAAGTAGAGGTCATCCTTGTAAAACTTTTTTATTAAAGGTTAGTGATGCAATTGGATGACCATTTTAAGGTCAAATTTGCAAAGCACCCTAGAGAGAGAGAGAGAGAGGGAGGGAGAGAATGAAAATAGAAAATGAAAACAACTTTTTTTTTTGTCTCCAAAAAACCCAAAAAAAAAAAATAAATAATAATAAAAATCTACAACAACAGCACAGCTAGAAATGGTGTTTTGGGAATGGAAATGAAAAACATTGCAAAACCTTTACCAAACGCCGTAATTTTCAATAGTCTCAAAATTATTTTCAATGTCCATTGAATTTTCAAAAAGTACTTTAGTTTAGGTTTTTTTTTTTTTTGAATAAATTTTAGTTTTAGGTTTGATATTCATATTTAACTTTAATTAAATTATATTTTTTAATCTTAATTTTTATTTTTTTTTTCTGAAAAATTAATATAATTTATAATTAATTTTTAAAAAATCAATCAATTCAAACTTAAAATTTTCATCTTATCTCAAACTCAATTTAAATTACCAAACAAACCCTTAGTTGTTAGTTGATTTTATAATTGGTCATCTATGATCGTCCCTCACCTTACGCTCTTTCCGACTCGTTTTATTGGGACTTGAAAGGTCCAAAAGGACTCCAACAATGAAATCCATGTGACTGTGTCTGCCTTTCTTTCTTTTTTTTTTTTGGCTTGAAGACTGTCTCTGTCTTCATTTGTTTGTTCTTTTTTAGCTCATCATTCATCACCTTAGATTTTTTTTAGTCCCTTAGATTTTTGCTCTCTGAAGAGGTGGGTTTTTGAATGTTTGTTGGATTATTTGAAAGGCCTGAAAGGTGCGTACTTTTGAAGATAATGTGATTTTTTTATTTCCTCTACTAAATCCTTTGTTTGGACCGCCAAAAAGGATTCCAATTCTGTGGGGCTAGACGGTTGTGTCACAGTTTTCAAAACCTGTTTGGGATTTGTTAGAGGTTAAGCCTTTATTACTCTTTATTGTTCTATGCAATTATGAAAATGAGATCTGCAGATTCCTTTCATTTTTACTATATATATATATATATATATATATAATTGTTGGGATTTCAGTTGCCACCATCTTTGGGTTAAATGTGACTTTGTCTACTTGTTTTTTCTATTTCGATTAAGATCAACTTGGGTCCCTTGGAAATTTTTTTAAGAATACTCAAACTCCCAAATAATTGTAAGGGTCTCCATAACTTCGAGAGACCGATATTTGTGTTTCACTAGTGAACTTTTATTCCTAACTTCCTTCGATCGGCAGTTAATTAGCAGAGACATATGTGGCAATATCTTTGCTAGTGAGTCAAGAATTTTTGTAAATCCTTAGGGTTTTGACACTTTTGTTGTTCTTTTTGTTGTTGGCTAGCATGAACACTCTTTTTTCTCTTATCACATTTTTCCCAATATGCTAATATATCATGTCTCCGAAACCATCAAGCAGTCGATGGAAAAATTGCTCAACGCCTTTGTCGATTCGGCGTTTGAATTTTTTGATCAACCCTTGCTCCAATCTCAGGTAATTTTTGGCCATGAGTTTCACATCTACCACCTTGTAATGATCTCAAGCAATATAACTTATGCTTGATTTTCTGCATGTCAAAATCCGCATATACAATCATATATATACTTATAGACGCATATACATTATGTGTTGGTGTTAAAGATAGACTTTTTTTTTTTTTTTGATAGATAAAAAATAGAATTATTCATTACTTGCAGAGCAACTTTGCAACTTGAGAAATGGTCTGTCCACAGAACACGTACTTATGATGTAAAATTATGTCATGCTTTGCTCTTACTACTAACTCAGGATATGACGATCTATATTTTTCCCAACGTTACTTATTCTTAGAGTTGTTTAAAAAATCCATGAACTGTTGAAATTGACTGTTTATACAATTTTTGGATGTTGATTAGTTTTATTTATTTATTTTTTTTACTTATTTTGGTGGTCAGTTTGGTTATCCGTTTTAAAGTCTAAAGTCGATCAAACTAATCGATCAGTAATCCCTCCCAAAATGTGCCTATTATAGTTTTTACAATGTTAGTTATAATATTAATTAACAATTTTGTTTCATGTTATTTGGTTGTACTAGTGACTTTTTACTTTGATTGTTGGTTTATTTTAAAACTTTAGATGGTAAACTTTAAACATCATGTTCTATTTTGGACTAGATAAAGAACTTGGAATGCTATTTTTTTTTTTTTTTTGTTCCTTTATGGATGGATAACTTTATAGTGTTTTTGACTTGATGTTTCCTTTTTCTTATAGACAACTTATAATGTTTGTTAAATATTAATACTACTTGTAATATTAAGCCTCAACCGCTCAAACCGATTTTTTATGATTTGGTTTAATTAGGTTTTTCTCTAAAACATAAAATTGTCCAAACTGCCCTAAAAAAACAAAACTCCTAAAAAAAATGATTAAACCGATCACAAACATCCTGTTTATGTTATTTGGGTGCTTGGGAAAGTGTAATTAATGGAGAAAAACACAACCTTTATTTATTCGTTTTTGTGAACCAAACCATGAAAAATAATTTACCTCCCCTTGTAATTGAAAAAATAAATATACACTTGCCATATTTTGTTAATTTGTTTTCTTTCTTTTTTTTTTTTTCCTAGCAAACTCTAAATTTGAAATGTAATCCAGAAAAGGCCATAAGACAGGAAATTTTGAGAGGCCTCAAGGATCCATATGAATTTCGTAAAATAAACTTAGCATATTTGAATTATATTGACACCCAAACTGTAAATAACACAAAATATGTAATATATGTGTTATTATAATAACTTACGTCATTAGTATTTGTTGTTATCAAAACAGTAATATATAACCTATATTGTGATGTGCAGGAGCAAATCCTCTATTTGGACGACTAAAATCTACAGAGTCTGTGTTTGGAAGGTCAAAACACATTTGGATAGAAGGAGAAGGCATGCTTCATGCTTTGTATTTTACCAAAGTTGATGATTGTAATTGGACTGTCCATTACAACGATAAATGTGTTGAAACCGAAACTTACAAGGTTGAAAACAAAGAAACAAGCCTTCTTTTCTTCCCATCGTAGAAGGCGATTTACCAGCAGTCATGTGTACTTCTCTGCTCAATTTGGTAAAGCATATGATAGGTTAACAGTTAACTAGCTAATATTTTCGTCTCGAATAAAAGATCTCATTTTCCCAATAAAAATAGTACTCTCAAATCTTATCCTTAAAAAATATATTTCTTATTTGATTAATAACAAGCATAAATATATGCATGTGTATAAATAAAGTGTATGCTTTAAAATTGATATCTCCAATCTTCAAGATGTAGTGCTTGAATATCCAATATCTGAATTTAATAAATATATATATATTATATATATATATATATATATATATGTGTGCGCGTGCTGTATACAGATGATTTGTCTAGTTGACTTATATGCATAACAACAAATAGATGATTAAGTTCGATATATTGTGTTTAAAAATTACTTAAGTATTTCCTGACTTTTGCCCATCGTACACTGACATTCTTTAAGTGACATATTGAACTATACATAATGACAGTCCCACAGACACTCCATAATTTCTGTTAGTGTAAAAGTCTTCAAGTCAGGACCAAAATTAAGTTTGATCAAAGGGTAAAATAATTGCAATATTAAGAAATAGTAAAGGGCATCAATATAAATTTCTCTAGCATTTTTTATCCTTTTATCAGTCGAATTTGTTAAACCATTATTACTTCTATCTATAAATTTATCTCATTGTCTTTCCCAACTATTATATGTTAGGGACAGTTCCGGGAACTGGGGAGCTTGTCATAATTTGAGTGAATACAATTCATCATCCTTACATTGAATTAGGAGTACTTTCAGGAATGTAACCATTCATGGAATTTTTTCCAAAGGCAAAAGTATTGATTCATTGAGCATTATAATTGACGAAAGAAAATAACTGATACCAAATATATATGAATAAAGCAACCAACTATATTAACACACTTAATGACAATAGTAGAATAATATTACTGTTGATGCTGAATATGCCTCCGGCAGCAACACCCAAGGTGGTCGGGCAGTCCGATCGGGACCGGCCAGTCACTCCGACGTCGATCAGCTGTAAAAATGAAGCACCTCGGAATGATGGGGACACCGGCGCGGTGTCTGCCGCGGGCACTCCGATGCTTAAGTCAGCGAGGGTACTGATGAGCGAGGGGAGAGGCAGAGTTTTGACAAGGAAAAATGACCATACCTGAATTTGTTAGCTCTTTCTCTATTTATAGGCGTCCTTTCCGGGTCCGGGTGCTCGGGGCAACCCGATCGGGTCGGCTACCTAGGGCACCCGATGGGCGGTTAGGGCTTAGGCCTGCAGGGGCTACTGGTCTAATGGATTGGCGCCACGTGGGGCCTGACCCGACGCAGGGGACATAAGGGTGTCTGTCGTCGGCGCCTGCAAGGGCAGGCCATGCCGGAGTAGGTGGCGGCGGGGTGGTGATGTGATGTGCTGTGGTAGTAGGTGGGCGACGCTCGCAGTTAGTGGGTATGGAGACAGGGCCTGCGTCAGCCGCGAGGTGGTAGGGGGAGCGTGGGTCTAGAAGACTTCTGTCAGCCCGGGGTCACTCCCCGAGACAGGGTGCTCGGAGCACAGTTTTGTCCGTGTAAGTGGTTCGAATCAGTAAGAGAATGAGATTCTGATCGGCTGTTACTCTGGTCGGTCGTAGTCGGGTGGCCTGACCCGGATCCAACCAGACCGGGATTGCATTCGCGTCGTCGAGAATAGTAAGAATGGGTAATTGGTGGTCGGAGTAGATCACAGCATCAACATAAGCCCTCCAGCATCTCTGGACTGACCTGGCCAGGGATGCTTTATTAACGAGGCAAGTGATCGAGCTTCTCGTCTTGTCGGTCACCGCTCAGCACCGTACCTATATTCAGTGGTAGTCGGCTTATTCGGGCTTGGTCGGGTGCTCGGGGTACTCCGTCCATTGCTGCCACGTGTCGATTAGCGACACGTGTCACACTACAATTGGAGGGAAGTCAGACCGACTCTCCGAATTTTGAAATTTGAATAGTGTGGGACTGGCGGGGTGCTGAAAGGTCGCCTCGAAATCCACCCCCGAATATCCCGCCCCACACACACCTATAAATAGGGGGTGGGGTGCCTTCATTTTCGCCATGCATTGTGAAAAATTATAGTGATCTGCCGAGAGCTGCCGAGGACTCTTCATCAAATCTTCGTCGACATCGAGCGCGAGAACATCCGAGAAGGAAATTCTTTCTTTCCAATATGAGTGATATTTCAGATTCCGAAAACAATGGGTTGTCCGGGGACGTTGAAATAATGCTTAGCACGAGTGCGAGCACGAGCATGGATCCTGGGTCCGAATCGAATAGGGAGGTGACGGGGCAGAGATCCCGGACACCCGACGACTTATCAGAGATGTCCGACATTCCTTCCCCCGAAGAGACTCTGGCCCGCCGAGTGCAAGAAGGCGCTGACCGGCTAGCTGAGATCCTACAGGTCGGCCTGAGTACACGACCAGACCAGAGATTCATCTCTGAGGTTCAAGGCGCCATCCCGACGTCGGCCATCCGGGCAGCCGACCAGACTGTCGGTACGTCAACCGTAGCCGAGAGGACCGCTGGTCAGGCCGGCACCTCGGGCCGAGAGGGGTCTGCACAATCCTGGAGCACGGATCCGGAGGGGGTGGCCTTTCAAGCCCGAGAACGTGCTCGTGGGCGAACACAGCGCGGTGAACGGGCATGTCGTCTATAGGATGGCCGATTGGGAGATGGAAAACCGAGCAGGCAACCTTCCCGTCTACACGACAGACTTTTTTATCACAGGGGTCCCGCTCTCTTACCTGGCTGCGCTCCGGGAAGAATTCGAGATACCAGGCGACATAGAGCTTCTCGTGCCAGGTCCAAACGATCTCCCCACCAGCCTCCTCCAGGCTACGTCACACTGTCAACCGAGTTCTTCCAAGCAGGGTTGCACCTGCCATTCCACCCATTCCTGAGTCGGGCACTCGTTCGGCTGAACGTGGCCCCAATGCAGCTGAATGCCAATGCTTATCGTATCCTGGTGAACTACTACATCCTCTGGAAGAAGACGTTCGGCTTTACACTGCCATTCCGAGCGTTCCAGAACTTATACCGGATGAAGTCTGCTCCTTCGTCCGTAGGGTCCTACTACTTCCAGGGATACAATGGGACTTTCATCACAGGATGCCCTGACTCAGACAAGCAATCCAAACATTTGTGGTTCTACGCGGGTGGTCGGTGGCTGCGCCGAGACTTGCCCTAAGACGAGGCCACACCCGAGGAACAAGTTCCAGTCTCGTTTCGGAACGGGTATGTGTGGACCCGGAGGCCACATACTGGAGCCAATAACTTAGCTGGGATCGAGACGCTGAAAGAGACAACGAATCCCGAGCGTAAACAGAATCGGCTCTTATCCCACAGGAGCTTGGAGAAGTACAAGTGGGTCGGCCAAGCCTCATCCGACGAGGACCTACCAGACCGACCAAGAGTTGTGGTCCCCGAGGGGGTTACGGTAGCTTCCCGCATACCCGACCCGGTCACGAGATACCGAGCGCAGACAGTAACCGACGTCGCGACCACCTCTGGTCGGTCCGAAACTCCGCAGGGGTTGCCGGTAGCAACACCCCATGGTCAGTCGTCCGACAACGCCACGCCCGAGGACTGGGGTCCGAGGGTCGCGGACGAGGACATGGATTTGGTGTTCCGGCAACTCTTCCCGAAGCGGGGTCTTTGGATCGAAGGTCGTCCATCAATTATTTTCGAAGTCTCTTTTCTGGTCGGTGAGTTTAGCTCTAACCAATTATCTTTGTTCGCAGAACCAATGGCCTTCCGAGATCAGCGTGGGACCAAGCGCCAAAGCGACCAGGACAGGATGGCACGGCTTCTGAAGACGGCGAAGACGAGCGACCGTGGCAAACAGAAGGTCGGGTCTTAGGCCCCTACCCCTCCGAGCAAAAAGGCAGCACCTCCGGCTGTCCCTGTCTCCTGACCAGCCGACCGACCCGAGACAAGATCAAGTCGACAGAAGGACGACCATAGCAGGGTGGTCGTTCCTTCTCGGAGTCGACAAGACGAACTGAGACCTCGGGACGTTACTCCTGTTCAGGTGGCTGAACCCTCTCGGTGAAAATCTTCTGTCCAAAGGACGATCGTTGCGAAGTTCGATGACAGCCTAACCTCCGAGGTGGCCGAGTCTTTTCGGCGATCAGACCCTGTTGAAGCTTTCCGGGACAGACCAAGATGTTGATTGAGGTAAGTCTCGGTGCTGCCGGAACTCCTCAGGCACTCACTCAATCCTTTAACTAATCCTCAGTTATAATAATTTTAATTTTTTTTTTTAGGTTTTATGTGTGATTTTCTCGGGGAGCGCGGCTGCTCGAATGGAGGCCAACCGCACCTTGGAGGTAGAAGCCGAGGTCGCCCGTGCGAGGGACGCGGAGAAGGCTAAGGCCGCGGCGGAAAGTGCTAAGGTGGCCGAGGATAGAGCTAAGGCCGCGGAAGAAAGGGCCAAGGCGGCTGAGAAGAGAGCATCCGATGCCGATTCTGCTCGGGTTAGGGTGGAGGCCGACCTTGACTCCGCCCACTCCGAGCACACCAGGTACCTTGAGGTTGCCCTGCCCTTCGCCCTCGAAGACGCCCGGCGACAAGCGGTGGAGGACTTCACGCAGTCCGACGACTTCAAATCCCGTCTGGTCGCACACTACAAGGAAGGAATGCGGGACATGAAGGCTGGCTTCAGTTTGACCAACCCATCAGTGGTCGGAGGGGACTGGTCGTTCGTGCCCGAGTTCTCCGATGAGATCGTCACTGACGAGGAGGGAGCTCAAGATGTCGAGGAGGGCGAGGTGACCGGGGTTGATTGAAGACTTGGTCATTCTCGACGACCCAGAACTGCCAGTAGCCCCCGAACAGCCGGTCGACTCCGCGCCAGACGTCCCTGTGGTTGATTCCATCCTTCTCGATCAGCTGGACTGATGGGAATTTTTTGTTTTTGTTGCTGGTTTTGCCTGTTTTTTCTTTTTTTCTTTTTTCTTTTTTTTGGTTTGGGTTTGGGGGTGCCCAGATTTTACCCTCCTCTTTAATATATATTTTTGAATGAACAACTTTTCGCCTTTGTTGTCTTCATCTGCTTATTATTATTATTATTATTTGCGAAGTGTAATTCTGTCCGAGCACTCCCTCCCCCCTGGTTGGTCTGGGTGAACCTAGAGTTGACCCAAGTCCAACCATGGTCGGGTTTAAACTAGTTTAGTCTGTATCTTGGGTCCTGGTCCGGGAACCACAGGAGTTGGGGTTTGCGTGGGCAGATCTTATCTTGGGTTCTGGTCGGGCATGTCCAATTCTGATCGGTGCCCGGTCATAGAACCTAACTCCGTGGTCTGGGAACCACAGGAGTTGGGGTCTGCATGGGCAGATCTTATCTTGGGTCCTGGTCGGGCACGTCCAACTATGATCAGTGCCCGGTCATAAGACCTAACTCCGTGGTCCGGGAACCACAGGAGTTGGGGTCTGCATGGGCAGATCTTATCACTAAGGGTAACTGATAATCATTACATACTGAATTCTGAGAAAACGCCATTGTATATATCGGCCCAGCATTTACATCATTTTTACAAAAAATTACTGATAAAAACGCTTCAAGTAGTCGGCGTTCCATGGATGTTCGAGCAATCTGCCGTCCTGGTCTGCCAGGCGGTACGTCCCCGGCCGGACTATCTCTGTGATCGTGTACGGTCCATCCCATTTTGGACCGAACGAGCCGAGCCTGGGTTCTTGTACCAACACCTTTTTCAATACGAGATCCCCTACTCGGAAAACTCGGGGTCGGAATTTCTTGTCGTAGTACTTGGCTACGACCTGGTTCCGTACAGCCGTTCGGATCAGTGCTTGTTCGTGTCGTTCTTTGACTAGGTCAAGCTCGGGCAGCATCTGCTCGGCGTTGTCCTCTTCATCGTAATTCTCTACTCAGAGGCTCGACAACCCTACCTCAACCGGGATGACAGCCTCTACCCCGAATACCATTACGAAAGGGGTTTCCCTGGTTGCAGTGTGCTTAGTTGTTATGTAGGCCCATAGTACCCAGGGTAGTTCATCGATCCAGGCCCCCTTGTGCCTTTCAAGGTTCTTTTTCACGTTTTCCTTGATCGTCTTGTTGGCGGCCTCCACCTGCCCATTGCTCTGGGGGTGCCCGGGAGACGAGAACACTTTCTTAATCCCGAACTGTTTGCAGAGCGCGATGAACTTGGGATTATCGAACTGTTTCCCATTATCCGTGACCACGGTGTGGGGGAGCCCAAATCGGCAAATTATGTTCTTCCACAAAAAATTTGTACATTTTGCCTCAGTTTGCTGGGCCAAGGGCTCTACTCCGACCCACTTCATAAGATAGTCTATCGCCACAAGGCAATAGCGGAGTTGCGACTGGGCCATTGGCAGTGGTCCGATCAAGTCGAGAGCCCATTTGGCGAACGGCCATGCACATACCACCGAAGTGAGCTTCTCGGGATGTGATATGATTGCCTTGGCAAACTGTTGGCACTTGAGACATTTTTAGGCGAACTCCATCGTATCTTTGCCCATGGTCGGCCAGTAGTACCCCTGCCTGAGGCATTTGAAGGACGGGGCTCTCCCCCCATAATAGTTCCCGCATACCCCACTGTGTATCTCCTTCATTAGGTACTAGGCTTCAGCCTGGCCGACGCACCGTTGGTATGGAGCAGATTGTCCTCGGTGGTACAATTTTCCATTGATAAGTGTGTACCTTGCCAAGGTATTCTTGATCCTCCGGGCCTCTTCTCGGTTCTCGGGCAGCTGGGACTCCGTGAGGTATCGGAGATTGGGTCCATCCAAGTCGTGGTGTTCTCGGAATAGAGGACTTGCTCTTCTCGCTCGATGCTCAGCTGGTTTAGCTGTTCAATGGGGAACGAGACGAGACCGTCTAGGTCATTCCCTGAGGCGAGCCGAGCGAGGGCATCTGCCTCAATGTTCTCTGAACGCGGTATCCGGGTGACAACCTGGCTCTTGAATTGACCGAGAAGGATTTTCACCTTCTCCAGGTACCTAGCCATTCTCTCCTCCTTTGCCTGGAACTCCCCGATAACCTAATTAACAATGAGCATCGAGTCACTGAACACCTCGATGTCTTGTACTCCGAGTTCTCGGGCTAAGTCAAATCCGGTAATAACAGCTTCGTACTCTGCTTCATTGTTGGACGCCTTGAAGTTGAAGCGAAGCGCTTGGCTGGTCTTGTACTGGTCGGGGCTTACTAGGACAAGCCCTACCCCGGAGCCCCCCGAATTTGAGGATCCATCAATGAATAGCTTCCACCTCTGACTGCTCGGGTCACAGGCTGCCGGGTCGTCTTCCCCGGGTGCGACTGCCTTCTCCGAGTACTCCGGGGTCGGTTCGGGGGCGCCCGTGAATTCGGCCACAAAGTCGGCTAACGCTTGTACCTTGACCGCGGTGGGTGGAATGTACTCGATGTCGAACTCTCCAAGCTCGATAGCCCACTTTGCAATCCGTCCCGACAACTCGGGGTTCTGGAGAACTTGGCGGAGTGGGTAGCTGGTCGGGACACGGATCGGGTGACCCTGGAAGTAGTGCCTCAGCTTGCGGGCCGATGAGACCAACGCCAGGGCCAACTTTTCTAGAGGGGTATACCTCCCCTCTGCTCCTTGGAACGCCTTGCTGCTGTAGTAGACGGGGTACTGCACCTTGTCGTCTTCTCGAATCAAGATGGAGCTGACAGCCTTCTCGGAGACCGTGAGGTAGACGTACAGTACCTCCCCGGGGAGTGGTTTTGACAATAGCGGCGGGCTCGCTAGGTACTCTTTCAGGCCTTCGAAGGCTTCCCCGCACTTGTCATCCCAGCTAATCTTGCCTTGGCCTTTGAGCGCTTGGAAAAAGGGGAAACACTTATTGATAGACCGGGACACGAACCGAGAAAGGGCTGCGATCATCCCAGTTAGTCTTTGTACCTCCTTGATTGTCCGAGGTGGTTGTAGGTCCACGATGGCCTGGGCCTTAGCGGGGTTGATCTCGATCCCCCGGTGGTTCACCATGAACCTGAGGAACTTCCCTGATTCTACCCCAAATGCGCACTTCGCAGGATTGAGCTTCATCCTGTACTGCTGCAGGGTGTTGAAGCAGTCACAGAGGTCTTTGATGTGATCGCTCGCGTGTCGGATTTTTACCAACATATCGTCCACGTACACCTCCATGGACCTTCCGATGAGCGGGGCGAACATCTTGTTTATCAGTCGCTGGTAGGTCGCCCCGGCGTTCTTGAGGCCAAACGGCATGACCTGGTAACAGTACAGACCCTGGTCGGTTGTGAACGCCGTCTTGACCTGGTTGAATCTGCTCAGGGGTATCTGGTTGTACCCGGAGTAGGCATTCATGAAGCTGAGTAGCTTATGTCCAGCGGTGGCGTCGACTAGCTGGTCTATTCGGGGGAGTGGGAAGCAATCCTTCGGACACGCCTTGTTAAGGTCGGTATAGTCAATGCAAACTCGCCACTTCCCGGTAGATTTTTTGACCAGGACAACGTTTGCCAGCCACTCCGGGTAGGTCACCTCCCGGATGAAACCCGCAGCGAGCAGCTTCTTCATTTCCTCGATGATTGCTTCGTACCGCTCCGTGTTGAAGGCTCTTCTCTTCTAGATCACAGGCTTGTGTCGCGGATTGACGCTCAGCTGGTGGCACGTCACTGTCGGGTCAATTCCGGGCATGTCCTCGTGAGACCAGGCGAAGACGTCCTTATGTTCTCGGAGGAACTCCTCTAGTGCTGCTCGGGTACCCAGGTTAAGTCTCGAGCCGAGCATGATCGTCCTCTCCGGATGCTTGGGATCAAGTTGGTAGGGGACCAGGTCCTCGACCGGGTGTGCTCGGATTTCCTCCTCGGGTATCCGGGGGTCCAAGTCACTCAAGCGTGTGACTTCTCCGCTCGGGGCTTCGATCTCGTCCACCGTGAAGATGGCTGCCACAGTGATCGGGGCAGGGGCCTTTCGGCACACTTTGTTGACCGCCTCCATGTAGCATTTTCTTGCACCCTCCTGGTTTCCCCGGAACACGCCGACTCCACCCTCGGTGGGGAACTTCATCGCTAGGTGGTAGGTGGAGACTACCGCCTTTATTGCGTTGAGGGTCGGCCTCCCTAGGATGACGTTGTAGACAAACGGCCGGTCTACAATGATGAACTCCACCATCCGGGTCACCCTCTCCGGGCCATCCCCGATCGTGACCGGGAGGTTAACAGTGCCGGCTGCTCGGACGCACTCCCCGGAAAACCCGTAGAGAGGAGTCTGGGCGGGTGTGAGCATGGCTCCCTCGATCTTGAGCCTTGAGAATGCGTCCATGAACATGATGTCGGCCGAGCTCCAGTTGTCGATCAGGACGCGACGGATGACGTTGTCGGCTACTCGGATCTCCCCGATCAGCGAGTCGTTGTGAGGGTGGAGTAGCCGGTCCAACTAGTCATCCGTGAAGGTGATCGGGGCGCTGTCCTGACGGCATATCTTGGAGATATGCTCCGCCATGTTGATATACTCCCCGCGAGCAAACCGCCGAGCCTCGCGGGCGTAACTTCTCCGGCTACTGGCTGTGTCCCCAGTAGCCGTTCCACCAAAGATGGTGTGGACTATATGCTCCTACTCCGGCTCGTCAGTTCGGTCACTCGGTCTCGGATTCTGGCGAGCGACCTGCGCGGGTCTGCTCGGCCCCACCGGGGTAATTATTCTTTCCACAAACTCCCGCGAATGGCCATCCCGGATCAGCAGATCGATCTGGTCTCAGAGCTGTATGCAGTTTTTTGTGTCATGGCCCACATCCTTGTGGAAGTTGCAGTACTTATTTTGGTTTCTCCGAGCACGGTCTGCTCGGAGTGGTGGTGGGTCTCGGAGCAGTCCCCGACCAGTCACCTGGTTGAGGACATGCTCGATGGTCGTCACCAGCGGGGTGCACTGCTGAAATCTCCCTGCTGGTGTTCTCGGACTGGGACTGGACCCGGTCCTGTTGTCCACGACCACGGCCTTCCTTTTATTTTGTCGGCCCTGATCGGTTTGGTTTTTATCCGACTTCCTTCCGGGAAGCCGGGGTTGTTCTCGGGCTACAAGCCCACGTCCTCTAACGTACTCGTCGGCCTCGGCATGCCTTTAAGCGATCCCCCTCAGTTGTGCGAAGGTGGGCGACATGTTGTAGGCGAGCGTCCAGACGAGGCGCGTGTCCTTGATGCCTTCTCGAAAGGCCTGCATCAAGGTATCGTCGGTGCAGCTTTCGACTTACACGACGGCTCTATCGAAGTGCTCTAGATACTCTTTCAGCGCCTCCGACTCTCGTTGTTTGACGCCGAATAGGTGGGATGCTCCTAGCTTCCTGGCCTTCGAGCTCAGGAATGCGGCTACGAAGGCGTTGGCCAGCTGTTTAAAACAGCCGATCGATCCAGGAGCTAGCCTCTGATACGACTAGCGAGCAGCTCCGGTTAAGGTTAGGCAGAACGATTTGCATAGGGCAGTCTCATTGGCGTTCTGGATCAGCATGTGTGCTTGGTAATTCTCGATGTGCTCATCCGCATCCGTGGAACCGTCGTAAGAGGCCACGGATGGCATTTTGAACCTGGTCGAGTACGGAGATGCCATGATGCCCGGAGTAAAGGGCGGGTCCACCGCACCAAACTGGTCCATCCCGTACTGCTGGCCCACGAGCTGGTCGAGCTGCCGCAGGAGCTGGTCCTGCCTATTTTGATTGTAGTCCTCATTCTTCGTAGGCTTGTCGACAGAGCGTTCTCGGCATATGCGCCGGTGGACTCCCGGCCTTCCCAGGCGGTCGAATACAGAGGTCGTGCTCCCCCGGATGTTCACGGTTTCTCTTCTGCGGTTGTCCGGGTTACCGTCGGTCATCACTGGCGGCTCGGCTGTTTCCGAACGGGTAGCTTGGGAGTGACGGCTCCTTGATCGCACCCTACTCGACTCTGCCCTCTCCTGCGGCTGCCTCCCAAGGCTCTCTCGTTGCGTCCAATCACTCCCCCAGTCGCCCGTAGGTGAGGGGTTACATTGTTGGCTCCCTGACCTGGGAGGTCTACTCGGCGTAGACTCGGCCGCTTCGGACAATTCCTCGGGGAACTGAACAACGTTCGTGTCCCTGCGGGTATCCACCGGTAGGAGCCTTCGTTGTGCCCGGGCTCTTCTTCTGCGCTGGGTCCTCTGGGTGCCCCTCAAACCGGTAGGAGCCGGGTTGTCGATGTCCTGGAAATCCTGATTGTCTTGCTCAGCAATGGCTAGAGTGGTCGGGCACTCGGGGAGCGCGGGTGGTAAGAGGTTGAGGTTGCTGGAAAGGCGTGGGGGCCCTCCTTCTAGCGCCAAAATGTTGATGCCGAATATGCCTCCGGCAGCAACACCCAAAGTGGTCGGGCAGTCCGGTCGGGACCGGCCAGTCACTCCGCCGTTGATCACCTGCAAAAGTGAAGCACCTAGGAATGATGGGGACACCAGTGCGGTGTCTGTCGCGAGCACTCCGATGCTTAAGTCAGTGAGGGTACTGATGAGTGAGGGGAGAGGCAGAGTTTTGGCAAGGAAAAATGACCATACCTGAATTTGTGAGCTCTTTCTCTATTTATAGGCGTCCTTCCCAGGTCCAGGTGCTCGGGGCAACCCGGTCGGGTCGGCTACCTAGAGCACCCGATGGGTGGCTAGGGCTTAGGCCTGCAGGGGCTATTGGCCCAATGGATTGGCGCCACGTGGGGTCTGACCCGACGCAGGGGACATAAGGGTGGCTGTCGCCGTCGCTGGCGCCTGCGGGGGCAGGCCATGCCGGAGTAGGGTGGCGGCGGGTGGTGATGTGATGTGCTGCAGTAGTAGGTGGGCGGCGCTCGCAGTTAGTGGGTATGGAGACAGGGCCTGCGTCAGCCGCGAGGTGGTAGGGGGAGCGTGAGTCCAGAAGACTTCTGTCAGCCCGAGGTTCACTCCCCGAGACAGGGTGCTCGGAGCACAGTCTTGTCCGAGTAAGCGGTTCGAATCGGTAAGAGAATGAGATTCTGATCGGCTATTACTCTGGTCGGTCGTAGTCCGGTGGCCTAACCCGGATCCGACCAGACGGGGATTGCATTCGCATCGCCGAGAATAGTAAGAATGGGTAATTGGTGGTCGGAGCAGATCACAGCATCAACAATTACAATTATTTAATACATGTAATGAATTTATCAATATTAGTGTTCTAATTTGTCAAGTATGATTTTCAGCTGATGGAAGAAAATTAGTTCATAGAGTAGATCTAAAATTCGATCGGTGTACATTTTGCCACGACTTTGGTGTTAAATTTTGATCAGCTACACAAAAGATTTTCTTCGGCAAGAACCTCCTTAACATCATCCTCTTTCTCGCGATAATTAATCAATAATTCAGTATATCTTGCTAATTAAGTATGTTGATCGCCTTGATATATTGCTAGACAACAGGAAAAATTGATCAAAAAGTGACGAAAGTGGAATATCATATGTTTGAGGAGAACACCTTTTGCAGTGGAGCTACTTTTGTCCCCAAAAAAGGAGGTTTTGAAGAAGATGATGGTTGGATTATCACCTTTGTTCACAATAAAGACGCCAACACATCTCAAGTAACTTTCATTGCATATATTTAACTTTGATCTTCTTTTTCATCTCCTATGTTGGCAATTTCAGTATATTCTTCTTTTCCTTTTTCTTTTTCTGTAGGTTTTTTGATTGACCCAAAAAAGTTTTCGAGTGAGCCAGTTTCCAAAATTACTTTGTCGTGTAGAGTTCCATATGGATTTCATGGAGCTTTCATACCAATCTCAGTGTAGCATGCTAATTACAATTATGTACAACTTTTTCAAAAAAAGAAAGAAAAAGTTCAAATGGAAAATTTTGGTGTAATTGTGCGGTTAGTTTCAAAGTTTGTGACTAGAAACATGTAGGAGCTTGGTAAATCTTTTTTCAAAGCTGATGTGAATATCAAAAGTAATATTTTAGGTATTTGATAAACTATGAATACATTTTCATAGTTTAATGATCAAAATGGACATATTTTATCTTTATTGAATTAGTTATTTTAGTATACATTTTCATAGTTTTAGTTTTTACTTCTATTAATAATGAAGTTAGTATACGTAACTTTTTAAATTAAAATTATAGAAAAAAAAAAAGATCTGTAATATTACTTTTATAATCTAAATATGTCTAAAAAAATTAATTACCTTTATTCAAGGATAAATATATGCATCCGTGAAATTTTTAAATAGTTTTAAAAAGCTAAAATAAATATTAGCATCATGCCAGCCAGAATGTGTAATTTTATTACAAATATTTAAATTTAATTTGAATTTGTTATGCAGATAAATAAAATAAGTAGATTGAAAATTGTGTTTCATAATAATAGCAAAAAAGCTATGTAAAAACAACCATTAACACGCTTCTCAAATTCTGTTATTGGGCAATACCTTTTTATGATCTACTCGACAATCATATGGTTTGTCACACCCTTGACATGTTTTAAATTACCTAAAAATCTACAAACAGCCTCTAAAAACAATATGAAACAAGCGCAGAGTAAATAAATATTCCAAAAACCTTTTTTCATTGGATGAGGACTATACTTGAAAATTGGTTGATTCCTTTCATTTGGAAAGCTGAATTATCTACCGCAAAAAAAAAAAAAAAAATTATTTGTTAAACTAGTCAAACGTAACTACTTTTGAAAATTGTACAAGATGTGGAAAGTGGTTAGCTTAAAAAGTTTTGATTCCAGCACTGTTTGAGGGGACTTCAAAAAGTGACTAAAAATAAAAACATGTTAACTAATCTACTCAAATGAGGACATTTTTATTTCCTATAGTCTAACAAATTATTTTCAGTGGCCATTGAATTTCCCAAAATGTCCTTTTAATTAGTTGGTTTTACAATCAATCAACTATGTATCGTCGTCCCTACCTTAACGCTCTTTCAAACATAATTACTTTGATTTTTACATCACACTGATCACTGTGTGTCTTCTTTCGACGTCGACACGTCACTTGTTTATTGGACTCAATAAAAGTTTCAAAAGGACTCCAAACATGAAAAACATGTGACTGTGTCTTGTCTTTATTTGTTTATTCATTTAGCTCATTATTCACCACCTTTAGGTAAATGTCTCTCTTGTCCTACACCAATTTTTTATGCAGATAATTGTCCTTGTCCTGATCATCTTCATGGTAAAAACTTTAATTGTTAATGTGTAGACAAGAGTAGAAGAAGTTACCCTTTTGTTGGCTTAAGTACATTGACATTTGTTTAATACACAACGTGTCCAACAAATTGAGTTTTTTTTTTTTTCTTTCTTTTTTATTTGTAATTTTACCTTGAGGAGGACCAGATATATTGAGTATTTAATTTGATCATAAAGAAAAAAAAAAAAAAAAAAAAAAAGGAGGAAAAGAAAAAGAAAAAGCTCTTTTTGCTCCTCCATTTTACCATGGCATGATTAAAGATGAACCAGCATTTGATGACTTTTGTGAAATAATCATGACCTCCTTGCCAACCACCCTTTTTCATGTCCTTTTATTTCTATGAAATCTGTGCTTTGAATTATTGGTGCCGAAAGCATTGAGATTAAAAAAAAAAAAAAAAAAAAAAAAAGGTACTAATTAAGCCATCCAATTACTGGACTGAAAGGGGAATTATTCAACTAAAAAAGAATTAATTGACCCAATTTGGTCCACCATAACCTTTAACTAGTGTTTAAAATAAATAATTTAAAGTGCCAAGTCTAAGTTACACTTGCGTCATGTTTTCACGTGTTTGTATTGGAGTTAGTAGTTGTCGGGGATTATCTCGAACAAACCAAATGCTTCAATGAATTTTCCCAAAACTTTCTCCTTTTACCAGCAAGAAAAGGGAAAATACAATTTGCTAATTAACGTTGGATCATGGCAAAATACAGAAATCTTAATTGACAGCAAAAACCTGCACAGAACCCTTTTTCCTATGTTTTGTTTTTAGCCTCTCTAAAAGGGGGCATTAAATCCGAGGGGATTTTCTTTTCTTTTCTTTTCTTTCTGCTCAGTGCAAAAAATGTGACAAGATATGCAAAAATATCTAGTTGTATTGACGGTTCGTATAATTGTTAGATTTTAATCGAGTTTCATTACGTGATATATTTTCTTTGTTGATATGATTACTTTACAAGGGAGGTCACCAGTGAAATATTAAGCTTGGGATATGAAAAAGGGTCACGCGTTTATAATTATTACCATTGGCTAAAGGTCTGTTTGATTTACAAATAAGTTTGAGTTGAGTTGAAATTTTTAAGTTTGAATAATAATTTTTGTTGATTTTTTAGAAAAAATAAAAAAAATTTATCAAAAAAGATAAAAAATATGATAAAAAAAATACAGTTTAATTTGAGTGGAGATGGAGAACCAAACTTCCCCTAAGTATTCTCTCTCCTTGCTTGGTACGATTTTACACTTCACTGATGAATGAAACTCATAAAAGCACCGAAAAAGAAGACGGAGGTCATGAGTCATGACTCTTGATTGTTTACTTTCACCAATATATAAAACTCACCGACATTTTCCGTTTTTAACGTATTACGACATTTTCAGATACAAATTCAACTCACTTTTTCTTTTTTCCTTAATTTAAATATTGCTAATTTGCTTGAAACTTTATATATATACTTCACCTAAAAAAATCTCACCCATTTAAACACTTTGGTCCACATTTGTCCTAACCTCACTGTCTTTTCCCCTGTTCCATTTAACCATTTAACCATAATTTTTTAGGTGAGATTAAAGTTTTTTCCCCTGTTTTTTCCACTAAAAAAATCTCACCCATTCAACCATTTAACCATATTGCTAACCATTTAACCTCACTCTGTTTTTTTCCCTGGTCCACATCCGCTTCCCACGAACCATTTAACCCTAATTTCCTCATATGGTCCCCCCCTAATCCATCCCATGACCAAAAAAAAAAAAAAAATCTCACCCATTCAACCATTTAACCATATTGCTAACCATTTAACCTCACTCTGTTTTTTTCCCTGGTCCACATCCGCTTCCCACGAACCATTTAACCATAATTTCCTCATATGGTCCCCCCCTAATCCATCCCATGACAAAAAAAAAAAAAAAAGGTTACGTACCCAAAAGTATGGAAAACCATTTTCACAAATGTTTAAGAGGGGACCTGTCCCCACATATATTTCAAGATGATTTGATACCAAATTATAGAGAGGGAAAAAAAATAAGAAAGAAACAAAGAAACTTTCTTATATCATACAAAGCAACCCGAAATTTTAACCACATTGGGGAACATAACATAAAACAAACAAATAAACAAACTTAATAAACCAAAAATATGATTAAAAAAAACATGGAGCACATGTTTTTGCACATTAACAAGCTCATTTTGATCCCCCACCGCACTTGTTTTTTTTTTTTACAAAGCACTTAAACGAGTGATGGAAGTAGCAGTAGTAGTAGAAGCTTTAGTGGCGGTGGTGCACACATTCTTGAGGGATGGTGGGGAATCTAGCCGTGTCGGAGCAGTAGTCATAGACCATGTGGTTGGCCCGTACCCACATGAGCTGGTGGCTCTGGTGGAGGTTGAGCTCCGACAATGTGGGCTCGTCCCACCAGAACCTCGTCTCGGCGGAGCTGCTGCACTTCTTCGCGCCTTCGGTGGCGGCCACCGTGGCGGGGAATTCGCAGGCATTGATGTCAAAGCCCTTGTATGAGGCCACGAATGGGGAGTGGGACCAGTCCGTCTTGACCCGACCGCCTTGTGTGGCCCAGTCGTCGGCGTTCCATATGGAGCTGTACACGCCCATTGGTTGGTCTTTTGGGAAAGGAATGCCCTTGTCCTCCATGTTGGCGTGCACTCTTATGGGTGTCTCATCCACCATAAACCTGAACCCCATAAACACAAATCAAATAACATGTTAATTTTGCATAATACAAACTATAATTGTTACTGTAATTATTTAAAACAAATTGGGTATTGTACGGATTCTGAAAAACAATAGTGGGGGACCTCTAGAGACCATATCATCCAAAGATTCCTTGCCATTTTTGTCGGGCAAGTTTGTTGTTTTGTGCCCACTTGCCCTACTGTTGCTAGTGTTTTGTACTAAGTAGCCAAATTTAATGACATATTTTTAAGCATATGGGGCTACGTTTCTATATGTGTGTGTGTGTGTGTGTGTGTGAGCAAATAGCGGAGTGGATGAATCGGTGGGCTTACACAACATGGCGTTGGTTCCAGAAGAGGGAGTAAGAGTGGAATTCCGTGGTGGGGTCGAACCACAGGTTCAGCCTCTGTTCTCTGTTACCTACTCCATTCACGTAGATATTAGTCTGCACTGAATAGGGCTCTCCAGTGGTGTTTCCCAAGAACTCAAAATCAAACTCGTTGTGGTTTGCACCGTCAGATGACATCTGCATCACAAAGATCAAGTCATAAAACATTAATAAATCAAGATTTCTAGGTTCAGATTAGTGTATATAAATAACAACTCAAATGCGACAAATTTCCTTCTATAATTGACAATTGTATTTTACCGTATCGTCTTAATGTTAAGTGACATTTGTGAAAAAATGAAGTATTCATTGATGGGTACAGGTGGTGAACAAGGAACAATAAATGAAGAATTAAAGGCATTAGCAGAGCGATTCACGAGAAAAAATAAAAAGAGGTAGCAGGTAATAATAGCAAACTTGCCTAGTCATTGGCTCATGCACATCCAAGATTAAATTTTGTCTGCAATTGTGACTGTATAAAATGTTTCAATTCGATACAATTCAGTGATTTGGTTGTGAAATTATTGAAATGGGGGACCCCAGCAGTCAGTCAAGCCAGTCCACTCCATATATTTTTTTTGCGGATACATAAAAATAAAAGTTACCATCAGCTGAGCTGTCCACAACTACAAAAGAAGTCTATTCAAAGAATCAAGGTCGGTAAATGGTAACAACTAGTTTCAGCATATTGTCTTTTCGGAGGAAAATTTTTTCACTACTCTGCTTATATCTTAACAGAACATATTAACCAACGAAAATATAATGCTATCGTATTAATTAACCTTTTAAATGCTGTGTATATTACTTACATAAAAAGCAGTAACAGTTCCAGCAGAATCACCCTCAATAAGCTTAATCTGAATGGTTACTTTCCCAAACATATACTTGCTCTTTGATGCAAACCCTGCACCTGAAAAGTCCCAAAAAACTCCATTTCAGAAAAATAGAAAATCCAGAGAAAAAAAAAAAGAAAGAAAACAGAGGACTTGTAAAAGAACAGAGAAAAACAGCTCTAGAACAAAACTTTTTAAGGTTTTTTTACATTCCGGTTAATATTATACATGGAGAATAAAAAAGGCTTGATTATTTATTTATTTATTTTTAATTAGATTACCGGAATAGTTGTCGAGTTTGAGCTTGAGAAGCTCTCCTTCGTAGACGAAATGGTCAGTAGCCCAGCTTGGCTGGAATAGCTCCTCAAACTTGGCTGAGCTAACAGAACCCACCATTAAAACAAGACCCACAAACAACAAACAACCCACTGACCCAGACATTTTAGGAAGAGAAATAGCCATTAAAATGATAAACGACAGAGATCAATTAGAACAGAGAAATAGAGAGAAAAGAGACTGGAATGTAGAAGAACTAAGAGTGAAGGTTCTACTACTCCAAAATGCTCTGTAGGGTCACACACACTACAAACACATTGCCCCCTTTTATAGCCGATTTCTATTGCCTTATTTCTGTGCCACGTCATCTGACTTGTGTGCCAGCTCATCGCCACGTAGGACAGGAATTCCGAGAAAACATGCAGAGAAAATTCCAAAACAAAAATTAATTGAAAAGAAATTAAAAAAAATATAGCCGTTGGTAAATCCATCCACCCCAATTAGCTGGACAAGGGCTGGGGTACTGTACTGAGTGGCACGGGGTACGGACGTCTGCCCAGAATGGATGAGTATTGATCCGACCAATTACAGAACGCCACGTGGCGATCTACAGCTGGTTCACAGGGCTGTCTAGTTGTCACTGGCGATACGAGTTAAAAGGAGGCTCCCTCTTTTGCTTGCAAGCGTCTGAGCCATGTCCCTTTGGAATAAAAACGATCAACCGACCATCTCTGCGCGAGTAGCTTTATACTGAAACTCGCTAAGTTTTGGACGCCACGTGGATTTCCTAGCGAATGATTGTTTTGTTTTTTTTTTTTGGTTAAGAATGATTGTTTTTCCCAGAGCTACTATGAGGAGTAAGGGCAAATGGGACTTTTTGCATGGCAAGGTCATGTCACTTTTACCTTCTTTTTTTGTTGCAATTTGGTTTGCCTTGGCGGAGGGGCAGTGCCAGCTGGGCAGTAGGAGAAGTGCACTGTACAACGCTCACATATTTTACATTTTTCTAAATCCCTTTTCCCTTTTCTTCCTCTTTAAAATTTTGATTTTATTACACTACAACTACAAAAAAATGTGTGAGTTTTTATGGTGGCCCTCGAGATGTGTGGCTTATAATTGAGAAATTTTCACATATATAATATGATATTAGCGGGAGTAATGATAATAAAATATTAATAATTGTATTGGATGGTGAAATTTTTGGAGACCTTGAGAAAAGGGTAAGTGGGACTGCAGGATTGGCATTTTTTTGGCAGATTTGGTAACCCATAAAGTCATGCTCCATTACCCAACAATGACAATGATACTTGTCCTTTTCTTTTTTCCCAATGGATAGCTTTGCATCTTTTTTTCTTTTTCTTTTTTTTTTGGGTATTTAAATCAAATGTTCGAGACTTTGATGCCATGCCCATGCCAATTATCTATTGTTATTGATTGTTTCATTGGTCTACATGCACTCAATATCAGGATTAAAGAATTCTGCAATTATGGACCTCAGGTGTGCTAATTAATTTGCTAATTAAGTCACAGTAGAAAGTTAGATTTCATTACAAATTCTTAAAGAGAGCAATGTAACTAATCGATCGATTATTTTGGAAAGGACAACTAATGATTCTTCTTATTCTTATTTATAATTTGAAAGGGAAAATTTATTTTAAGACGACACTAATGTTATAAGCATCATAGATAATTAGTAGGCACTAAATCGTATGTATCACTAGAACCCCTTAACTTTGTTCTTGTAGAGCAAATTTTGCCCATATAACCATCGCAGTCCTATGGTGCCAGACAGCTCAAAAGAAGGACAATGAAAACAAATGGTATATATATATATATATATATATATATATATTTAAAAAAGATTTTTTCTAGCTAAAAGCAGCTATACAGATATGTACGGCCTTTGCACGAATCAACTTGTATCACAAGCCAATGAGGAAAGCAGAAATCACACATAACTAGAAAGTATAATAATTATCACTCTACCATCTCTTAAAAAGCCATTGATGAATTGGCCAGGCAATAAATAAATAAATAAATAGACTGTTAGTGTGGTCATTCTATATTCTCTTCTTCTTCTTCTTCTTCTTCTCTAAGTTAAAGTGATTTTAAATTATTAAAATTATTATTATAATAATTTTTTTTGGGTTAAATTTCAGACAAAATTTATTAATTAGTATCATTTTTTTAATCAAATTATTAATAGATTTTATCTAGAAAAAAAATAACTATTATTATATTGTTTTAATAATTTGGAGACATTAAATAATAAAAAAATAGATCAAAATTATAAAAAATTAAAATTTTAAGGACTAAATAAATAATTTAACTAAGGAAAAAAAAAAAGTGAAGAAAAAGCTTTGCAGGGCTTTTTTTTATTTATTTGTTTTGTGGACCTTTTAGTACAGTGAGCCGTTGGAGATTTTTTGAACAGCTGGACCAGTTTAAATTTCTTTTCTCTTTATTATTATTTATTTTTTTTTGGGAATCATTTAAAGCAGTTCACAGACTGGCAACTCGGTGTGACTGAACCAAAATCCTGATGTGAATTATCCAAATTGCAGCGATTGGAATGATTTCTTGCGCAAGGAGGAGTTCCAGTTCTGCGTGAGTAGATGTGGATGGGAACTTGGAAGGCTTAAAATGATTACAATAAAATCTGATTCATTGCATTGTCATTTAAGTATTTAACTTAGGGGCCTATGTCAAATGACTAGTGACGACTACTTCTTCAACCTTTGAATTGTCATCTAAGCTTATAGGCCTATTTTAAAAGCAAAAGGATAACACAGTTCACAGTTGTCTGTCAAATTTTTGAATTGCACGTCAAAAGCAAACAAGCAAACAAACGCAATTAGGATTGGAATCGTGCCAAAGTTCTTGCTCTCAACCACATCTCTTTTGTCCAAATTGAATGCCAATGATGGTCCACGATATGGGTCACAATCATTTCCCCTTATTTTTACCTTTCTTTTTCTTTTTCTTTTTTTTTTTTAATTAATTATGATGGGGTCCTTACTTGGATCCCAACTAAGACATAAACTAATAATCACCAAGACTTCTGATTTGCAATAGTGGTCTCAACAATGATTTTATAATGGCCATCAGTCCCACCTTTATTACGGCTCCTTGATCGGCTGATTATGAATATTTGATATTATCAATATCTATTAATCTGATATATATATATTTTTATTTTAATGTGATTTTATTCTTTTATATATATATATATATATATATATCGATCAAACATGCTTTCTTGAGAAAGGAAATACGCAATAGTAAAAAGTGATTTAAAGCAATGTAGACCAATGACATGGACGGTTTAAGCATGCATTTAGATGGTGTTTGGTGTGTAAGTTTGAGTTAAGATTTTTAAGTTTAAATAGTAATTTTTATTGATTTTTTCAGAAAAGATAAATTTTTTTTTCAGAAAAAGATAAAAATTAAATTGATGAGTGTAAGTTTAAACTTATACCCCAAATACCCCCTTATATTAAAATGTTTAAATTATAGAATTTAAATTTAAATTTATTTTATGTTTATCGAGTTGTTTTTAGCTGAAACCCACACCCCAAACACCGAAAAAGAAAAACGTGATATTTTTTTCTATTTTTGACGAGGCAAAAACAAAAGCTATAGTCGAGATTTGATATGTAGAAATAATAAAGAATTTGGGACTGATTAGCAAACAAGAGGGGAGCTGTAGATGCATTTGGTACTGGTGGTAGAGTGCACGCATGTTGACGTTAAAATGTCCTATCGATAGATCATGACGACTTCAATACTCTCACCTCTCAAAGTCTGTGACGCTTTTGGGCTGCCCAAAGGGGCTAAAATATTTTTTAATATTTATGAGACCGAGTTATCTCCTGTTGGTTCTTTATCCATAGATCACCAATTGACTGCTGAAACACCAACCTATACATCCACGTAAGCAGATGTCTCCAACATGCTGACATGTGTTTTTTCCATTGGTGATTTCGTCAGGCCTACCATGGTCTTGATCACATATTAAACAGGGGAAACTTTACAGTGGGCACGTGAAATGTGCTTGTGAATTACAGAATACAGAGAGCTGTGCGTATTGGGTAGGAGGAGGAGGGTGAGGTGACGGCTTTTATTTTTTATTTTTTTTGAAAATTAAAGTTGGGAAAAGGCCAAAAAGGAAAAGCACTCCCTAACACACACACCCGCAAGTGATTCTTATAAATCTGCATTTGTGGAATTTGATGCTGAGAAATTTGTCGAACTACGAGGTCACGTGCAGACAACAACCCAACTCATAGAAATCACAAATATATTAATACACACACATACACGCAACAACTCCAATCTGCTTCCGAGCTTCCACAGCAAGGCAATCGAGAGCGATTTTGGAGCTAGTTGTTTGCCATTTTGTGGAATGAGATTAGATACGTTTTGGTTTGTTTGCTTGGGTTTTCTTCGACAATTGATGGCTAATTAATCAAGTGGACATGTGATTACCAAGAGCTAAGCATAAAGTTTAAAACTTCCTTTTTTTTTTTTTAATATTTAGCTTTTTTTTTAAAACAATGCAGGATTTTAAATTAATCACATTTAAAAAAAAAACAATTACAATACTATGAATAAATATAGTACGGTTTAAAATTTTTGCATAAAATAAAAACTAAGGGTGAGTTTGGTGAAACGGTTTGAGTTGGTATTTTTAAGTTTCAATAGTAAATTTTTTTGAATTTTCAGACAAGACAAAAAACTTTTTGGGAAAAAAGACAAACTTTTTTGGAGAAAAAGACAAAAAAAAATTTGAAATGGTCATCTTAAAATGTTAAACCAAACAAAGCCTAAGTACAGTGATTAACACAACATGTTGAGATGATTGGATTTTTTGCAGTAATTAACTTTTGTTATGCGTGACAAATAACACCTTAAATGTATTTTTTATACCCTAAGTCCATCAATTTTTCTGCCACTTTTTGCCTAAACAATATTTTCATGCTCAGTTGTAGCATTTTAATATTATTTTTTTGTGTGTACGGTGGATTCAATATCAACTTAAGTTTGATTTATTGATTGGAAATGAAAATTTTAAATTGAAATTAATTAATTTTTTAAAAATTAATTATAAATTTTAAAAATATTAAAATTAAAATAAAAAGATATAATTTAATTAAAATATCAAATTAAGCATTAGTTTACTTAAAAAAATTTGGCACGGTAAAATAAATCCGAAAGCTGCCATTTTCATATGATATGATAGCAAATCATCATGCCGCATTTATGTCAGTATAGTCGTTTAACAGAAGCTCTAGTGGGCATCTTTGGAGGGTGGTGGGGATTGGAATTGAACGGTACTGAAAGTTTCTTTTTACGTAGAATTCAAGAACTTAGGGGGAATCTGGAGCTTTAACTCAAACCCAAATTTTTTAACTCAATTTTTATTTTATTTTAAAATTTTTTTTATCTTTTCTAAAAATTCAAAAAAAAATTACTATTAAAATTTAAAAATTTCAACTCAAACTCATTCATCAAACAAACCCTAAGAGAGTAAGAATGAGAGTCAATCTCTTATTTATTTGTTTTTTTTTTTTTCCTGGAATGGGAGTAAGAATGGTGGGTCTCACACTAATTTGGGATTGAGAAATGAGATTGGTAATGACATACCCTCCCTCCGGATTGTGACTCTTATTCCTACTATTAACATTAAATTATTATTTTATCCTTAGTTCATTTGTTAAAAATTATATTAAAAAATAATAAGAACATATATTAATTATTTTTATTAACTAAATATAATATATTTTTATTAACTTAATATTATATAACTATCTTAATTATTATTAATGATATTGGGGTAAATAAAGAATTTTTTTATCATAATATATAATTATGTTTCTATTTTTACATTTTTTATACTTTACTTATTTTAATTTAACTTTTTTTTTTACTCTTTTTAATTTTTTTAAACAAAAAATTACACAATTTAATTTTATTATCTTAATATCATAATGATTATTTTATTTTTGATTAATAATATGATAATAAATAAAAAAATTAATCATTTATTTAATTTTTGAAAATACAATAAATAAAGGAATATACAAGTAAATTTACAATAACTAACTTCAATTCATGTTCTAAGTAAACGCATGAATGTGATTGATAATGATTCCAACTCTGATTCCTAAAATTCAAATAAACAGTTTATTCTGATTCCAAATTCTGATTCTGAATCTAATATACTTTAAATTTTATCCACTTTGATTCATTATTATTTTGATTAGACATAAATAATCGTGCCATGAGTACGACAGGCTGATAAGTCCGACAAATCAAGCTGAATAATTATATTGATAATGTAAGGTCACGATTAGAGGGTGAGACTAAAGGGCATGCTAAAATGTTTCTTTCAGTGACAGGTGTGTAGGGTTGTAGCACGTTGGCAAAGTAATAAAATATAAGGAAAGACTGTGGTAGAGTCTCTCCTAATGACTCTACCGGTAGTCTTTTTTTAAACCGTTGAGATTTAATTGAACGGTTGACATATCAGGGGTTTACCATATTATCATACACCTTACTTTATATAAACTTTTCCACCCCAAGTCTTCTCCGTCGCCGGCGACCTTCCCGCCGTCGACGACCCACTCTAGCGACCACCCCGACGCCGGCGACTCACCCTCGGCCACCCCCGACCCAGCCCCCTGCCTTCCCCCACCTGGACCCGACACCCCCCAGGCTCGCCGGCCCCCCCTGCCGGCACATCCCCCCAGCCCCCCCACCCCTCGGCCGGCCCCCCATCTCTCTTCTCTTCTTTCTCTCCCCCCTCTCTTCTCCTCTCTCACTCTTCCCCCAGACCCCCACCCCGCCGCCCCCCTCCCCCCCCTTTCTTCTCGTGTCGGGGATGTGGGGGGGGGGGGGGGAGACCGCGGGCCGGAAGAAGAGAAAGGGGAAGAGAGAAAGAGGGGGTGGGGGGGCTTGCCGAGGTGGGGGGTTTGGGGGAAGAGAGAGAGAAGAGAAGAGAGAGGGGGGGGGCGGGGGTTGTGCCGGCTGTGGGGGGCCGGCGGACCTGGAGGGTGCCGGGTCCAGGTGGGGGAAGGTAGGGGGCTGGGGTGGGGTAGAGAGAGAGAGAGAGAGAAAGGGGAAGAGAGAGGGAGAGGCGGGGGGGTGGGAAGGCCGGGGGAGGGGGGCCGCCGGGCTGGGTGGGGGTGCCGAGGGGCGGGCTGGGGGTCGGGCGCCGCTGGTGGTGGGGGGGTGCCGGAGAGGAGAGGAGAAGAGAGAGAAAGAGGGGAAGAGAGAGAGAAAGGGGGTTGCCGGCGGCGGTCGGCCGGCCGGGGCTGGGGCCGGTGGTGGGAGGCCGGAGGTCGGTCACCGGCGTCGGGGGTGGGTCGCCGGCGGCGGGAAGGTCACCGGTGACGGAGTATACTTAGGGTGAGAAAGATTATATGAGATAAGATGTATAATAAATATGGTATACTAACAATATTTCGACCGTTCAATTAAATTTAACGGTTTAAAAGAGACTCGACTGATAAAGTTATTTGAGAGAGATTCTATCACAGCCTCTCCCTGAAATATAGAGCAATGTTATTAAACCCAAGTGGGTTTCTATCGGCCGAGTCTGATGTGGCACTTGGGAAAGTGTGCCCTTAATTTTTTTTTTTCTTTTCTTCCAAGTTAATGGCCCCAACTAGCAGTATTATACCTTTGCAGTTACTTCTTCTTCTGCAGTTTCTTCTTCTTCTTTTTCTTTTTCTTTTTTTTTTTTTCTCACAATTAAAAAAAAAAAAACTTCATAGCTTTCTCAAGAATACAGAGAGTCATTTTCGCAAAATTGTTATTCTTCACATCGTTTTTGTTGTTCTATTTGCTTTCCATGTCTATGAATCACCTTTCAATCATAAAATCTCCTCCTATTGCTTGCTGAAACCCATATAACAAACAGGGTTTCTTTTTCTTTTTCTTTTATTTTTTTTTCCTTCCTTTCCGGTCAGATTGTTTCCTCTCTTATAGTTTTAACTATTTATTGCGTGTTTTCGGTTACATAAACTTCTTAAATCATCCAACTCTTATGTTGATTTTTTCCGTTGAGTGATGAATTTTACTTTTAATTTTAGAAAACCTTTCATAAAAAAAGGAGTAGCACTAAGATGCAGTTTAGTTTATTTATCCACATACAATGAATCTCTAAGACAATCAAGATAAACGACACACCTAATTTTGGGGAGAGCGAACTTAAGAGAACAGATCAGTTATGGATGAGGAAATACCAAACTGAGAAAAGAGAGGAACAAGTTTTCCTTTAAATTATACATCTTACATACCCGTTTCTCACAGCTTGAAATTCTTCTACAACTCTACCTCATATATTAGACAAGATTTTTTTAACAACACTAAAATTATTTCCTTGGTCCTCTTCTGATTATCTTTTAACATGCATTTGATTTATTGTTTGGTGACGAAATTTTTAAATTAAGTTTGATTACCTTATTAAAAATTAATTATAATTTTTATTAATTAAAAATATATAAATTATTATAAAAAATACAATTTAATTTAATTTAATTTAAGTTAATATGAAATAGAAAACGAATAATTAGTTTTCAACTACTGCCAAGTTTGACTTCTACAACCTTTCTGTCATGTCTAAAGAGCCTGCAAGTCTTTAGCCTTTCTACACGTGTGTTGTCATGCAGTTGGCTCTGACATCCCTACTCCCCACATCATCACCAGTTTGCATCTAATAACGGACCGAAGCCTATGCCCATATATATATATATATATGTATATGTATCTATGTATATTTGAAGCATCCTGATAAAGTCCAATAACTATTAGACGTCCTTAATAAATGAGACCCCATCAAACCGTTGTAGAACACGGCAATGGTAGGAACGTCTGCTCAGCTCTATCTTTAGTTTTTGTTTTTGTTTTTGCCTTTATTTTTCTTCTTTGGTGGGACCAGTTAATTAACAAGTTTTACCAGTATATGTCCAAACTAGTGTCACACTACATTCCAAAATTATATACCACGCCACCCTATTTAAACCACTGAGCTGTATATATACATATATATATATATATATATATGCGCCAAAGAAATTTGTCTGCAAATGCTTGTATATATAGCCCAGTAAGTGTAGATATCAGAGAGGGACGGTACTAATGGAAAATGTGTCTCCGCTCTTATGACCAAGAGAAAATTTTGATCTAAATTCAAATTTTTGTGAAAAAGTATATTACAAAAAAAAATACATAATTTGTTGTTCAAACTCATTGTCAGATAAACTAGAAGATTTTTACTTTATTTCTATTTTAGATTCGTAATTTATCTACATAGTCAAAATTATAACTTGAAACCTCAATTCAGAATTTATACATTAAAAATAAAATAAAATAAAAAAGGTCATTTCTCTCTCTCTCTTTTTTCCTTTTACACTTCTTCTAAATTAAGGTTTCATTTTGTAAGGGACTTCCGCCGTTATAGTTGACGAAGGTGATCTACGGGTTCAGTGATTTCGACGAGAATGGAGTCAGAGGGTCCTAATTGGGAGTTTCTCGACTAGATCTAACTCGGTGAGCTTCTGACGATTTGGGATCCAGCAAGGCCTTGATGATCCGATGGTTGGTGTGACAATCTCTTAGCTCCAATCGAGTCAATTGATTTCCTTTGAGTTATGACTTGTGACGGAGTGGTTGTTCCACATTAGACGATAATTATGCGGACGATGTTATTTTATATTTATGTTTTGTTTTTGTTTATGTTTTAGTTTTAATTTTATAATAAAGGTAGTAGTTTTCCCACCCCCAATTTATTTTTTGTGTGTGTTCTGCTTGAGTTACTTTTTAGCAGTTTATGTTTATATGTTCCATATTTAGGGTTATGTCTCTTGTATTTAGGGTTGTTTCATCTTTGCTAGCGATATTTGTACTAAATTTTAATTTGAATGATAATTTTTTCTTTAAAAAAAGATTTTATACATTAAACAAAAAAGGTTGAAATCACATCAAAATTCCATCCAGCAACCAAACAGAGCAGGCTCAAGAATAAAACAAGCATATCTATAAACCGATATTCATATTCATATGAGTGATAGATAGACGCATACAGTACATGCTTTTACATAAGGGAAACAAATATCTCTTGTATTTTAAGTTTATTAAAAAACTATACTATTCATTTTCAATCACATTTTATTTTAGAAAACATGTATTTGTTCTCCTTAGTCCAGATTATGGCAAAAACAATTTCGTCAAAATTTTAGAAAATTCTTGAAATTTTGGTTTTTGAAAGCTACTGAAATATCTTTTGGCTGCAAATTAAAAAAAAAAAATCAAAGAAAAATCAATAAAAAATTAGTTCCAAATAAATTTTGGTGAGTCTATCACGCAATAATCCAGAGATTTTTAGGAGAATTTTGAAGAAATATTATAAACCTTTTAGAGAAATACCAGACCTTTAGCCAATGTTTAGTAAGAATGGAAGAAAACAAAAGGAAAAGGAAAAATGGAAGTGAAAGAAAATAAGAGAGAGATGAAATATTTTACTTTTCTTTTATATTGTTTGGTATCATAGAATGAGATAAAAGAAAAAATATATATAATTACTATATTATTTATATAAAATATTCTTTTACCTTAAAAACAATGATAAAAAATTAATTTTAGTACATATGTGGGTCCCACTGTATTTTTATTTTTTTTCACCCTTTTCTTTCCTCTTTTCTCTTCCTTACTACCTAGCAAGCCAATCCAATATTTTCCATTCAATAATCCCCACTCATACTTCTTTCCTTTCACTTTTCCACCATACCAAACACAGCATTAGATTGATAGGTTTCTTGATTGATAATAACATAAACAAGAGGCGGATACCTTAGACCCATACGCAAAGTCCTCCTCACTTAGACACTCACACCAAAGAAAACATCATACGTCTTTGTACTTATTTTCTTAATATGCCTCACTGAAAATTTTAAAATGACAACATTTATCATGAAATTTTTTAGTAAAGTTTCAGTTATATCCTAAATTTTAACATTTATTGGCATACTTATATTTCAAATTTAAAAAAAAAAAACTAAATAACGAAAAAACAACCATGTTATATTGTACAAATTCATAAGTTTTTGAACCATAACTTTATAATAAGTTACATACTTGGTATAAAATTTTGATTCATAGAAAAGATTAAGACCAGCATATTGTGACCATTAATGGTAATTGAGTGTGGTCAGCTCTTTATTTATTTTATTTTGTTTTTGTTTTCTAAAAAATATTTAAGAGATGTATGATTTTAATGTTTTGCCCCCATTAAAATTTAGTTTTCACATATCCACCCCTATCGATCTTTATCTTCTTTTTCTAATTTTTACATGACGACGACAACAACAAATAATAATAATAATAATTATTGTTATTATTATTTAATAGTAATAATAATAATAATAATAATAATAATAATAATAATAATAGTAATAGTAATAGTAATAATAATTAATGTATACTCTCATTGAAGTAAAAAGGCTCGCTGTGCCATTCATTATGACTCCTTTGGTCAACAACGAGCACTGTCATCACAAAAGAAGTCGTAAATACCATGCTCAACTGTATCATAGACATTATTCAAAAGAAGCAATATACAACAGACAAGAATGCATATAACATTCATTTATTTCCAATTTCGTAATATTCAATTCTATCTTCCGTCAATTATTAAATCCTTTATGCCCTATACGTGATCTGAATTTGACCAAAACAAACAAATATTATTATGCACAAGGTTTAAAGAACAAAGATTGAACGTGATCTTCTACGCTGAAAAATCTGTTGTCATCCCCATGTTGATAGATAATTTGTGCAGTTCTTGCAAGGTTAAAGCAGGTTTTCGTCATCGAACTTGGCAGCGCAGTTGGAGCCGTTAAATGTCCGTTTAGCTCCATCCATAAGCTCCTAATCATCTGTCTTACGTGCTTTCTCGCTTCATCTTCCATTTCCACATTGTTTTCTCTCATGTAACACTCTATGCTAGATGCCACATCTCCTCTCTCTTTCTCCTCCTAAGACAATAATAATAATAATAATAATAATCAATTAATTAAATGCAATGTCAACAAAAAATTTTAGAACGGAAAATTATTGAGTTATTGATCATGGTATTTGATATTTTAAATTATGTATACCGTTGCAGTTCCCAAATCGTCCCAAAGCCGAAGAATTTTCCCCGAGCAAGAGAAGAGCTCTGGATATGGCTGCATCATCGACACGGTTTCATCTGTGACGCCATGGCCTATGAGGAAGAATGCGTGCACCAAGGCCATATATGATCCTCCACTGGTCACACCATTTGTCAAATATTGCTCTAGAGTCGGCGTGTATCCGGTGTTGAACCATTTCGCTTCAGCGAGAAAAGCGTCGAATATGTCTGTCCACTGCAACAATGACAGAATATTGCTCATTTTCCTGAACATGAAACAGATACGATCTTCATTACATAGTCAAATCGACAGATGAATACCGTTCTCTTTAAGTGATCGGCGATGCACCATCCATGTTCTTTAAGTACTCTGTAAGCAATTTCATTGGTGGTATTGTACACTGCCATGTAACATATTTTCATGTAATCAGGAAGCTGTTCCATTGCTCTCAGATCCCACCTGAAAAAAAATAAAAATAAAAATTGTTATGTAAGTTACCAAATTTGATTTATTATGGCTTGAACCGTTGCATCTAGTGTAAAATATTAACCTCTTAATTGCATCGTTGAACAAGATAAGTTCATCCAATGAGCCATAGGTGTCGTAGATATCGTCCAGGACTAGTAAAATGCAAACAGTTTTGGTAAGCTCAATCCGAATGTTCGAAAAGCTTGCCTCGGGAAATATCCCCACGGTCCATAGGAAGCACTCAAACGGTCGATCTCTAGCAAAACCAAGTTTCTCAACAAGCCCCAATTGCTTCCACCACCTAAACAAAACAAAAGAAAATTAAGATCCACATTTTCCCCCTAAGACAACATATAGATTCAAGACATTTACTGACAAGAATAAATGGCTTGCATAGCATACCTTATGATCTCAGCCAACTCCTTCTTGTGGAGTGACTGAAGCTCTCTGAAATCTGATTTAGCTACTTCCAAGAGGGCAGGATTGTGGTTGCTTTCTCGGCTATAATCGTCGATATAGCTTCTAACTTCTAATGTTGCCATCCTCAGGTGCCTTGGGAGCTCCAAGGATTTGGCAACTTGAGTTTGTAACTGAGGTGATAAAGATGGCGTCGCCTGTTTCAGGTGGGATCTTGTGAATTCCATGGCTTTGAGTAGTTTATCATCCCCTTCTGCACTGAGGTAGGACGCCTCGTACAAGCTCAACATACCCTGTACGTCTTCTTTCAGTGATTCCTTGAATTTCCCATTCTTGTCCATAAATTTGTCGAAAACATCTAGTAGACCAAATGAATATTCATCGTTCATAACTTTATTAGCCCAAAAAGAATTCAAATCGTCATGATGACAAAGAAAACATTGGACACTAATTAACCGGGAGACTTTCGCTACATACCTGAGCTAGTTGGCAAGCCATTTTGCCTCAGCAGGCGGAAACGAAGTGCCGTGTCAAAGAGGTCTTCATTGGAGTTGCAATCCGAGAACTCCTCAATTAAAATTCTAATTTCCTCTTCAAAATGGTGATCAACTCCCAACCGTTGAATCTCATCGACCAGTTTCATTTTGGTACTCTGACTAGAAGGTTTTCGCAATGCCTTCTTAATCTTAACGACCAGTTCCTCGGTGGTACACTTCATAGTGCTCGGATCAAGTTTGTAATTAAATGCCTGATGAGACACCATCTAACAACAACAAAAATCCATTTTTTTGCCGTATAAGAGCCAAGAATGAGATTGAGAAAAGTAATATATATTAGAGAAAATATATATAGTATCGTAATGGCTTACCCCTTGAGGAAGGACCAGAGTTTTTAATAGAGCATCATGGTGAGAGGTCTCTAGGTTTGATGGTTGTGTTGTTGGCAATGGTGATAGTTGGCATTTGCAAGACAACGAGCCACTAGTACGTGCGACAAACTTCTTCTTCGGTGAAAAAGTTTTCACAATTGGCACTACAATTGGCTGTTTTATCAAGCCCGGCGTCACTAGGGAATTAGTGTGCCTAATGCACTGCACTCCCTTCATTAGCATTCTAAATCTTACTTGATCTCCTGCGTAGTGCGTACTCTGATTCTGCTTCTGTTGAATGCAGTATTTTACAATTGTGTTTCCCACTCCTTGTATATGTGTGTGTATATATATACATAAAAGTAGCCGAGATTGCTGACCTCCCCACATAATCAAATTGCGAGCATGAAAACCTTTTGTTCAACTTGCTAGCAATACTTTTGGTCAGAGCTATTGCATTAATCCAACATTTGCTAAGCGAGTTTCCTTTTTTACTTAATTATTTATTTATTATTATTATTATTATTTTTAATTTTTTTTTGACATCCCGCCCTACTTGGCAACTTAAAGTTGAACGTAGCATGTGTCCAAATTATTGTAGATTTTATTCATTTCTTCGCTAGGAGGGACCATAAATTACTTAAAGAAAAGGGGAAAAAAAATAATTTTCTCTCTCGTATTAGTATACAAAAGGACAAGAAATTATTCGATGGACCAAATGTATCACGTCATCGTATTAATTTGGTACACCCATTTAATAAAAATTTGATATTTGAGTGTTTTTTTCATGTCATCTGTTTGCTTTATTTTTCTCTTTCATTATATGTAATATATTAGTTGTCAAATCAAAATTATCATAAATATCTCACATAATCTCTTATCATAATCAATTCAATTTATCTAAATATCATCTCTTTTTTTTTTTTTTAGAAATAATGTTTTATTTTCTGATATCACTTAATATAGTTAATTAATTTTTTCTTTAAAAAAAATTAAAGAAATTAAGGAATCATATCACCATTCCAGCTCTTATAAATAAGTCAAAGCGCAGGGTTACAAGAGTTTATTGAATTAAAACGACAATAGCAAAACAAAGTGGGCGCAACCACCAAACTATCAAATGCATAGCAGTACTTTCATAAAAAGAAAACGACACGTAACAGCAAAATAAAGAAACAACCCTCTAAGCCACTGTTTCATTTTCGTTGATTTTGGGACAACGTTATAGTTGTGGTACTTTTTTATTTTCTGAAAGTGAAAATTAATTAAATGTATAAAGTGACAAAAAAAAATTTATATATATTTTTCCCCTGAATGCAGAAATTAACTAAATATATCAAGTGATATGAAAGATGATCTTCAGCAACAAAAAAAAATAATAATAATAATAAAATGAAAGATGATATTTATTTTAATTAAATTGATTGTGATCAGAGATTTAGGTGAAATATTTATGGTAGTTTTGATTTGACAACTTCTATATTACAAATTCAGAAAGAGAAAAAAAATAAAATAAAGGAATGACATGGAAAAAAAAAAACACCCAAATGTTAAATTTTTATTAGATAGGTGTATCACCTAATCTTGATGATTTGGTACATCCAGTCCATCAAATAATTTCTTCAAAAGTACATTATAATGATATTCGTTTGAAGGAATTCTGTTAAAATACAAAATAACTTTATTGAAAAGCAAGTTTAAGACATATGTTGGCTCGCCATTGTCGACCATTATATATGTTGGACAAAGAGTTGGGTTGTTAAGGATTTAGAACTACAGCAGAGTACTATAAGCATCCGAAATTCAAAAGTAGCCGCCTGCGGGAGAAGCTGCTTAATTACTTAGGACGAAAAATATTCCTAGACAAAAAATAATAATTAGTACACAATAATATAGCTTTGTCTCTAGATGATGTTCTCTTGACTTTAAATTTTTGATAGAGCAATACTAACAAATATCAGTGGTTGTTGATGTCGAAAATCTTCAACACAACACCCGATGTGATTTTCCAACGTGGTTGGCCTTGCACAGTCGCTCAACACCTGGTCACCTGCGAAAAGGAAGCATCTCGGAAGTGATTTGGACACTAGTGGGGTGTATGCTAATGACACTCCGATGCTTAAGTCAGTAGTGATACTGGTGAGTAAGCAAAGAGGCAAAACTTTGACAAGGAAAAATTGTCCATACCTGAATAGGTGGGCTGACCCTCTATTTATAGGCGTTCCCCCCGGACTCGGGTGTTCGAGTGACTTGGACAGGTTGAACTCCAAGTGCTCTCGGCAGGTAGACATGCTCCAGGTGCGCATGCACTGTACGTCCAATAGGCTAGCACCATGTGTCCTTATGGTCTGGTGATAGGGGACACAAAGGCATGCTATTGTTGGTAGAGGTGATGAGTATTGTGTCAGTCTGACCAGGCGACGGGAGCCGGCGACAAGACAGGTGCAATAGCAAGTGGTTGTCAGTTGTCAGGCGGCGGATGCGGAGTGTCGGAAATGATGTTCGCGCCAATAACACGGGCCTTGACCTTGCTCCGTCCAGGGTATGCAACGGAGACGGTGGTAGTTCAATACGGTTCCTGGGGAATCGTATGAGCCTGGTCGGTCAAGCTCTAATCGGATCCCATGTACATTTTTACTACTTGGAAACAATCCTCGTGTTCTCGTGCAGCCCGATAACCGTGAAAAATGGGACTTCGTCGTCGGATGAATTGCACCATCAACAATGATGTTAAGTATCATCTATAATAAAATATGGATTCTATAACATAAAACTCAAATAAAACAGTACATTTTATTAATTGTAATAATATATTTAGCGCAGATGGTGGTCCCTAAATATTTTTTTATTTTTGTTAGGCGTTTCAAGTCTCTTCACAATTCAATTAAAGTTCCTTTGTTCAAGTTGGTGCAGAGCAGAGTGCAGACATTTTATTCATTTGGTCAATAGCTTTTATAACATTCAATTTTGGCTTGCTAGTCAATTGAGAAACCACCAATGAGGAAAATCACCCAAAGCACCAACTTACAACTTGAAGGATCTACAGAAAAATAAAAATAAAAAATAAAACAACTTGAGGGTACATAATAGCCCAACATGTCCAACAGCAAATGCAAGTGTAACACGTCATATCATTAAGGCAGGCATATCGAACGACGTCGTTATAATGTCAATTCTTACTCTGCCCAGCAGCCCACCTCGTAAACAGTTCCCCAAAGAACATGGAGGGCTTCTTTTAGGATTATTTATATTTTTGTATCTTGAATTTTATTTTTATTCAGAAAATATATCATGCGATTTAAATTTTACATTTCAATATTATTAAATTACTTTTGATATCAGAATTCATACCATTTTTTTGATTAACACTTAATTTTAACCTTAACATGCCCAAATTACCCTTAAAAACAAGATTACAATTAAGTTTTATTTATATTTGTCTACACTATATTTTATTTTTATTCAAAAAGTATACCATACATTTTAAAATTTTACACTTTAAAATTATTATATTATATTTAGTGCATAAATCTATTCATATTCGCGATCAATGCTTAATTTTAATATTTAGAATACCCAAAATACCCTTGAAATTAATAAATAAAATAATTGAAGAAATTCTAATTTAAATTAAAAGTTAAATAAAGGGGTTCAGGCGGGGTCAGAAGGGGTGCATGGTGGCGGAGTGGGAAAGGTTGGGTGGTTATAATGGTGGAGGTTGAGAAATTTGAATTTTTTTTAGAGAAAATTAAAAAATTTTGCCACTTTCTAATTTTTCTTTTTAAAGGTATTTTGAGTATTTTTAGGTCAAAATAAAGTGTTGATCAAGAAAAAGTATTGATTTATTTATTACATATATTATAATGATATAAAGTGCATGATTTTGAATGCAGGGTATACTTTCTGAATACAAACAAAATATACGGTATACAAAGATTAATAATCCAAATTTTAGTTTTTTTGCTTAAAGGTATTTTGGGTATTTTTAGGTTTAAATTATGTGTTGACCAAGAAAATGTATAGGTTTTTAGGTCTAAATTATGCGTTGACCAAGAAAATGTACAAGTTTAAATATAAAATATAATCTGCGGGTATAAGATACAAAATTTCGAAATGTAGGGTATATTTTTTTAATGAAAGAAAAACAGGGTGTATGAAAGCATAAATAACCCTTTCTTTTATAATGTCAAGTCCTACTGCTTGTCTTTATATATTTAAAAAAATTAAAACCAAATGAACAAGAGGGCGGAAAAAAAAAGTTACTAAGTTAGGAAAATTAAAGCATTATTATTGTTGTTGCTTGTTGCTTGTCAATCAGATATACTATTTTTTTTTCTTTTTTCTTGGCTGCTCTGGCTGATCCGTAAAACATGTTTTGCATGGTCAGTTCTCATATGGGATGAATAACCTGAAATTGGGATCATCACGGTTTGATAAAGCCATAGCAGGAGACGTCTAGTATAAAATTCTTATTCCAAATTCATTTTTCAAAAAAAAATTTAACAGTTTTTTTTTCTTATAAAAATTTAAACTTACTATTAGAATTACGTACTTGAACCTATGATCTAAATAAATATTCAGTACCATTCCATTCTTTAAAAAAAATATATATATATTATTATTGTTGTTTTTTTTTTTTTTTTTTGAACAAAGAGAGAGAAGTCGGCTGCGCATTTCATTGGGGGGGAAAAAAAGTCTCTTTCAGTTACAAGAGGTCTTTGACAAGATTTGGCAATTGAGATACGAAACACGATTGAGTCAGTCGTGGAAAAGGACAACGGCTTAAATCGCCCGTTATCGCCTCGACCGCCAGACATGCTACACAGACGAGAACTTGAATCTAGAGATGTAAATATGTCACTAGATTCATGTAGAGGCGGCTCGATATATTAAAAAGATGTAGCATCTATAACCAGTTGGTATGGGTATAATTTGGTATGTAGCTCACCTTTCTTTTTGGATAAAGAATTAGGGGGTGTTTGGTGTGTAAGTTTGAGTTAAGATTTGTAAGTTTAAATAGTAATTTTTTTTGAATTTTTTTGAATTTTCAGAAAAGACAAACAACTTTTTGGGGAAAAAGACAAAAAACATGATGAAAAAAGTACAGTTTATTAGGAATAACTTATCTTGACCTTATCGCTTTAATGGGTAGGCCAAACTCAAAGTCCGAGAGGTTGTTTTGGTAGGAGGGAAGATTGGAAGGAGAGAGAGTGTGATGAGATTAGAGATAAGATTTTGAGATCTATACTTGTTTGATAGGAGAGAAAAGATGAGTGAATAGTTTGGATGAAAGGTTTCAAATCTTTCGAACAACCAAGGGTGTTCATTGATTAAAAATTAAAAGTTTCCGCTGGTTCGATCACCGACCAAACCTCGTCGGTTTTCTGGTAGGGAGAAATGGTTGGTGCACTGATCGACAAATGGCAGTTGTAGATAGTTAGGGCTAGCTTGGGAGCGTTTCGAGAATTGTTTTGTTCTGAATATGAAATAAAAATGAGTGTTTTGGAAATAATTTTGAGATGTTTTCACAATTTAAAATTTTCGTACTTTGAAAATATTTGCTGGGTGTGTAAGCCTTAGAAAATGAAAATAGAAATTGAAAAACAACTTTATTTCATTTTCTCAATTCTGAACAAAAAAATGAAAACAATTTTTATTTTCATTTCTGTTTTTTGATTTTGTACAAAACAAGTTGTGGTTGCAGGCAAAATCTAAAGATAATTTCACAGTTGACTCCAGCTCAAAGTGTAGAGTTCGAATCCACCAACTCTCAAGTTTCAAAAAAAAAAAAAAAAAGAGTACTATTTCGGAACCATTTTCCTGTTGTGTAATGACATAAATTTCTCATTGTTAACCAATATGACATAAATTTTAATTTAACTTTAGTTTAATGTTGTATCATATTAATATAATGTTAATTTTTTTATGTTATTTTAATAAAATAGCCTTTAAATTTATGATATTGAAGTGCTTTTCTCTTTTCAAGCTTTTCTCTTTTCAAAGTACCGTTATTGAAAACTGTGACTCTTTCACAAAAGGTTTCCAAACTAATACCAGACGGGCCACAGCTAGGTGTGGTGGTCCTTTTGGTGGCGTGGAGATAATGTGAGTCATGGGCTTAAAGTGAGTTATGGGCATGCGAGGCTTTGAGTCATGAGTTATGGCCTCATATGATAGAGGTTAGTTTCGGCTTAATGCTTCGAAGGATTTGGACTAATATCCTTTAGCGTTTAATGTCCAAAAAAAAAAAAAAAAATGAAGATGAATTCTGAACTGATGAAGGAGAGGGACTCGATCGGTTTCGGTTTCAAGCCGAATCCCATTCTCCTTATTGAACACCAAGCCGCCAATTGCTTAGGCAGTCTGACTCACTGATCGACGGGCATCGATTATGATGTGGTATCAACTTCTATTGTTGATAGTTTTCCGGTTTTCCTGTACAACCCTAAGAACAACCTCAATTTTCAATCTCTAAATATGAAGGGATTAGAGGAGAATAAAATATTAACACAACAAAAAAAGATCATCTCCTTCCTCCTCATTTTCCTCACTTATGGAAGATACATTTCTTTGCTTGCTGTTATCTTTCCCTCCAACCAAACATAAACTATGCATTTCTACCAGTAGGAGTTCCCTTCTGTTAAACTGTTACGAGTGTGGCATCAGAAATCAAATTATGCAGAACCCAATAACTTTTAAAGTGACGATATTATGCATCATGCTCACCGGACCATGGTATGAATGAGAGCAAGAACATATAAAGAAAAACGAAATCACAATTTCAACTCTAGCAAAATTTTCCAACGAAAGCAAGAAGAAAGACACTTTTCAATAAACAAAATCCGGTACCACTAATCCCGCAATAGACAAAAATTCCTCCTAAGACGACTAAAAATTTGGTTTGACCATAATAATGCTGTTCTATTGACGAGTAAAATGTGCAAACCAAGTAACAGGGTGTCCAAAAGCACATAACAAAACTGAATGAAATGGTCGAAATAGTGATAATTTCTAAGCACCCTTGTCGGTTTTTGCAGCTGTGGCAGCAGCTTGCCCTCGGAGACGACCAGTTCTCCTGGCTGCAATGAGACCGACCTTTTGCCCTGGGGGAGCATCTCTGCGAACGGTACTGGCATGACCAATGTGCTGATGGTTACCACCACCATGGGGATGCTCAACTGGATTCATAGCAACACCACGGACCTTAGGCCAGCAGTTCCTCTTTACTCTGAATTTGTGGTATGCATTTCCAGCCTTCAAGAGCGGTTTCTCTGTCCTGCCTCCGCCTGCAACCTGACCAACCATAGCTCGGCAACCACTTGGTACTATCTTCTTGGCCCCAGATGGAAGCTTGATTCTAGAAAAATACGAAGAAAATCTACTTAAGAATAAAATAAAAACCAGAAAACCAACAACAATCATATGCACAGCAGCAGCTAGAAACACATCCGGGTTTAGATGAGGGTCAAATCCATGGACTTCAGGCATCGGAGAAAATAGAAAAACTAGCATCAAAATGGAAGCATATAAGACACGAAACAACTGAGGCACATTCGAAATGAAAATGAACTAGTACATATTATAAATGAAAGTGGAACAGCAATGGTAGATAACAAAATTCTATAACTATTCACCAAATTTTTACAGCTTTTACATCCCCTGTCCTACCTCGTTTCCCTAAGCTCAAGAACAAAAACCAGTTTTAGTGTCAATTCCATCGCGTGCTCCAAATTTTTAACGTGAACTACGATATCAATATTGCCTTATATGGGCATCAACAAAACAAGACAATGCAGTTAAATTATAAGCAAAGAAATGTTAAAGCATGTTCGAACTTCGTAAAGTCGAATCCTTTACCAAATAAACTGGATGAGTTATTATTTATTTTTTTATGCATCACTTGACAACTTCTAAGAAATTACCTTATTAAGCATATTGCAAGGTCCAAAAAATTCACATCACAAGTTTCCCAAACAATTTTCAGCTCAAAACCATGCTCACATTGTTGAAAAATTTACCAAAGCAAGAATATCCAATAACAAGTTTTCTTTTTTAATCCATTATACATAGATCTCTCTGAATCACCAAAAATTCTCAAATCGAACAATTCAAATCCAAAACAAACAGGAAAACGCAGAAATAAGATCCATATTTGTATGTGTATATATATATACACACACCTGGAAGTGCCATTGTCGGGGTTATGGCTGATAACAACGGCGTAGTCACCGGAGGCCCGGGCGAGGACACCACGGTCACCGACGTGGTGCTCGACGTTGCAGACGACGGCACCCTCGGGGATGGAGCCGAGGGGGAGGACGTTGCCGACGACGAGATTGGCCTTCTTGCCACAGTAGACGAACTGGCCGGTGTACATACCCTCAGCGGCGACGAAGAGCTCCTTCTGGAGCTTGTAGCGGAACGGGTGGCGGAAGGTGACCTTGGCGAGCGGAGCGCCGCGGCCGGGGTCGTGAATGACGTCGGTGACGACGCCCTTGATGTAGCCGTTGCGCTCGCCGAAGTCGAGGGAGCGGAACCTCGCCGGACCCTTGCGGTGGTGGGTGTGGGACTTGAACACCGACCCCGCACCCTTACGCTGGGCGCGGATGACACGACCCATTTGCTCGGAGGGGGAGAAGGTGGTTAGGGTTAGGGTTTCTGGCGGCGAGGGAGAAATGGAGACTCCGAGGTTTTCTTCTTTGTTGGTTTCGTTGGGCTTTATGTAAAGCGAGCAGGGTTTTTTCTATGTTAATTTACCATTTTGCCCTTCGACATATTGGAATCCCCCCCCCCCTCCCCCAACAAAAAAAACCCAATTACAACTAGTATAATAGGGGTTTATATGAAAATGACTATTTTCAAAGTTTTTATTTCTTTATTTTTTTGATTTGTTGGAATCAAAAATGAAGGTGGTTAGGGTTAGGGTTTCTGGGCGGCGAGGGAGAAATGGAGACTCCGAGGTTTTCTTCTTTGTTGGTTTCGTTGGGCTTTATGTAAAGCGAGCAGGGTTTTTTCTGTGTTAATTTACCATTTTGCCCTTCGACATATTGGAATCACCCCCCCCCCCCCACAACAAAAAAAACCCAATTACAACTAGTATAATAGGGGTTTATATGAAAATGACTATTTTCAAAGTTTTTATTTCTTTATTTTTTTGATTTGGAGACGAAGGAATTCAAACTTTACATTTGTAGAGGAGTCAGACATGAAATTATCTTTAATTTATACCTACAACCATTTTAAAGTCATTTTTTAAAATTGGAGTTAGTTAACTTTTTAAAAACTAGTTATAAATTTCATTGACTTTTCAGAAAAAGACAAAAACTAAGATGAAAAAATATAATTTAGTTGAAGTTAAACTTAAATGCCCAATAAAGCCTAAGTAAGTAATCGTATTTTAATATGGTATGTCATTGATAGTTTTAATGATCAACAGAAATTAATAATACATCAGTCTATTAATATTATATTAATAGTCTAGATGTGTTATCGTAAAATTCAATAAAAATTGAAAACAATCATTTATCTGAAAAAACAAAAGTTCGATTATTTATTTAAAAGAGAGGTTAAAAATATCACTATCTTCTTTGTCCTAAATACAATTGATCCTTGAATTGTTTATAGTAACTAAACTTTGATGTTCAAATTTTTAATTTCGATAATCAACACCTTGAAATATCGATTTGTGTGCAATGCTAGTCCAATTAGAAACAGTTATTAGATCTTTAAAAAAAAAAAAAAAAAGCTTATCAGATTCTTAATGGAATTTGTCATGTACCTTCCACAATCAATGTGGTATTACTTCAATATTTTCTCATATCTCGTATCAGGCCCTGAGTCGGATAATTGTCGGCCCTTTCTCCCGGATTGGATTGAAAATCATTAACTAACGTGTCTTTGATAAGATTGTTGGATGTATTGAGCCTTAAAAAAAAAAAAAAAAAAAAAACCCCTAGGAGCAAATTATAGAAATAACTCGTTTAGTGCACATGTTTAAGATTTTTGTTCTAGGATTCAGATAGTTACTCTGAAACCACTTTTTATTTGATAATGTTAGAGGCAAAAAAATCTGAATTATTGGATAATATTCTGGGGATATGCTTTTTTTAGGGTATTCTCAAAAAACCCCAAAAACTAGTTCAGGAAACGAAGTTTTCCCTCCTACTTATAAAACTGATCATTTTTTATAATTGATATAGGATTACATCAATAATATTGTCGATTCCAATTCAATTCTCATTGATATTGAGTGAAAACCTATAAATAAAACTAAAAAAAGAAACATAATTTTATTAAATGTTTAAATGTACACACTAATTTTTTATTGGGCACCAATTTATACTTTTCTCACACACACACACACACACACACACACACACACACACGTATTCGTTTATCTTGTAGACTTATGTATTGAGACCATTTTCTTTATTAGTTGATTAATTTGTTGTCGCTTGCATACGAAACTACATGTCGTATTATTAAACACAAAACGACATTTCGTTTAATATGTGTCGTATATATATTGTTAAACTACCGTTTTTTATATTTTTTTTTTCAAACTGGGGCTGAACTTTATTTATCTTCAAGACTTGCAAGGTCAACTTTTACAAACGAGCCAAGCATTTTTATCACAAAATCAATCCAAAAGAAGTTAATAAAACTAGAAATAACATAATCTTTTCGGAGTGAGCCACTGTTACATGGAAAATGTTACTAATATTGTCATTACTAGCTTTAGAAATGTTTTCCCCCCCTAATAATCTCGATGATATTAACTAGATGTTCTCGCCCACAAGATCATAAAAATCGCCAACCACATTAATAACATCCTATTTTATTTATTCTTAGAAAAAAAAAATCCAAATTTATTATTCAATTATCAAAACCACAAAAACAAACAAATAGCACTCCTTCAAGAACAGACAAGCATTCTCCCATCTGTGGAGAAAACCATCCAAAAATCCGCCTCATCGTAACATCATTGTTTGAAAGTTGTAATTTAGTAGAGTTCATTTTTTAGTCTACTTGGTCACTCCTTTTGAAGATCTTTGTGATCGATCTGTCTCGTGAAAAAATATGTGTTTGCTTGCTTGTGTATACCAAAAAAAAGTATGTAGTCTAGAGACTTGTGAAGTGTGAACAATAGCATCCACGTTCACCTTTGATTTTACTCTGATGACATGTTTACTTATTAGATATAAAGAATCGGAGCGGGGAATGAGAATCAATCTCATATTTACTTATATATTTTTATCTTGAAATGAGAGTAAAATTATGTGGGGTCCACACTAATTTGAGATTGAATAAGGGATTGACAATCCCAAACCCCTTACCGGATTAGAAGTCCCACTTATGATAACAAAGTTAAATTATTACTTTGTTTTGAATTTTACTTTCTTATCTAAGGAATGGAAAGGAAAAATAAAAGATTCAACTTTTTTGTCTAATATTTTCCTCTACTGTATTCTTCACTTTTCAAAAGTGCCGATTTGTTTTAATTTTACCAATTTATTTCAACATTTTTTTGAAAAGAAAACTTAAGTTCAATATTCACTAGAACAAAACATTTATCTCAATTTTGACTTTTCTTTATTTACAAATAATCTTAATAATACAATAACTATTAGTCTATAATTTACTTATCTCAACGTTACGTTTTTTAAAAGAAATTTTATATTTCAAAAATAATGTTCAATATTTACTAGAACAAAATAACTTTTTTTTTTTAAATTTCAAACTAATCCTAATATTATAATTTACTTGTTTAAATTAAAAACACAAAAGTAACTCAAAAGGTACATAAATAAATTTAGACTCTGATTTTTGATCTAAGTAAATATATGAATGTAATTAGCAGTGATTTCGATTCCAATTTCTAAAACCTAAATAAACAACATGTTATGACTTCGAATCCTATCAACTCCTAATCTTATCTATTTCGATTCATGTCCATTCTGGTTCGTGCCTACTCTAATTACATAAGTAAACTTGCTACGGGACTGCCAGGGTATCTTGGGTGGAATCTAATTTGGGCATGCTAATTTGTGTAGCCCATTAGACATCCAGAAAACTACCAGCCCAACCCACGATCTCAGCCGCCTCTAACCTCAGTCCGACGAATAATTCGGAATTATAATAAATATAACATATTTATGGAAGCTAGAGTGTGTTAATAATAAATAATAAAAAAAGTGTTAATAGAATATTTATGAAATTGTTACAATAAATATCATATTTAAGGAGTAAATAACTTATTTACCTAGGAAATAAGTTAAGGGATAATTGAGTTATAAATAGTAATTTCAGTAAATAAATAGCATTAGATAGTAAATTTACTATTAAATAATTTATTTTCTTAAATAATTTTTTTTTACTTTAAATATTTTAAAACATTTCTATTTATTTCAAGTATTTTCGTAATAGTGATATCTACTGCAATTTCCGATTAGGAGGTATTAACTAAGTAAATATTTTATTTATTGCTCGTAAAAAGACTTACTATTCACTCAAGTATGTACCTACTTAAATGTTTTTATGCAGTTCTCTAATATAGTTTTTTCTGATCTTAATTAATACATTTTTTTAACTAACTATGCTACTGAATAATTTTTCTCCAATATGTCTAATTATTTTTTTTAATGCTGCATACTGTTAAGTATTTTGATCAAAACGCAACATCTCTTTTCCTTCAACCTTTGCGCATTGAACTTGTATGCTTTGCCATAAATAATAATAATAATAATAATAATAATAATAATAATAATAATAAACAACCTTTGCGCATTGAACTTGACAATATCTTATACACGTTGAAATTCAATAATCACAACTCACTTTTTATACGAATAAATGTTAAATTATTAGTATTTCAAGCATTATTAAAGTATATTTAAATTAAGAGATTTCAATTAATCAACAACATAGATTAAACTAAGCAGTTTTTTTTTATAAATAAATTTAACGTAAAACAAGTCAACATACTTAAATCACTACAAGCACGTCCAATGAACGTGCATTAAGAATAGTAAGATAAGATATAGCGTACCTTACGATCTAATTTTGTGTTGTTTACAATTTGAAGAACATGTTATTTGTCATTTGAAATTGAGGGTTTTTCTTCATTAGATCCGATTTGACATTTAACCTTTCACATTTTGGACTCGTGTATTTTATTTTTAGTACGCTTCTCTTTTATGTTTTGATGCATTTCTCTTGTTCAAAATGGAATATTTGCAACTCTATATCTTATGAGAAGGTGGCTAGTAATTAATTTCTTATTTTTGTCGAGATTTCCACAGAAATCTATAAAAACAAAATGAAAATTTTGTCCACAGCCAAAAGAGAGAAAAAAAAATGACTTGTAATTAATTTCTTATTTTTGTCGAGGTTTCCATAGATATTTATAAAAACAAAATGAAAATTTTGTCCAGAGCCAAAATAAAAAAAAAAAAAAAAAATGAAAGTTGTGTTCCCAAATTCAATCTTCAAGGTAGTTTCAAACGTTAAACAAAGTTGTTGTACGCTCTGGCGAACAATTCTATTTTGAAACTTTATAAATTCTAATTATATGTAATTTTAATTCTAGATCTTTGGACAAAATTTCGTAGCTAACCTTTACAATGACTTGTTGCAAATAAAGACAAATTTATCATCGTCAAATGTAATCAATTTATAATTACGTATGTTACTTGTCCATTCCTCGCTATGGAAGTGGCCCACCACGTGGTGGCAAAAATGTGCACATGGATGTTAGACAATGACATATCCTAGTTGTACTAAAATTCGTCATTAATATTAGCAAAAAGTAGTCATGTAAAATAACAAAATAAAAAAAGTCATGAATAAAAAACAGCGTGAGTTTTCAACACTTATTTTATTGGCGTAACACTTTGACAACGACAATCGCAGAGGGATAGCAACCACCGTAGCTTCCACACATCGCGATAATCATTTTGGATAGTGAAAAAAAAAAAAAAAAGGTTATTAAAATTGCCTCGAAAAGCTTCCGTCAAACACACAGGAGATTGTTGGTTTATGTCTGAAAATTTGTGAAGAACACGAAAACAATAATTTCTTAATGAATCGGCTTATGAAATGGAAGGCTGTCTCCAGAGGGGGAGGGAGGGGGGTGCGAGTGGGGACTAGCCCCCACTCAAATTGTTTGTTCTTCTAATTTTGCTTAAATTTTTTTCTAATTTATACAAGCCTCCATTGAAAATAAAATATTATCATATAATCCCTATTTTATCTCTATTAAAAACAAAAAATTATTACATAAGCCCCATTAATATTAATTTCAATAAAAAAAATTTATACTTTTACTACTTTGTCCCTATTAAAATTAAAAATCATCATATAAACCCACTAAAATAAAAAATTCTCACATAGTCCCCACTAAAATTTGTTTTATCTTAAAAAAAATTTAGGGTCCGTTTGGATCGCAGGTTTGAGTTGATAGTTTGAAGTTAAGTTTGAGTTAAGTTAAGTTGAGAATGAAAGTTTTGTGTTTGGGAAAAAGTATGAGTTGAGAAGTTGAGTTTGAGTTGAGTGTTTGGATGTAAAAAAGTTTGAGATGAAAGTTTAAAAAAAACAAGGGCCCTGTTTGGATGATAGAAAAATGGGCAAAACAATATTTCTTACATAGTCATAATATACAACAATAAGAATTACATAGATGCTAACTAAAAGTGCTAATTAAAAACATCATAATTACAAGCCTAATCTGGTTTAAATAGATTAAAATGACGTTAATTTCAGGTGAATTTAACAATTAATTAAAGACCATTTTTTTTTCTTTTGTAAGATAATTAATCAATTTTCTTAAATAGTCAATGATTAATCATATAATAGTTATTTGGAGATTTTATAATAAGATAAGATTTTTTTTTATCTCATCAATAGAATAATATACAACAGATGATCACAAATAAATTAATATGATATACCAAATTAAAATTATAACATGAGAAAAATAATAATAATAATAATAATAATATTATTATTATTAAAAACTCTAATTCACACTCTCTCTCTTCACTTTCTCTCTCTAACCTTTCATTTCTCTTCATTTACCCTCTCTCTCTCTCTCTCTCCTCTCTCTCTCTCTCTCTCTCTCTCTCGTGTACCCCCAACCTCCTCTGCACCATCTCAGCGCCCGATCGGTTCGCCGCCGCCGCCACAGCCACCGGGTTGAACTCGCTACGGCTCGGCTCTAAGCTCGCTCATAGCCACGACCGTCGACGCCGTCATTGGAGCAGAGGGCGAGTTTGGCGCCAAGCTCAGATCGCTGTCGGTGCTCAGCGGCGGACACAACCACAAGCCACAGCCACAGCCACGGCCACTACTTCTTCGGCGAACACCCTCGGCGAACCACCACCACAAGACCCCCCGGCGGCCATCGACCAGCCAAACCCCCCTCCAACCCCGAGAGACCGTCTATGAGCATAAGTAGAAGAAGGAGACCACCTTCGACATCACCGACGGTCGATCGGTATCGCGTGGACGACGCCGGAGCTCGAATGGGCGATGAAGGAGGGAGACAGGGGACGTTGGGGAGCAGAAGGTCTTCGATTCAGTTTGCCATCGACTTGTTGCACAGTAAACCAGTTTGGTTTACTGTGCAACGGTTCAAATGGCCATCCAAGTTGAACTGCCCAGCCAAACGGGTTGAGTTCAAGATGAACTCAAAAATCCCAACTTGAACCGGCAAGCCAAACATGCTGTTAGTGTACGCCCCTACTGAAAAAAATTCATGGCTCTGCCTCTGGCTGTCTCCAACACTGGATATAAACAACATGCACTAATTGTGTTCCACTTAGCTTCGAAAACAATTTCTCAAATTCTTATCACAGGATTAAACTTTAAACCTAGAACCTAATTATGAAAAGAGAAAAAAAAATATCAAAGTTTAGTTGATAGATCTTTAGAAAGACTAATTCACCAATTTTCTGAAGCTTTTTAAAACATCTTTCTTGGACCTTTGCTCAAAACTCCACTAAAATGCAATACATTTACGATGACTTTTAGCAACTAAAGACATATTTATGTTTTTTAGTGAATTATTTTGCATCATGAATTATGATTTTCGAGTTTTTGCCGTATTGGGATTTGGTTTACACATTTACAATGAATTATCATATATCTTAAATTAGATTTTCGTGCTTTTGCTAGATTCGGTTTTTGTTTGTACCCCTCCACTGAATTCAATAAAAGTAATAAGACATATTACCCTTGTATGTAGATCACGACGGCTCACCAAATGGTGGAGAACTTGTGCAACAAAGACTTTTAACAGTGACAGATCCTTGTACTAAAATCATTAAAATGTTTTTATGATCTAATCCCTTATTTGTCCCTTTAAAGTTTTCAATTAATATTTAAATAATTTTTTAAAATAAAAAACTCCGGTCTTTTAATTTTGATTTTTAAGTACTCATATTTCAAATTTCAAAATCCCAAATAAATTAGATATATGCAATACTTCTAAAGAAATTCATAATTTTTTGGACGTTAAACTTTAAAAATTAGATTATAATTCTAATACAAGCTTAGCTCATGTAAGGGAAAAAAACAAAATATGCATATATACAAAAACGAAGGTAAAAGATCGTTGCATTGCAATTTTAGTTTAATGGTTTCATTTAATGAACGCCTTGAAATTTATTTTATTTTATTTTATTTTGTTTTGCTCAAAAGAAAAAAGGACTGTGAGTTGGGCTGCATCGTTTGGTTGACCATTTTCTTTTTAAAAAATGGTATGTCAAACTAGGGCTTAATAAACATCATTTTTCTTTTTTAATGTTATAATATTCTTGAAATCTATTATAGTGTTGTTTACAATATTAAAAACCTATTAAATTGTCATATGAAGATGAGATTTTTTCTTCACTTGGTTCCATTTAACATTTAACCTTTCAAAATTTGGGTTTATATGTTTTGTTTTTAGTGCGTTTCTCTTTGTTCTAATTAATTTGATATCTTCAATGCACATCTTGTTCAAAATGGAATATTTGTGAATTTACATCCAATGAGAAGATAGCTAGTAATTTCCTATTTTTCCTAGTTTTTCAGAGATATCTATAAAATAAAAAATGAAGGTTTTTGATTACCAAATTCAACCTTCAAGACAGTTTTGAAGTTAATTAACATAGTTGTTGTAAGCCCTGGTGAACAATAGTATTTTGAAACCTTAATGTAGACATTAATTTTTTATACATGTAAACAAGATACTTTGGAGAAAATTCGTGGCTAACCTTTACGAGGACTTATATCAAATAAAGCATATTCATTGTCGTCAAATGTAAGCAGTTTATGATGACATGTATTTACTCATCCCATAATTGAACTAATTAAATTCGTCATAAAATATAACAGGGCTAAAAGTCATCTATAATAAAGAGCTGTTACGTTCATTTATTTGGTCTAACGTAACGTACTTTAACAACGACAACCGCAGAGGGGAAGCAGCCACCATAGCTTTCCACAAGTCACTACAATATTTTGGATAGGGAATAAAAGTCCTTGCACCAAATATTATTTTTAAAATTGAAAAGAAAAGCCATCCACAGACACTCAGAGGTTACAATATTTGTTGGTTTTAATTTTTGAAAAATAGTGATTAATTAATGGGGCAGAATAGATTTTTAATTTTTTTCTAAAATTATCAGAAATCGACTATGATATTATATATAATAGTTTTTCATTAATAAATCGTTTGAAACCTTTTTGACAATAACAATTTACTGTGTCATTCTCTTCTACAATCACGAATGTTCTCGCTGAGCTGCAAGCGGCTTATGGTGCTATACAAAATAATCATTTATTACTAAAGTCGTTTATACCTTTTCGACAATAACAATATATTGTGCCCAATTCTTTTTTTAACGATCATGAACGACCCCCCTAAACTGCAAGTCTCTCGACCTTTTGATTTTCCTTTCTATTCACCTTTCTAATGTTCAATCGCTATATTGATGTCATGAATTATTTTTGACATCAGCTCTCCTTCGAATATCTTTTGGTTATGGTGTTTTTTTTTTTCTCTGAAGGTGGGTGAACTAAAAACTGTAAAATGTAGGACAGAAAAGATCTAACATTGAACTTTTTAAATCCTATATTTTCATTTGTAGATTTTAAAAAACAGAAGTGCAATTTGGCACCGTAAATTATGAGTTTTGTGTCCTTGACATATTGATGAGATTTGGTCTTTGCATGGACACTCCAACTGAATATTTTAATACTTATTTGTGTTTTTAGATTTTTGTTTTGTATATGTGTACTGATTGAAGTAGAAGACTGGCTTTGTCGCTAGATACAAATGGCCTGTTAGTTGTGTTCCATTGGCCTGAAAAACAAAATTTCAAATTCTCATCACAAGATTTAAAATTTAAACCTAGAATCTAATAATCAAAAGAGAAAATCAAAGTGCTTACTGATTAGATCTCTAAAAAGCCTAACTTACAAATTTTCTCAAGCTTCAAAAGTTCTTTCTTGTACCTTAGCTCAAAACTCCTCACTTAGAGGGAATACATTTTGTGATGACTTTTAGCAAATTAAGACATAATTTAAATTTTCATGAATTATTTTGCAATTTTCGCCCCATTAAAATTAGGTTCACACATTTATGGTGAATTATTATGTACCTTGAATTATATAATTAATTTTATATTTTTATCGTATTGAGATTTGGTTTTTGCACGTACGCCTTCACTGAATTTTCTAAATGTAAGACATATTTATCATCATCAAATGTAAGCATTTTATGATGACATATTACTTGTAATGAAAAAAAAAAAGATCAAATATATATGCTTATAAATAAATGAAGTTAATAGATCACTGCATGGCCGTTTTAGTTACATTTTGATTTAAGTAACGCCTCATGAAAAAAAATTTCTGATATCGACATTGCTCAGAATAAAAAAAGAACGACATTATGCACACGGTGGAGATTGCCTATGTTTCGGCCCGGCTTGGCAGCTGTAGCCATCCACTAGCTAATTCACTCGTCTATGCTTCTGTTTCAACGGCAGATTTCTTTTTTCTTGTACAACAGAAGATTACATATATGCATCTCCCAAAGTTGTTAATCTCCAGGTCGTGGATGAGAATTTTCATCACTTGTAAAGAAGAAAAGCAGAATCTCCACTTTGGCACGTGATTGGGGTTTTCTTGTATTGGTTTCGGAAACCGATTTATTAAAAAAAAAATAGTGGAAGCATAGTACGGATCAAATCACACATACAAAAATTTTTCTTAAAATTTTATCTGGTGACAATACTTATATTAATTTTATGAAATAATGGAGGAAAAACGTTTAGAGATTGACCGTTGTCTGATTAAGTCAAAATTCTTGACCTCCTTCAAAAACCTTCTTAAGAACTCCAAATCATTTGGAAATCCCAACGATTCTTTTTCAGCGTTCTCCAAATCACGATGAATAGGAAACGAGTGGGCGTTTCTGATTTTGGGTTTGATCAAACACCTGAATTTTGATTCACTTTGTGTTATCAACTCATGAGACAAAGTGAATGAAGGGAGCAGAAGAAACTCTTTGGAAAAAGTTACGTATTTTTTATTTTTATTTTTTGTAAAAAGAAATCGGTATTCTTGTGTTCTTAAATACATCGCATGTACTCCTTTTTAATATCATAGAGAAATAACTGACACCCTTTTTTTAAAATTAATTAATTAATTAATTAATTATTACACTCCCCACTTAGTGGAAAAGTCACATGCCTACTACCTTCAGAAGTTGACGTTTTAAGAGAGATTTTTCTCTCCCTCATTGTCCACTAACCAGTTCTTTATTTTTTAATTAAAAAAAATTTTATTTTGAACTATTAAAAAAACTGATCTATTCATTTTCCACATGTGTCAAACTTCAAATTCCACATGCACTTTGTCTGTGGATAAAACGTGAACCACCCGTGGTACACAACTACGGTAAGGTCCTTACCATATTGTATAATTTTTAATTTAAAACTATTTTAAATTTATTTTAAATAATCATATTATTTAAAATATAAATTAATCCAATTAATTTATTATGAGAATATTAATTTAGAATTCTCAATTCCAAATTAATAAATTTAACTCAACATAAATTATTGTTCACATGATTCAATGGAGCCGTTGAAAGGAACTATGGACATTATAATTTTAGGCTCCAATAATTTTGACAATTAATTAACACCTTAATTAAATATATAAAAATTATTAATTCCAAATTATTCCACTAAAAATTTCGAATTGCACTCTTAAAATATAAAACTAATTATATTCAAAGGTTTTGAATTGTCCATTGATATAGTCACTACATACAAGTTAATCCTCCATAAACGGTTCATAACTAAATCTAGGTATTTTCCGTTAATCTCTTTAATTATATCTTTCTCCTTAAGTACAATTGATTCTCTAATGAATATATACTTATTATCTAATCATAAATTGAGGGCTCTTATTATTCAAGCCCCGAATCAATACTTATGAGAACCGTCCATCTGACTTCTTTTCAAAAGAATGGATTTCATATTGTATATTAATAATCCCGGCTATTTATTATATTATATTTCCAATATACTAGAATTTGACACTATTCATTTGTGTGATTACTAGGTATGTCCAAAAATATAATACAATGAATATGAGTATATTAATTACTCAGAATTAAAATCGATTCTATATGACAACGAAAATTATTAGATATTCATAATTAATCGTATTCTAGCCTTATATAATCAAATTATATAAAGCGCTTTCATTCTAATATTCTCATTATTAACCATTAAGATAAGATCGTTTCATTCAGAATGTAATGAACCACGCTAGTAGTTTTAAATTAAAGATCCCAACTTTAATTTATAATTACGGATAATTTCATATCATTTCACTTTAAATATTATCCTCTGTATATAACACTTATATATAATATTTAAAGTCACATTAAAATAATCTAGGGTTTTCAATATTTATAAAACATCAACCATGCATGCAAAATTAATATTGAAAAAATTCTTCAAATTAAATCATCAAAATAATACATCTCATTTGTTTATGGGCACATATCTCAACAATTTCCCACTTATCCTAAAGCAAATGTGACATGTCTCTAAGTCTCATCCTTCAAGATGTTGCTCAAAACTCTGAGTTGGTAATGTCTTGCTAAATGAATTAGCTATGTTGTTCGCTGATGCGATCTTCTCAACTGAAACATCTCCTCTACTGACAATCTCTCTCACAAAGTGGAATTTCCGCTCATATGCTTTCCTTTGCGGTGGTTTTTAGGTTATTTGGCATTGGCCACAATAGAGTGGCTTATGCACATCTGGAGCAACTTCCAGATATCTCAAGAATTTACGATGCCAGACTGCCTCTTTAGCTACTTCAATAGCTGCTACATATTCAGCCTCCATGGTTGAACCAGCAACACAAGTTTGCCTGATACTACTCCATGGAATGGCTCCGCTTCCCAAAGTGAACACCACCCCAAAGGTGGACTTCCGAGAGTTGCTAATTGATTGGAAATCAGAATCTGTATATCAAATAGGAATCAAATCCCTACCAGAATATACAATAATATAGTTTCTTGTCCTTCCAGATATTTGAGAATATGCTTGACTACCACCCAGTGATCTAATCCTGGGTTCGATTGGTATCGGCTAACTACTCCCACTACAAAGCATATGTCAGGCCTAGTACACAACATTGCATACATCAGACAACCAACTACCGATGAATAGGGAATTCATCTCATATTCTCCTTTTCTTGCGGTGTTTTAGGTCACTGCTTTTTAGAAAGATTAATTCCATGTCAAGAAGGCAAGTTCCTTTTCTTGGAGTTCTGTATCTCAAATCTGACAAGCACCTTGTCAATGTACAAAGCCCGAGACAATGCCAGAAGCCTATTCTTGCGATCTCGTATAATCTGGATACGAAGAATGTAGTTTGCTTATCCCAAATCCTTCATTTGGAATTGGCTGGCCATCCAGTCCTTTACCTTAGATTGAGATTCTACATCATTCTCAATGAGTAGAATGTCGTCCACATAAAGAACTAAGAAGACCACTTTATCCCTTTCTATTTACTTATAGACACAAGGTTCACCCTTATTTTGTTCAAAACCATAAGACCTTTTGGCTTCATTAAATATGGTGTTCCAAGATTCAGAAGCCTGCTTAAGTCTATAAATGGACCTTTACAGTTTGCAGGCTTTCTGCTCTTGGTCTTTATTACGAAACCATCTGATTGGACCATATGGATAGTCTCTTCAAGATAACCTTTCAAGAATGCCGTCTTGACATCCATTTGCCATATCTCATAATCATAATGAGCAGTAATGGACAAGAGATCCGAATGGATTTTAGCATATCTACTGGCGAAAAAGTTTCCTCATAGTCTACTCCTTCTTTTTGGGTAAAACCCTTTGCCACTAGCCTAGCTTTTAAAGTCTCCACTTTCCCATCGGATCCTCTCTTTCTCTTATAGATCCATCTACAACCAATAGGCTTAACGCCTTATAGTAGATCTACAAGCTCCCAGACTGAATTAGAGTACATAGACTTTATTTTGAGTTTCATGGCTTCCTGCCATTTCTCTCGATCAATGTCATCCATTGCCATCTTGTATGTCAATAGATCATCATCACTGCTATCGATGACTGCAACTTGTGCTTCTCCATCTTCACAATAGCGGATGGGCAATTTTATTTTCCTCCTACTATGACGTGGTGGCTGTGGTGTTTGATCTCGAGTAGTGGTCTCTACTCTTTGTCATTCAACAACTGTTGTCGGCGTGGGGCCAATCTTATCAACAAGCAACTCTTCCATAACCACTTTACTTTTGGGTTTTAAATTGGCCATATAGATTTGCTGAGAAACATAGCATTTGTCGACACAAATACTTGTTATCCTGAGCGCTATAAAGCAGACCTCCTTTCGTTCCTTTAGGGTAGCCTACAAACATGCATACCTCCGAGCGAGGTTCCAACTTCCCAGTCTTTCCTTTCAACACATGTGCTGGGCACCCTTATATGCGGATGTATCTCAAACTAGGTTTGCGATTGTTCCACAACTCTAGGGAAGTCTTAGGGATTGACTTAGATGGAACTAAATTCAAAATATATATAGCAGTTTGTAGTGCATTTCCCCAAAATAAAGTAGGCAGAGAAGAATAACTCAACATTGATCTCATCATGTCAAGCAAAGTGTGATTTTTTCTTTCGGCTACACCATTTTGCTGTGATGTTCCAGGTGCCATGAGCTGCGACAATATTCTGTTCTCAATCAAGTGGTCTTCGAATTCATAATCTAGGTACTCTCATCATCGATCCGATCGAAGAGTTTTTATAGATTTGTTGAGTTGCTTTTCAGCGTCAACACGGAATTCTTTGAACTTTTCAAAGATGTCAGATTTTCTTTGCATCAAGTATGATATTTGTATCTTGAATAATCGTCAATAAATATGACAAAGTATTCATAGCCCCCTTTAGCTTTGACATTCGAAGGGCCATATACATCAGTATGTGTGATCTTTAGAGGTGCTTTTGCTCTTTCACCTTTAGCCGAAAAAGGCCTATATGTCATTTCACCTTCTAGGTAGGATTCCCAGACTGGTCAGTGCCAACTTTTAGCTCTCTCAAAGGAACATCCTTTGCTAGTCTTTCTATCCTATCTATGTTAATGTGACCAAGCCTTAAATGCCACAAATATGTGTCATCTTTATCATTAGAAACCTTTTTTCTTTTAGAGGTTGGTTTAGCGACTTTAAACATTTCGGTTTGAAATAAGTTATTACAAAATATAGACCATTATCCACATAACTAGAACAAATATTCATACCATTCTTATAAATTGAAACATAGTCAACTTCAAAAGAAACTAAAATAAATTGTTCAAGCAACTTTGAAACCGAAATCAGATTCCGTTTGAAATCCAGAATGAAATAAACATTGTCTAAAAACAAAATATTTATTATTAGCAAATGATAGTCGTACTGTCCCTACTGCTGTCGCTGATACTATTGCCTCACTACCAACTCTTATCGTGAAAACTCCCTATTCAAGATCCCTAGATGACTCAAGCATTTACAAAGAAACACAAACATGGTTAGATGCCCCCGAATCAATAATCCAGCTTAAGAAATCATTCTCAACTAAGCATGTTTCTATGGCTAGTAAATCTGATTTACCTTGTTTCTTTTTCTGTTTCGGCTCATTAAGGTACTTCTTGCAGTTCCTTTTCCAATGGTCATCTTGATTGCAATGGAAACATTTTCTCTTAGGTATAGGCTCAACAGCCTCCCCATTCTTCTTTTGGATCTTCTTCTTGCGCTTTTGCTTTCCCACATTTTTCTTCTTCTTATTCTTTGAAGAATAAGCCTTCCCCTCAGCTGCATTGGCTTTCGCAACATTTGCCTTGCCACCCTTATCATCTATAATGGTCTAATAGGTCTGTAGCTTATTCAGGAGTTCTGTCAGATTATACCTCTTATTCATGATGTAGTTCGTGTTGAATTGGAGTAAAACGGGAGATAGTGTCTCCAAGATCATGCCAACCTGTGTTTTTTCTGATACAAACCACGCCAACAACGTGACTAAACCCGATACCAAATCTGGAAACAACAACCCAAGATCTTTCAAGTTTGATGTAAACCACGACCCGTTGCTTAGCGAAGCAAGAACGTTGGTATGGTGAAGATGCCACAAACAGTTATGGAAAATTCGTTTGATAAGTCAATTTGAACGCCACAAGGAATCCTTGATAAGTTCGAATAAGTTTTCTTCAAGAACTGAAGACGAAAACTCACAATATGAATAAACATCAAAACTGCTTCCATAATCTGAAAATTAGCCTTATATAGCTGAATTTTAATTTGTAAAATTCATAATCTACCCCTAAGGTTGAACATGCCTAAAAAAACCTTGGAATCAGATTTATCTAAACAAAAATACTTAAATTCAGATTGAAATTCAAAATTTAAACTAAAACTTAAAACTAAAATTAGATTACAAAGAAATCAAATCTTGATCAAATCTTGTTTTGAATTTTGAACTTCTTGAATATTTGAAAACGTAATCTTGACTAGATTCTTTGTTGGAAAATAACGTCCACTTCAGCCTTGGCTCTCTTCCGGATCAACTTTGATGAGTAAAATCAGTCTTTGTTCACCATCAGTAGTGAACACACTCTATTCTTGTTGTAGAACTCTCCGGACTAAGTTATTCAACTCTTCTTTGAATCTTTTAGCTCGAACTCTCATCATCGGACCAACTAGAACTTGAATTGGTTCATGAATATTCCTTGCAGCCTTGATGTCCTCATCATTTTCATCAATGTTTGCGCCATTGATTTTAGCCTCACTAAAATGATGAATCATTTTGAGGATGTGCTCACGAACTAAAGAGCCATTCTTCATTTTGCTGTTCATAACAGCTTTCCCAGCTTTGTGGTTGGCTTGCTTGGCCTCCAAACATGTTTTACAAAGATTCCATAATCTCGCTAGCAGTCTCAAGGGCCTCGTGCTTAGCTCTAAGCACTTCATTTATTGCCGCTAACAGGTAGCAATGGGCCTTGTTGTTTGCAATAACCCAATGGTCATATTTGTCTGAAACAGACTTAGAGGCATTGGTTGGAGGCGTTGGAGGACGATCCTCTTTAAGAACAAAGTGGCAGTTTTCATTTATCAGGAGAATGTTCATGTTGTTTTTCCATTTAACAAAGTTTTTCACCAGTTAAAACTTGAGAGGTAAAAAGTAAGAAAATCGGATTTGACATATTTGTTGAAAATAAATAAGAAATATTTTTCAATAAATAATTGCATAAATATCGCAAGAAAATTAAAGGCAAAGTAAATATGATGCATAAATGCACATGTTAAAATACACAAAAACATATTTACTTAAAAGCCTAAGGAATTTTAATTGCCATAACTAAGTGCTGCCGTAGGATATGTCAAATAGTTGCTAATTAAAATGAGACTTTCTTAACTAATAAGTATTATCCGAAACATCTCATATTTCTAATGCTTATTAATTTCCATCTATTTTTGGTTAAGAAAATAATTAACTAACTTAATTATCTCTTTATTAGTGTAACCCAACGTATCAGATCTTTCAGACTTAACTTAGAAATTACCGCCATAGGGTAGATCAATTCTAAAATACATCTTAAAATCCTATCTCATGGAAGATAACCATGGTATTGTATTTAATAGACACCTTCTGTAGGGATGACGAAATCAAAGCATCTCTACGCGCTACTAAAAACTCACGGTGTTGTACTCACGGTGGAGATCGTGGGTTAATATTGTCTTATTACCCGCTCCTACTCATTATTTTGTAAAAGTGTATTTAATTTACAAAACAACTCTTGTTTCATAAATCTTAGTAAATTTTAAACATTTTAATTTACTAAACCTTTATAAATTTAAACAATTTAAAATTACAAATTAAATCAAATGTGATATTTAAAATTTTAACACTTAAATCTATAAATTTCACATTCGACTCACTAATTTTGCAAATCCATTTGCTAAATTAATTTCAAATTTAATCTCATTAAATTTGTTACTAGGCACATTAAATTAGTTACTAAAACAATTTTAGAAAAATGAGAATGCGCAAAAAATGCATGACATACAAAATAAGTAGGCACTTTCCTATCTTAGATGACATGTGATATGCATGACTGTGTAAATATCATCAACATAATAAAAATATTCAAACACAAGCAAAATGAAAAAACTTGACCGGGTTCCAGAAAAACCTAAAATTACAACCCAAAATAAAAAAGGAAATAATTTAAAAAAACTTGGGTCGTCTTATAATTCTCCAACTTTGGGGTCTTTTTGTTATTCTTGAACATCTCTTTGTTAGTGGTGGTGTTGAGTCCTCCTTGAATTTCTCAAATTTTAATAATAAAAAAATAGATTTCAAAAATCCAAAAAATGAAGAACTTTTTAATTTTTTGGGCTTTTCGGCGCCTGGGCACTGCCCATGCACTTCCTGGCCGATCTGGATCAGGGTCTAGGGCAGGTCCAGGCCAGTCCCTGCCTGCCTGCTGCATGCAAGCAGCCTACTGGGTAAGCTAGGGTTCCCAGAACCCTAGCTTGGTTGTGATTGCAAATGCAATCACAACCTGCCTGGGTTGGCTACACCAACTGAGGTCGGCCCTTCCCGTCAGCCAGCAACCATGGCCGACAATCGGCCGTGGCTGCCGTGCTGCCGCCATTGGCATCCGTACAGCTGCCGGCCCCACCAATTTTTTTTAATAAAAAAAAAACTTTTCTTAAAAAAAAATGAAGAACAATTCTTCATCATTGAAAAATTACAACAGAGATCCTATATACAATTGATCTAATCAAAAGAAAATTACACCATGATTTCTATTTACAATTGATCTAATCAAAAGAAAAAATACAAACTAATTTCTATGGAACATGAAAAATTTATGACCAATCCATTTGCACATTCATCATCATGAACGTACATAGAAGCATACATCATATTGCATAAGTACGTACCCAAAATCATACAAAGATTATTATATAATCACTCATTACAGTAATATAAGGTATTGCCTGACTCTGATACCAATTATAGGTTTCAGAAACCAATTTATTAAAAAAAATAGCGGGAGCATGGTACAGATCAAATCACACATATAAAAATTTTTCGCAAAAATTTTATCCCATGATAATACTTATATTAATTTAATGAAATAATAAAGGAAAAAGGTTTAGAAATTGACTATTGCTAGATTAGGTCGAAATTCCTGAATTCCTTCAAGAACCTTCTTGAGAACTCCAAATCATTTGAAAACACCAACGATTATTTCTCAGCGTTCTCCAAATGACAATGAACAGGAAACAAGTGGGCGTTTCTGATTATGGGTTTGATCACATACTTGAATTTTGATTTACTTTGCATTCTCAACTCATGAGACAAAGTGAAGGGAATATAAGAAACTCTCTGGAAAAAAGGTACGTATTTTTTTTTTTTTTTTTTGTAAAAAGGAATCAGTATTCTTATATTCTTAAATAGATCACATGTACCACCTTTCAAATATCACAGAGAAATAACTGATACCCTTTTTTTTAAAATTAATTAATTAATTATTCCACTCCCCACTTAGTGGAAAAGTCACACGCCCACTACTTTCAGAAGTTGGCGTTTTGGCAGATATGGGAGAGAGAAAATCTCTCTTCTATTATCCACTAATTAGTTCCATTTTTTTATTTAAAAAAATATGGGCCTGTTTGGTGTGTAAGTTTGAGTTAAGATTTTTAAGTTTAAATAGTAAATTGTGTTGACTTTTCAGAAAAGACAAAAAATTTTTTGAGAAAAAGACAAAAACTTTTGGGGAAAAAGACAAAAAAAAGTTTGAAAATGTTAGTTTGGACTAAGTTTCCAAACAGGCCCTATATTTTATTTTTTCACATGTGTCAAAATTCAAATTCTACATGCACTTTGTTTGTGGATAAAACGTGAACCAACCTGTGATGCACGACTACGATGAGATTCTTACCACACTGTATAATTTTTAATTTATAACTATGTTAAATAATCATATTATTTAAACTATAAATTAATCCAATTAGTTTATTCTATGAATATTAATTTAGAATTCTCAATTCCAAATTAATAAATTTAACCCAATATAAAATAATGTTCACTTGATTCAATGGAGCTGTTAAGGGGAGCTATGGACATTATAATTTTAAGCTCCAATAATTTTAGCAATTAATTAACACCTTAATTAAAATATCAAAATTATTAATTCCAAATTATTCCACTAAAAATTTGGAATTGCACTCTTAAAATTATAAAATAATTTATAGTTAAAGGATTTGAATTGTCTATTGATATAGTCACTACATACAAATCAATCCACCATAAACGGTTCATAATTAAAACTAGGTATTTTCTGTTAACCTCTTTAATTATATATTTTTCCTAAAGTACCATTGATTCTCTAATGAATTATATATTCATGTTCTAATCATAAATTGAGTACTTTTATTATTCAAGCCCCGAATCAATACTTATGGGAACCGTCCATCTGACTTCTTTACGAATGAATAGATTTCATCTTGTTTATTAATATTCCCCGGCTATTTATTATATTATATTTCCAATATACCAAATATTTGACACTATTCATTTGTGTCATTACTCGATATGTCAAAAAATATAATACAATAAATATGAGTGTATTAATTACTCAGAATTAAGATTGATTCTAATATGACCATCATTGATTAATTTTGAATGCTCTATATGACAACGGAAATTATTAGAGATTCATAATTAATCATATTCCAGTCCTATATAATCAAATTATATAAAGCGCTTTCATTCCAATAATCTCATTATTAACAATCTGGATAAGATTGTTTCATTCAGAATGTAATGAACCGCGCTAGTAATTTTAAATTAAAGATCCTAACTTTAATTTAAAATTACGGATAGTTTCAGATTATTGCACTTTAAATATTTTCCTCTATATATAACACTTATATATAATATTTAAAGTTATATTAAAATAATTTAGGGTTTTCGATATTTATAAAGCATCAACCTTACATGCAAAATTAACATTGAATAAATTCCTCAAATTAAATCAACAAAATAATATATTTCATTTATTTATGGGCATATATCTCAACATCTCGTTGTCGAGTTCATTTTGTTTGTTGGTTACTTGGTCTTTTGTTTCCACTCATGTGTGTGGGAAAAATTTGGCTGATTTCCCATTACTTTAATCGACAGTCAAATTAAAATATGTAATAACAATTATTGTTTAATTAATTAATAATTAGTTAACTATTTTCAGGATTAGCTAATTTTTATAAATAGTTTGTGTTTTGAATATTAGTACTTGATTTTAGGATATCCAAAAACTTGTTAAACTATAAATTATATGTTTTGATATAATAACAAGATTTGTTAGTCAGTTAATTTGTCATATTTTATTCATACAAAGTCAAGATGAGTTGCCCGGTCATTTTCCACCTCTCATATATATTCCTGCCCATATCTCAAAGTCGTCACGATATACTCATAACCATTGCCTTTAATTCCAGAGCCCAACACACACTCGTGTCAGTTAGGACCAAAAAAAATAGAGGAAAAAAAAAAAAAAAAAACCAATCATTATTTAGTACTTTCTCTAATACACAAGACCCACTGTGAATTTTTCATATCTACCAGCTTCAAATGAATTGAAGGAATTCTACGCTGCCACATGAACATCTCTTTTAAGGAAACCCAAAAATTTCAGATGGTTCTTATTTTTCATATTTTTTTTGGGAATAATTTTCGTTTTTCTTTCTTTTTTTTTTTTTATAGAGAAATTTTATTTTTTCTTTCTATTGAAGCTTTTTCTTTGAAAGTTTTCCTAATTTTTTAAACTCCCATGTTGTTTTTCTGAGATTTTTTTTTTTTTTTTCAAAAATAAGGAGCAGTTATATCTTCTCATATCATAAACTTAACTGTTTTTTGACAACAATTTAAAAATAGTATTTTTTTTTGTGTGATTTATAAAACTATTTGGTATCCTGCAAAAAAAAAAAAAAAACTATTTGGTATTTTTTTAGTTAAAAAAAAAAAGGTGAAAACTCGTATTTGGTTAAAAATATATAAGCACAATTTTTTGTAATTATCCTCTATATATAGTGATAATGGAGTTTACACTAATTATACTTAATAAACTTATCTTTTTTCGTCTTTATAATTACTCTTGAAAGAAGCTGACTTAGAAGATATATACTTCTAGCTCCCGGTATTGAGAAAAAGTACTCATCCACTTTAAAGTAGATGTTTAGTAATTATAAACGGTAATAAATTATTAGGAATAAGTAAGTTAAGATGTTAGTTAATCAAGGCTCCATATTTTTATCCCTTATTTTTCTCTTTATTTTATTTTATTTTATTTTCTTTCTATCTAACATAATGTGAACTGTGAAGCTTCACTCTCTACACGATATTTTTTCCTTTAGTCTCCCCCCACACAACACATCTCCCCACCCCACCCCCACCCCCCCCCCCCCCCCCCCCCCCCCCCCCCCCCCCCCTCGACATTGTAGCACAAAGTCACTGTCGCGAAATTTGCATTTTAACAAAAAAGATTTTGGCTGATACCTATTTTAGGGACCACCTTTTAATTATTTACAAAATAGAGCTTACCTATCTCACGTTTCTCACATGTTGATTGGATATGTCTAAGTACATAGTCTCCAATCCAATGGTTGTACCCATAAAAACAAAATGTAACTTTCTATGTAGATGTATAAAACTGAATGGTTAATGCAAATAATCTTGTCTTATATTACATCAAATTAATATATTGTCTGATATGAGACCTTATATATATATATATACATACATATATAAATGATTTAGAATTGAGAAATCCATGGGGATTCAGTTGTTTGTTAAAAATAATGAGACCTTATATATATATATACATATATAAATGATTTAGAATTGAGAAATCCATGGGGATTCAGTTGTTTGTTAAAAATACTGGTAATTGGAATTTTCGTCAAAGAAAACTTTTATTTGCTAGCACAGGTTATTTGGCTCCATCGCTAAAGCAAGTATATTTTAGATGTTGATTAAATTTCGATTGTCCAATTTATAAGTGTGAGTTATTTTATGCTGTACAATGCACATTTTTATCGTAAACATTTTTATTTAAAACCGTTGAAAAATGATCAACAATCAATGAAACGTACTCTCACGATATTAAGCCACTAATTGAGTTTCAGGGACTTGTCGGCAAGCGAAAAAAATAAAAAAATAAAAAACTGTGCTAGCTTTTTTCGACCGACGGCGTATTTTAAATGAGCCAACATGTGTCAGTCAAGCTAGCGTGAACATTTCATGTCAGTTCATGTGAATGACGTGACGTTTGATCATGTTGACCTATATATAGCTAGCAAACGAAACGATAATAATATTTAAATTACGTTTCAACATGTAATTCGTTTAAAATGTCGTTAAATATTAAAAAAAATAATAATATTCCTTCCTTGACCCATATTCCGTAATGTCGTTTTCACTGGTCTCCTCCAGCACTAATGGATTTCCAGTGGAGCTTCCAAGATATACAATATATATTTATATACATACATATATAGCTTTGCCTCTTCCCAATTTGAGTCAAGAAGAGCAAAAAGATCAGAGTAGTATCCGAAAAATGGCAAAAGTTTTCCCTTTATCTGTCCTGTTTTATACCCCTAAGTACACCAAGCCCCGAAATGCTTTAAAAGCTACTCCTTGTACCCACAAAACAAGGCATTATTTCAAGTGCTTGGCCAGCAAACAAACTACGGATTCAGCCATAAGACAATCTGCCAATTACAAGCCCACCGTTTGGAGTTTTGATTTTGTGCAATCCTTGAAGGATCGTCCTATTGTAATTCCATATTTTCCCTTTCATTTTCGTGTTTTTTTTTCTTGCTACAATTTTAAAACGAGATCCTACTGAAATAAGCCAAAGTCTGTAAATTTAAATATTTGAAGGGGAAATAAAAACTGACCAAACTGGTTCAAAAACAATGGTTTTAATTAGTCTTATAATTCTACGACTCCAAACGAAGTGTAGACACATATTTAGAATCGTGCGATCACCTAATCCACACACCGAAACACACATTTAAATTAATACGTGTGCCTAGGCATGTAATTTTTCTGAATTTTTTTATGTATTTTTCGCTAGTGAATTTTCGTATAATTTTAATGATAATGCAGGATCAAGGACTCAAAGACCTGGCAAAGAAGATGAAGGAGTATGTGCAGAGAATGATTACTAATGAAAAAACCGAGATTTTGACAGTACTAGAACTGATCGATGACATCCAACGGTTAGGTTTGGGGTACAAATATCAAGATGAAATAAGAGAAGCCGTTGGTAGATGTGTCTCTTGGATGATGAACAACGAGGGGAACAACTAAGAGTCTCCGCGCCACTGCTCTCTGTTTCCGGCTCCTTAGACAACACGGCTATGAGGTCTCTCAAGGTACTCATCATACTTTTGTTTTTCCCCCCGACTACAAGAGGTGCAAGTGCTCTTTTCTTTCTAAGCTATTTTTGACTATGTAGGAATTTATTATTTTTATTATTATTTTAATGTTTGTTGGGGGTATGAAAACAGATATATTTAAGAGCTTCATGGATCAACCCGAGGCATGCCTCACCAAGGATGTAAAAGGAATGTTAGCTTTATATGAAGCATCATATTTCGCTTTCGAAGGAGAACACCTCTTGGATGAGGCCAGGGCTTTCACTAGCTTACATCTCAATAACCTAAAAGAAAAATTTGTAAGCGAAAGCCTCACCGAGCAAGTGAGTCATGGATTAGAGCTTCCTCTACATCATAGAATTCCTAGGCTCGAATCTAGGTGGTATATCGAGGCTTATAGTAAAAGGTCAGATGCAAACAAAATTCTATTAGAGTATGCGAAGCTCGATTTCAACATGGTACAATCAACACTCCAGAGTGATCTCAAACACATGTCAAGGTATGTCTATTAATTTAAAACCCATTTCATCAGTAATAGAAAAAAAAAAAAAAAAAAAAAAATTCAACGAAGGTTTAAAAACTATTGTCCGATATAGAGTTGTCTATGAGTTGTCTATGTATATGACATAGACAACTCTATATTGTAGAACGGTTAAATGTGTGCATAGAACATCGCGATATGACACTTTTTTTTTTTTTTTTTTTTTTTTTTCCAAACCAGAATTTAGTCAACCATCTATTGTAGTGCATGGGCGTGTGTGTGATGGAATATATGAAATAAACGTTAATTTATGAGACAGTAATTTGAGTAACTTTTTTTTTGCCCATATGTAGGTGGTGGAAAGGTTTGAACTTAGCAAACAAGTTGAACTTCACACGAGACAGGCTCATGGAGTGCTTCTTTTGGACTGTTGGAATGGTTGTTTCAGCCTCAATACAGTGATCTTCGCAAAGGGTTAACGAAAGTGACTTCTCTAATTACCGTCATGGACGATGTCTATGACGTTTATGGTACTTTGGATGAATTAGAGCTCTTCACAGATGCCGTTGAAAGGTTGACACATTAGTGAATGAACTCCATATTAAAAAATCATAATTGAGATGAAATCCTAATTTAGTCCCTGACTTTAAAACATCATAGAGCAAGTAATAAATCTATCTGTTTGTCCAAAATTAGTCCTCATATCAAACCGATTGTTAAATTAAACTCGATAGAAAAACACACTTCTTTCTTAACAATGACATTCTAACATTTATAATTATAAAAGTTACTCCTACTAAACTGCATATGAGGTGCCTTTTTTCGTAGAAATTTTAATACTTGAATTATGAGAATACTTTTTCTTTTCTTTTCTTTTCTTTGTTTTTTTTTTTTTTTTAACAATTTTACAGATCGAGGACTCGTTTTTTGATGTTTTAAAAGCCAATGACTAAAAGGAGATTTGGTCTATAGATCAGGGACTAAAAGTAGGATTAACCTTCAAAAAAAAAAAAACCAAGACCTAGAATATTTTTCCATAAATTTTTAACTCCTTTTCTTGATGGACTTTCAGGTGGGAAATCAAAGCAGTGCAGACTCTTCCGGACTACATGAAGATATGCTTCCTAGCTCTCTACAACACCGTTAATGACATGGTTTATGACACTCTTAAGGAGCACGATGAATACATCCTTTCCTACCTCACAAAAGCTGTATGTGATCTACTTTCATTTCCATTGGCAAAAACATCACTTAATTGCGGTATTATATATCATCGCCATCGATATCGTCGGGAATAATTTGTGTACTTATGCTTTTCAGTGGACTGATATGTTCAAAGCTTTCCTACAAGAAAAGAAGTGGTCCTTGAACAAAGAGACGCCCACGTTTAAGGATTACCTTGAGAACGGATGGATGTCGGTTTCAGGCGTCGTAATTTTAGTACATACATATTTTTTTATGACTCAAAAAATCACTAAACAAGGACTTGAGAGCTTGGAGAACTGCCATAATCTCTTGCGTTGGTCTTCCATTATCTTTCGGCTTTGCAATGATTTGGGAACTTCGACGGTATTAAATACCTTAATTAATTTATAAACCACGTAATTATCTTTCTCTTCTTTAGCTTATTAATAACGAACTTTTACTGTCAACGTAAAAATACAGGCAGAACTAGAGAGAGGTGAAACGGCCAACTCAATCTTGTGTGTCATGAGTGAAACTGGAGTTTCAGAGGAATCTGCTCGTCTAGAAATAAGGAATTTGGTTGAAGAAACTTGGAAGAAGTTGAATAAACATATGGCAGATGGAAATTTACCGTTTCTAAAGCCTTTTACAGAGACAGTGATAAACCTTGCTCGGATTGCCGAGTGTACCTATCAGAATGGAGATGCGCATGGAGCTCCAGATTCTAAGTCAAAGAACCGAGTCTTTTCTTTAATAATAGATCCCATTTACTAATTGAATTATGCTCCTTTTTTATTCTCTCTTTCTTACTAAATTCCCTTTGGCTCTAGATTCTTTGATCAAGTAGGGTAAATGTTCGTGTCACTATCTTGAGGTGCAAGAAGAACATAGCCTATAATTCTATATCTGACTCCAGTCTAAGGTAGAGAATTTGGATATTCCTCCCAAATTCACATTAAAAAAAAAAAAAAAGGATAGAAGTTGCTTTAAGAAGTTGGAAAATATGGTTTTAAATTCCCAACAATCTTGTCTTTAGCTTAGGAAAACAGATAAAATTAATTAGATTACCGAAAGGATAATTGGCAAGTTGGGATCTAGAACTTTTTAATTTTAATCTTATTTAAAAGTAGTTGAAATTTGATGACCTTATTGATGTAGTGCAATCAATGTCGATTAGGTGTCAAAATTTAAAGTTCAAGCTCCGCCGGCTTATCAACTAGTGAAAATTTTGTTGTATACTTCGACAAAAATCGTGAGGTGTATATTAGTGCAAATACACACAAATGAAAAAATGAACAAAGAAAAAATGAGCGGGTAAATTTCAAAAAAAAAAAAGAAAAAAAAAGAAGAAAGAAAAAGGAAAAAATTTCTTGTAAGCAATCAATTTATATTCCCGGAAAAAAAAAGGGAAAAAATTAAAAAAATTTCCGTAAAAGTTCATGTGAGGAAAGGAAATCAATCATTTCAAAGACAAGACAGAATAAAGAGAATTACAATAATATGCTTGTTGTAAAACAATTAATAATAATTGTATATCTAATTTCGCCAAAGAGTATAGATAAAAAAATGAAAAATAAATGAATTTAACCACATTTAAAAATAAGACTTCGAAAACAAATATAGAGTAATAGGCATTTCCGAGGACATTCTTGGATATTTTATGCAACGGATACTGGATCCATCTTTGACATTAGTGGAGCAAAAATACGAATTTTTTTTTATTTTTTTGGTGAAAATATCAGTGAAAATATTGATTTTTCAAACTTCAATACGAATCAATTATTGTTCAGCTTCTGCATAGTTAATCTGCCCAATCACCCGACTTGGGACCTTTTGCCAACATGGACATTTGACAGAAAAAATATCCTTTAATACCATCTACTGTGGATACATTCAGCAAATTGACAAATATTTAGTATTTATTGTTCTTGATAAACATTGTTATAGACTTATAAATATGTATAGTCAATGAACTTCACCCGCCATACCATCATTACTGTGCAACTTTTTGCATCTTCATTACCCAAAAAAAAAAAAAAAAAGAGCTTTGTGTATAACTCTTGAAATGATCAACGTCCCTTCTCAATTATCATGCATAAGCTTTTACTATGCCAAGCTAACATATAAAAGGAGAAACGTGGATAGAATAACATTCATATGTATAACTCTTGAAATGATCAACGTCCCTACTCAATTATCATGCATAAGCTTTTACTATACCAAGCTAATATATAAAAGGAGAAACATATATAGAATAACATTCATAATCAAAATAGTATTGAAAAGATGTAATAATGAGATATTTATCTTTTTTTATATTATAATCTATTTGCGTCAATGATATATTCATTACTACAAAATGTGGATTCTACAACGGAGTTTCCACTACCGTTTTTTAAAAACGATTGTAGAAAGTATGCCAAAAACACGGAGCAAAACTAGATTTCCGAAAATAGTCGTGGAAACGCTAGATTCCACAACCGTTTTCCGAAATCGTCGTGGAAGCTTCGAATACCATGACCGTTTTTAAAAAATAGTTGTGTAAACTTCAGCTTTCACGACCATTTTTTAAAAACCATCGTGGAATATTTGCGAAAATACCCACGAGACCGAATCCTGCCCTCATTTTTCCAGATCAACACCGCAGCTGTAGTAATCAAAATCAGTTCAAAATGCTCCGAAAACAGTCATTCCACCATAGTTGGACATCGCCACCACCATCTACCATCCATCTCTCTCTCTTGTAAGTGATCACTAGCTTCTTTTTATTATTTTTCTCCGCATTTAGATTTTATGATTTTAGGTTTTGTATATTTTAGTTTTGTTTTTGGGGGTCTTTGAGTTAATTGTGCAATGGGTGTTAATTTAAGTGATTACTAACTTTTTCCCCCCCATATTTAGACTTATGATTTTAGGTTTTGTATATTTTAGTTATGTTTTTGGGATCTTTAAGTGAATTGTGCAATGGGTATTAATTTTGATATGCATTTTGAAATTTACTTTGACTTCTAAAACTTCGATATTTTGATTTAGGAAATAGATAGGAAATGAATGTGGTTTGATAGATTATCTAAAACATATGAAGATGCTATTGAAGAATTTTTGTAATTTGCTAAAGCTCACAAACAATATAATAAGATTCTGTGTCCTTGTGAAATTTGTGAAAATCATATATCTTATTCCATTGATGATGTTAGAGGGCATTTGCTTGCATATGTAATTATATGTTCTTACCAAACATGGTATTTACATGGTGAAGATTTTTTCAATATTAAATATACATCGATGAGTAAAGGTAAAGAGCTTATTGATGAGGAAGACGTTGGTGATAATATGTTCAATATGATAAGTGATTTGGAAGAACACTTTATGTACCATCCAGAGTTATTTGAGGTAATGATTAATGATGTCGAGAAGCCCTTGTATATCGAGTGTACAAAATATACAAAATTCAGGGTATTGGTTAAATTATGGAACATGAAAGCATCCGGAGGGTGGATGAATTCTAGTTTCATGACTTTTTTTAGAATTTCTAAAAGATGTTCTACCGGATGATAACAAATATGAAGCGAAGAAGAAGTTGAGCACTTTGGGAATGAAATATGAAAAGATATATGCCTGTCCAAATGATTGCGTCATTTACCGGATAAAATATGGAGATTTAGATGAATGCTCTGTTTGTAAAGAGTTAAGATGGAAGAAAGGCAAGAAGCCATCAAATAGTAGCAAAGTAGTGCCGGTGAAGGTGTTATGATACATTCCACTGGCTCCACGTTTGCATCGTTTATTCCGTAATGCCGAGCATGCTAAGAATTTGACTTGACAATATGATAAACGTGTTGACGATGGCAAGCTTATGCACCCAGCCAACGCACCACAATGTAAGACCTTTGATGACAATCCTTCAGATTTTAATGCAGAACTAAGGAATTTACGTTTCGGTTTGACGGCGGACGGAATAAAACCCACATAGTAATATGAGTAGTAGGCATAATACTTGGCCAGTCATACTTGTCAACTACAATCTCCCTCCAAAATTGTGCATGAAGTGCAAGTTCTTGATGCTGACTTTCTCGATCTCAGGTCTTCAACAACCGGGAAATGACATTGACGTGTACTTGATATCATTAATCGATGACCTAAAAAGCTTGTTGGAAAATAGGTTTGAAGTTAGAGATTCTTATCGTCAAGAGACGTTCAAACTTTGTGCAATGTTGATTTGGTCAATTAATGACTTTTCCGCATTTGGCAACCTATCCGGTTATACGGTGAAGAGTTCTATAGGTTGTCCCATTTGTATGAATGACACATCTTCCATATGGTAAAAAAACGGTAAGAAAACCATTTACCTTGGCCACAAGAGATTCTTGCAAAAAAAAAAAAAATCATCAATACCGCAAACAAAGAAGGCTTTTGTTGGTAATACCAAAAAAAGAGCCGCTCCTCAGATTTTGACAAGCGAAGATGTATTTGAGATGGTTAAAGATATGAAAGTAGTTTTGGAAAAAAGAAAACGGAATGATCCAATGGTTGATGGACCTTAGAAGAATAAGTCAATCTTCTATGAACTTCCATGTTGGAAGTCACTTTATGTTTGTCATTGCTTAGATGTTATGCATATTTAGAAAAATTTCTGTGAATTGATAGTGGGCACGTTGCTTGGCATTTCGAATAAAACTAAAAATGGTGAAAAGGCATGGTTGGATCTTAAGGAGATAAAGATTAGACCTAATTTACTCCCCTAGAAAAGTGCAAACGACACTCACTTACCTCCAACAAAGTACACATTATCGAGACAAGAAGAAAGAAAGCTTTGTAAATGGCTTGCTTCCGTGAAAGTGTCAAATGGGTATTCTTCCAACTTTAAAAAGTTGGTGTCGATGGAGGATTTGAGGCTTGTTAGAATGAAAACACATGATTTTTATATCTTAATGCAACAATCATTATCTCTTGCATTGCGGGGAGTTTTAACGAAGGATGTGAGATTCGCAATTATCAAGTTATGCTCATTTTTCAATTCAATAAGCTTCACGGTAATTGATCCACTTATGCTAGATTTGCTACAATCAGAATTTGTGATGACATTGTGCATGTTTGAGAAGTATTTCCCACCATCCTTTTTTGATATAATGATACATCTAATGGTGCACTTAGTTTGCAAAGTTAAGCTATGTAGACCGGTGCATTTGTGGTGGATGTATCCTTTCGAAAGGTACATGAAGGTTTTGAAGGGTTATATGAAGAATCGAAATAGGCCGGAGGGATGTATAGTAGAAAACTACATAGCGAAGGAATCAGTTAAATTTTGCTAGGAGTATTTGTCCAACGCGAAACCAATAGGGTTGCTAAAGACAATACACTTTACGTCAAAAGGACTATCCGTCAGCATTCCTTCACTGGAAAATCAAGATCAATGGGAGCAAGCTTGTCTCTATGTTTTGCATAATGCTAAGGAAATAGAGCCTTTCATTGAGGTTCACATGAAAGAACTAGGAGATGCGAATCCAAGAAAAGGAAGAAGTGAAAAGTGGTTTAAAGATGATTACAACCAGACATTTCAGGAGTGGATAAGAATACATGTGTATATGAAGGCCGAAATTTTGCAAGACATAATGAAGCTAACAAGAGGACCGTCATCAATAGTCACAAGATATGCATCATACTTTGTCAAATGCTATTCCTTCTACACTCACGAAAGAGATGAGCTCCCATCCAAAACAGTGGTGTGACCTTTCGTACCGAGTCTATGTATATTTCCTCCGCAAAGGAAAGAATCTAGTGTACAGTTCCATGAACTACTTTGGTTTTATTGAAGATATTTAGGAACTTGATTATTGTGGCTTGCGGTTAGCACTCTTTAAGTGCAAGTGGGCTGACGATAATTATGTTAAGATTGATATTAACGGAGTGACAGTGGTGGACTTTTGGCGATTGGGATATAAAAATGATCATTTCATTGTGGTATCGTAAGCGGTCCAAGTAGTTTATACAACGGATCCTAATAATTTAGAGTTATCATTAGTTGTATCGATGAAGCCAAGAATAATCCATGATGGTCAAGAAGATGTTGAAGATTGCACTGACATTTCATCTTTCACAAAAGGATTGTCACTGATAGAGGAGATTGATGATTTCGCTGATGATGTTTCACACTTGCTTCGTTTAGATGTCGAGTGGACACGTGTTGAGAAACCAACGAAACAAAAAAACAAAAACTTGGTTTTTTTTTTTTTTTGACTTTGTATATAATTTATAGCCTTTATTAGTTATTAATTATGCACGTTATATTACTTATCGACATTTATTGAATGATAATGAGAACATGAATTACTAATGGGCTGATGTATGCATAACAAATAGGATTGGCCGCCCGCGGGAACTTCATTTAAATTTTCTTTAAAAAAAAAAACATACCACGATTGTTTTTTTGGAAAACGGTCGTGGTTTCTAACATTATACGACAGTGTTTTAAAAAAGCCGTCATATAATGTTGGACTTTCCAATATTTTCTATTTTTTTTAAACACACCACAACCGTTTTTTTTTAAAAACAGTCGTGGTTTCCAACATTTTCTTTCTTTTTTTTTTTTAAAATACCACAACCATTTTTTTGAAAAACGGTCATGGTTTCCAACATTATAAGACAGTTTTTTAAAAAACTGTTGTATAATGTCGGACTGTCCACGACCGTTTTTCAAAAAAAAAAAAACTGTCGTGGTATGTTTTTAAAAATAGAAAAAAAAAAAAAAAAAACAGTCGTATTTTTTTTTTTTTTTTTTTTTTTTTTTTTTTGCTGAAGTTTTGGTTTTAGAGGTTAAATTTAGGGGGGGAAAAAAATTCCTCATTCCCTTCCAAAACCCATTTTCTCTCATACCTCATCCTCCGTCGCCTCCAATCTCTCCCTCGAAACCCATCTCCTCTACCGTGACTCCTCCCTCCGTTCTCTCACGCAACTCTCCTTCCCTCCCTCACCTCTAATCTCTACCGAGACTCCTCCCTTCATTTCTCTTTCGCGCCTCACTCTCTCACTCTCTCTCTCCCCTCCAATCTCTCCCTCAGAACCTATCCTTCGTCGTCTACCCCGCTACTGCACTGCACGAACCCATTTTCTGGAATTGGTATATGTCTCTCTCTCTCTTACGCCACACGTATTATGGAATTTGATTTGGTTGATTGTTTGAAATTGATTTTGCATATTTCAATTACTAATTGTGAGAGTGATTTTGGGTAATTATTTTCCGGAAAGTGTTGCTTTGTTAGTTGGTGATTGCGAATGTGCCATAAGAACTGTTTTAGGTACAATTTCTTAAGCTATTATGACTTTTTTTTTTTTTTGGGAAAAAGTGTGTATTGTGACAACGTGAAATGAGTTTGGATCTTGAATTATGGATAATGAAGGTTGAGAGTTGTATTTGACATTGTTTTGGAGTATAATATGTATATTTTTGTTTTTGCATATTACTTGTTCGACAAAATGCTCAAATGTGATAATGTTTAAAAAAAAAAAGTATGTATTGTGATCATGTAAAATAATTATAAGACCTTTGAATTGTGTACATTGAAGTTTGAGTATGAGTTGAATTATTGTATGATATTATGTTTTTTAACGTGTTTAGGTAGATTGACTCAAAATGTTACAAGATGAGGAGGATGTGTTAACGATTTCCCAAGTTGGAAAACCACACCGATCAATTATACCCAAATTCAATCCCAACGAAGATGGTAAACGAAGAGTGACTCTTATGAGACGAGTCTATCTACCTAAACGAATTGCGTACATTGAAGTTTGAGTATGAGTTGAATTATTGTATGATATTATGTTTTTTAACGTGTTTAGGTAGTTGACTCAAAATGTTACAAGATGAGGAGGATGTGTCAACAATTTCCCAAGTTGGAAAACCACACCGATCAATTATACCCAAATTCAATCCCAACGAAGATGGTAAACGAAGAGTGACTCTTATGAGACGAGTCTATATTTTTAGGAAATAGGGAGAAATAATTCAAGTTTCATTGGACCCTAAAGGGCAGCCGATAGGAAAATAGGGGAATGAACTACAGAGTTGGATTAGAGTGCTTGCTCGAGAGCACATTTTTCATATAGATAGCTGACTTTAGAAATGCTGATTTAGCCCCAAGGAAAGAAAGAGTATGGGTGGAAGTCATAACTTCTTTCACTGTGGAACTTTCGTTTAAAAAACTAGCTTTGAAATAATGTGCAAACTCAGCCAAAAATTTTAGACATGATGTTTACCATGCTTTTGTCAAGGATCATATTGACAAAGAAAGTGTGTGGACTCAGCCTCCCAAAGTGGTGAAAAATTACTCCACCATAAGTCACTGATTGGGAGAGATTCATTATATATCAACGTTCGTCAGAATTCAAAAAACTATCACAACATGGATGTGAGTTAAGAAAGAGAAGCAAATACGGATCAACGGAAGGTCGAGAAGAATATAGGAAACTTGATCAAAAACTCGTATATGAATAACTTGGTTTGGTTTTTTTCACAGTATATAAATCAATTATTTTACCTTTATGTTTACTAATAGTAATTAATAAACTACAGTTTGAGGATAAGGGATAATGGTGTGGCTGGACATGCGCGTTAAACCTAATGGAGAGTACAATAATCCATCATTTAAGATTGTTGGCGATATGATAGTAAGTACAAAACTTTGTAATTTGCTAATTAGTCTTATTTATACATCCTTATTTACGGTTTTCATAACATGTTTTTTAATTCTTACAGAGGGATTATAGTTACATCATACATAAGTGAGTTTTGAATCTGTTGGGACTAATGACATATTGACCAAGTCACTAGGCAATGACGAACATTCGGGACGTACCCGTGGTCAGTTTAAGTTTCTTAGGCAGTATCAATACTTCAACATTATGCCAAGTTCAAAAGATAATATTGAAGTATCGGTAGAGAAATGCCAGCTTGTTGTATTGGAAAAAACCATACAGGAAATTTGTGCTAAGCATGGTATTGACCGAGAGACTATGGACGATCATACCACACTGATTGTTGGTCAACACAACAACTTCATGGCTAGTTGAACCCTTAATGAAAAAGAACCTAGGGTGTCGGATCAGCAACCCATGCCGAATGCAAGTAAGGAATGCCAGCTCTTTTTTGACGATTCAATTAATGGTGGAGATGTGCTTGTTGCAATTGGAAGGGCGTACATGGAGTGTGTTCCAACTGATACAGTCCAAGGGATCCTTTAGATGAGGAGAACATGCGAGTGACAATTACAGTTCTGAAACTAAAACATACACTCCTACTTATTCCAACAAATAAAGCAACAATTGTGGAATAAGCTGTCGGTGGGTTTGTTGATTTCTCGAAAAGATTAATCGTCATTGACCTGAGTCTGAGCCAGGCAATTTAGGGTCCTAGTCACGTTCCTAACCAAGTAGTTGAGGGAAACAAATGCATCAAAAAGAGAATACAGGAAAAAAAAAACTAATCACAATCAGAGGTACAACAACAAAATGCGCAACAACAACTACCTTTGTTTTACTTTAGTGAAATTTCTTTCGACTTGAGACCATTGGCTTATTATGTACAATGTTCCATGCGTGGTGGCTTGCCAATAGAGTGCCCAACACAACTGGCCATCAGTGGCAGTGACTTGCCTATCTATCTTAGGTTTGAAGATGTCTACCATTTCATTACATTTCAAGAAATTAGTGTAAACAGTATAATGATATACATCAGGTAATAGATATATCCTTAAATAGTACTTATTTTTCCTTGTTAATATTATGTTGTTTTTCGTAACAAGTTTGACTAATTATTTTTCATCTATTTAGTGGAATGTTGTGCCAAAGAAGGCATTGATCAACGGTTCGAGTTTATTTCTCCAACCCTTGTCTTACTAGTTAAACAGAAAGTAAATTCGGAAGTCTATCGTAGAGAGAGAGCCAACAATATTTACGGCTCTTAACTAACGCACCGAAAAGAAAGTTGTTTCTCATGCCATATAACAGCAGGAAACATTGGATCTTAGCAGTTATTGATCTGTGGGATGACGCGATCATGTATTTTAATCCTCTTAGAAACAAACCGGGTGATGATTTTCAAGATTTAATTAAGTTGTAAGTATATTTTAATATTCCAAATTGTGATTTGACATTACATTATTCTTGTTTTAATTGAACTTTGTTAAATTGTTAGGGCCCTTAATGACTCGAAGATTTTAGTAGGAAAATGAGTAAGAAAGCGACACAACTATGAAACATTGATCGATACTCCTTGATGTCCTCTAAAAGAAGGTCATGTTGAATGCGGTTTTTTTTTGTTTTAGCCTTTATGCGGGAAATAACCTTGACTCTTAATGTATTATCCTTACTTCAAACTAAGGATTTTTATACCGACGTTGAGATGAGTTTAGTAATGGAAGAGTAGGCTAATTTTGTAATGAGGTTCATCCAATATAATTAAAGATAATCTATAAATTTTGTAATGTAGTATATGTTTTTGTAATAATTGTTGTACATTTGATACAAAATTAATTACTGATTAGCTATTATTTCAATCTAGGCTGTGCAATGGATAACACACGGGATTTGCCACTTGTGGGAAATCATAGGAATTTAAAAAAAAAAAATCATTCAAAACTTTCCACGACCATTTTCATGGAAAACGGTCGTGGTAAATTGACATAATACGACGGTTTTTAGAGAAAACCATCGTGTTATATTAATATTCCACAATGGTTTTCAGTAAAAACCATCATGGAAACTCCCTCTCTATCCTATCTTTGGCACCAGTTTCATCTATTCTATGACGGTTAAAAAGCATCGTCATATCTTTCCACGACGGTTTTAACCGTCGTAGTATCCTCTTTTTGTACTAGTGTTGGGATTTTAGTTGCACCATCTTTGGGTTAAATGTGACTTTATCTACTTGTTTTTTCTATTTCGATTTAGATCAACTGGGTCCCTTGGAAAGTTTTTTAAGCGTTGGCTTTGGGCTTTCAAATACGCAAACTCCCTTATAATTGTAAGGGCTTTCCATAACTTTCGAGGGGACCAATATTTGTGTTTCACTAGTGAACTTTTATTCCTAACTTCCTCGATGGGCAGTTAATTAGCAGAGACATGTGGCAATTTCTTTGCTAGTGATTCAAGAATTTTTGTAAATCCTTAGGGTTTTGACACCTTTGTTGTTCTTTTTATTGTTGCCTAGCATAAACACTCATTTTTCTCTTATCACATTTTTTTTATACTATGAGATTTATAGTAAGATTTCTAAAGAATTTAATTGTTAAAAAATGATTTTTAAAGATGAAGTTGATGCTTTTCCTTTTAGTATCATTTATCGGTTGGTCAATTAGGATTTAGTTTGCTGTTTATCTTGTTTTCATGTATGATAATTTATAGGTTGTTTGGCCCTTATTAGATGGTTTTGATATCTATGTGTTTATTTTTAAACTTATTGTATTTTCTTTTCTTTTCATTTTATGATACCATCTAAATTATTAAGTCTTGTTAACACTTTTCGGGGTTGGACCATCTAAATTATTTTTGTACTCTACTTCGCACATGTTATTCATTTTCTCGGTATGAATAGTTAGGGCCAGATTGATTGATAGTACTCATCATATCATTATTTTTTCATTCAATTAAGCTCGACTTTGTTGCTCTAATGTGAAACTACTTGTGTATATATAGCACGATATAGGATAATTTATTTGAGGAAAAAAAAAAGTCACCGATAATGTTATTTGTTTTTTCTTTCGAACCCTACTATAGGTTGTTTTAATTTTTTTTAATTATTATTATATCCTAACTTTCGCTGTAAATAATAACCATTACATTCAGATTTAAAAATAAATAAAAAATAAAAATAAATAAAAAAATAAAAAGGTTGCGTACATAAATATCTTTTTTCATATTTACCGACTCTGGCGACTAGCTCATGACAAATGAGACCAGCCCTTCTTGTCCCCTTGTGCATCTGTAAAGTTTCGTGTTCCATGTGGACTACATGCAGAGACAAAATGGTAACACAAACGGATGACACGACATTAAGCAAAAACGTGAAGAATTACGATTTGAACTCTCCTATTCATGATATGTTTGTATCACATGTTTAATAGAAATATTTTTTTAATATAATACAATATTCATTTTGTTATTAGTATTTTATATTTAAATACGCAACTTTTTGGACAAATCTCAGTACGAACATTATTCACTGAGTATACACATTCTAATACACACATTTTCAAGACATATATCTATTTTCACTTGCATTTATATATATATATATATATATATATATTCCGATTTTAACATCCAAAGATACATTCCATTGGAATTCATGCACCTAAATGTAAAAATATGACACCCAAACACATATTAAAATACATTTATTCTATTCAAATGGACATCCAAAAACACTATAATTCTTCAATTCTCCTAAACGTGTAATCACACCTCCACTATACAATCTTTGACGATTCTTTTTCTAAGAGTATGTATTGGAATGGTGAGAGGGAGCAACTAGTAACTAGCAATTAAAAAGCATATTATAATTATCTTATAAAAAAAAGATTAAAATGAAATAAAAAACATCCCATAAAAGCTAACATAATATATTCTCTTAGACTTTTATAAACTTTGCATAATTTCTTATTTATGAAAATATATTAGGAAGAGATCAACAAACATACATATAATATATTCATAGTTATATTTAGCCATATTTAAATGACATGTCATGATACCAATTTTTCTTGAATCAATATGGCATCCCAACCATGTTTGAACTTCATACGACTTCCTTTCGATATTAAGGTATATAAAATACAATATGTTTCTTATGTAAAACTTGTGTATTTATATGTCTTTTTAATATTTGTGCTATCCTAAAATGTTAAAAACACATTTTAAAGCATATTTCAATAATTTATGTATTTTTTCCGATATATCTACTGATATCGATAATATCTCTAAAATTTCTGTAAAATTAAACTACCGACATTTCCGTCAATAATGATATTTTCATCCTTGAGCCAAGTATAGCTACAACTTCTGATCACTTTATATTCCTTTAATTTTTGTTCTAATTTTTGGGAAGCCAAATATCTCCTTTGCATAGCAAAAAACGTGAATCTCCAAAGACGCTTTTTGAAATAAAAAAAGAAAAGAAAAGACGCTTTTTGAAAAGAAAAGGTGTAATTAAAGACCACCAATTGAATTTTCAATGATGAAGAAATATACATATATATATATATGTATGTAAAGGAATAGAATCTCTTTCATCATAGTAATAGGTATGGTATATATTGTTATATGGTACGAAGCTTCAACGGTGTTACAGACTTTTTTTTTTAATTTATTTTTTTGGATTCATTTAGCTGAACTGTTTGATCTAGGATTGAATACTGCCTAGATATTTTCGGAGCAAAAAAATCCCGTAGATATTTTACGTGCCCACATGCGGTGCAAGGAAACAGCTGGGAGAAAGAGGCAAATTGCACGAACAAAATAAAGCACCCCACATTCCCACACACACACACACACACACACACACACACACATCTAAAATTGCTTTATTAAAGTAAAACCATCGATTATGATCTACCACCTTATGCCTACTTATTGTGCAATTTTCTCAAGTGTATGAATCGAACGAGTTATATAAAATGTTGACCAAAGTATGTTTTCAAAAGGATTGTTTGCTTATAAATTACCGGAATAAATTAATTCGAAGATCATTTGAATATACAGGATTAAAGATCATGTTTTGGATGTTGAAAAATAAAGAAAATAAAAATAAAATTGAAATCTAAACAAATAAGCAAAGATGAAACAAATTGTTGAAGTACTAGAGCATCTGACTTCACCATATATAACTAATCTGTTTTAATTTCTTACTATCCAAGTTGATGGTTGAGAAGGTTAACTTATTCAATAGCCTCTCTTAAGGTCTAACGAAAATATACCTTTACTAATTTACTTTATTTCTATAAGAATTAGAACTAAAAACTACTAGTGTATCACACAACCACCACATGAATCCAGTGAGCATATTTCTATCCCCCATGAAACCAATGTCTTCATCACCTTAACTATGTACTTGGTACAATATATTAACACCGTGTACGCAACTATTACAAGTCTCACATTGTGTTTTCCCTGTTCCCATGGACCATGGCACTACTAACAATTACCGCTAGTTGAGCCATATATAGGTAGTGGCTTATAATAAGTACCACAAGTTTTATTTGAATTAATAATTATCTGAAAGTTATAATTTATAAATATGATTTATTTATGGGTTCAGTAAGATTTCTCCTCCTGAATACCCTCGTAGTTGAGCTAGTTCTTGAAATTATGTGTGTTTTTATTTTTGTGAATACAAAAATAAAAAATAAAAATCAGAGCACTTTATGTTCCTTTAATTTTTATTTTAATTTCTGGGAAGCAAAATATCTTCTTTGCATACCAAGAAACACCACTCTCCAAAGGCGCTTCTTCACAAAAGACGTTTTTTAACAAGAAAATGTGTAATTAAGGACCACCAATTGAACTTTAAGCTGACAACAGGTACTTCTGTGAACATAGTGACCTTGCAGTTTGACATTATCATTTTTTTTTTTTTGGGTAAATAAGTTTCACATGAACATTGGAAGGTAGGAGAACTTCATTGATGTGAAGATAATGGAGAATCTCCTTGATCATATTTTCCATTAATTTATTTTTATTTTTTGCAAGAAGTACTTACTCGTTTTTTTTGGGTGTCGTCTTAATATACTTTACATAGGGATTTGATTGGGTTATAGAAAATTTCTAAGCTTACTTGTTTTATCATACGTCAATTTCATTTAAACTTTTTAAACAATAATTTTTTTTTAATTAGTCCTAAAGATGTTATTATTGATTGATTGTGCAATGTAAAAGGCATCATGAAACTTGAGTTTGGCCCCTCCAAGGACATTTAATTTTTCAGGTCAGATTTCCATTCATCTTTCCCATTAAGTCTTAAATAATTTCTCTTTTTCAATGCTCGTAAGGAGATGGGCATCATTGCTACTATAAGCTAGGCTGATCATATCTAAGCAAAAAAGAGAGAAAATAGACTTCAAAACATGGCAAAATGACGGAGACTGATAACACTGAGCATGCATTTGGTGCAATATGAGTTTGAATCGAAAATGTTGGGTTTAATTTGAATTGAGTTGAGAACTTGAGTTGAGGTGTATTTGGATGGAAGATTTGAGTTGAAAATTTTAATTTGAATGGTGCATTTGATTGGACGATTAGAATCGTTGCTTTATTAGAATTTGTGCTGAAATTGATTGTTTTACTTAAAGAAATTGAGTTTTTTTTTTAATTGATAATAAAAATTTATTTTCATTTAGAAATTGAAAATTACAAGAGGAATAATGAAATATGCAATAGCAAAAAGTGATTCAAAATAATGTAGACCATTGAAATGGATCATTTGAATTGAACGGCAACGTCAAATGCACATTCAACCATTAAGACAGAATTTTGTAGGTTGAAACCCACACCCAAACACCCGAAAAGACCAGAGATTTAGCAGTTGCAGGCTTTTTAGATTATCGAAGTTCTGAAGCAGATGTTGAACTCAAGTGTCATATATTTGCTCAGAAAGAGATGGAAATTGTTATTTTGGGAGAGATTAGTAGAGATAGATACTTTTTTTTGGGGGGGGGGGGGGCGGAATGAACAAGAAACCTGAAAGAGGAATAAAAATAAAATTAAAAAGAAAAAAGGACCACTTAGAAACTTAGGGCTAATGAAGGGACAGGTTTCAAATCGAGAAAATTTTAACTATTTCACTTTCTCACTTATTCTTGTTTTGTTTTATTTGATTGTATTTCTAGTTTAGTTTTTCTCTCTTTTTTCGTTTTAGTTTGTTAAGATATTTTTTAAAATTATTTTAATAGTCTAGACTTACAATGTGTTTGGCATCTTTGTTCAAGTTGTAAAAATTCAACATATTTTTTGTCCAATTCTAAAAATTCAACTCAATTTCACTATTCACATTTCCAACTATAACTTAAAAACTCAAACTTTTAAAGTCTATAACTTTGTATAAACAAGTTCACATGAGATGTTTTTTTTAATTACATAAAATTTCAAAATAAACGAAAAAAGTTATATATTGATATATATATTTTAAATAATTTCAAGTCTTTACACTTTTAAACTTCAATAGCCAAACATACAATTCAATTTCAATTCAAAATTTTCAACTCAAGTGGAACAACCAAACGCATGCTTATTTTATTGTCCTAGTCATTTCATAGCCAACTATTGATCTTGCTTTTATAAGGCATGTCATTCTGAGACTTTTATTTGTTCTCTCTAATTTTATACTTACAACTAACATATATATGAATACGGAACCGTCAACTCACTACAAGAAAATTGATTTTTAACGGCGACAAAAGTGGTCGTTAAAAATTAGAAAGTAGTCGTTGAAAGTTATTAACGACAAAAAATCATGTTGTCGATAGTTGTCGCTGTACATATGTGTCATTGATTATTTCAATGACAACTTTCTTACATTGTCATTGAAAGTGTTATTCTACGACAAGTAATTGTCGTTGATTAAGTACAATTTGCATCGTTGATTACTTTTAGACGACAAGTAGCATTTTGTCACTAAATGAATACAACGACAAGGTAGTCGTCATTAAAAGTGAAAATTTTAGTGACAATGTACTTATTTCGACAACCTAATTATTGTCGCAAAATTTTTTTTTTTTTTTTAAACCGACAAATATATTTTTAACGACTTACAATATTTTCTTTTTTTTTTTTTTTTATAAACGTAGCTTCCACAGCAGCCAAAAAATGTCGTGAGTAAATCTTCTCACCACATTTAATTATTGTCGTGAATTTGAATTTTAGTTTTGGTTTTTTTTTAAAGATTTTAATATCCAGAAGAAAATTTGGATTAAATATAATATTTAATATTAGAATTCAAAAAAATTTATCCTATTTAAAATTCAAAAAAATATCGAAATTCAAAAGAAGAAACATTTCAATGTTATTTCCTTGCAGCTATACAGATACAAATTAATTCTTCTTTTGGCGTCCTCTTCGGCCTTCTCCCATGGACCCATAATACAGATGTAGAAAAGAGGAAGAAGAAGAAGAAGAAGAAAAAGAAGAAAAGAAAACAACAAAACCGCCCCTTTAAAAAGGGGGGGGGGGGGGGGGGGGGGGGGGGGCGGGGGGGAAAGAGAGAGAGAGAGAAAGCATCATTGTTTTTGTTCATCATCTTCCATTTGATTTAAAATGGCGCATCTCGGACGGATCGAAGAGGGCTAAGCATCACCGGAATCATCAAGATCATAATCTTCTAGTACTTTAATCCCAAACACGCTTCCAATCGTTCTCTCTCTAGCCTTCCAAGCCGACACAATTAAGTCATTGATTTTGCCTTTGTTGTGTTCTAAACATATTGATGCCTGCACAAATCAAGAGCCCAGGGAAAAAACAATTAAGCCACTGTTTAAGTGCCCAATAGAAGGATTTAGAAAAATAAAGGTGCCCAATAAAAAGGCGACCTCCATGAAGAAGGAGAAACATTTATAGGGAATTACTGCAAGAATTTGATGCATACGCGGGACGAAAACCATAGTGGAGGCTCTAATTCGGGGCAATCATGGCAAAGATATGTGTTCGATTTAAAGATGACGGATGAAACCGTAGTGGAGGCTCTAAGTCGAGCAATTGGATGGCAAAGACTAGTGTTCGATTTCGAGCCGACGGACAACTGCGTCAAAAGAATTGCAAAACCAATTACGATGAATAGAACGCAAAGAAATAAGACGAAAACATAAATTACCTTTCAATACCAAGTTGTCCTAAGGCTTTTGTATGAAACAGAAAGAAACGATGGATGATGAGCAAAAAGAAAAAACTTATTTTATGTTAGTGGAACTGAGTTGTTTTGTACGTGGATACAAAATTACTATTTAACTAATAATGCAAATTCAATTGAAAAACAAAGCGCCAATTTTTTGTTGTTTAAAAACCATTTTAGCGCCAACTACAAAATTTTAGTTTGCCGCCTCTTCTTTTAGCAATTTGCCAGCTTAACTATTTTAAGTTGAATTTTAATATTATAAATGAAGAGATATTTATTATTAATCGGGTGTAGGTAGTTTTTTTTAATTATTTTTTAAAATTTTTGAGAAACTGTGTAGGTAGTTATACCCATCCTTTTCTTCAGGATATAGATATATTTTTTCCGGAAGGAGTTATCATATATAAATATTACTTAATATTTGTATGTAAGGTAAATATTTGATCACCACTTTCAACCAAAAAAAAAAAAGTGATCACTACTCTTCTGTAAATATCTACACCTTTTTTCCATTTGAAAAAGTTTTTGAACTTCACATAAGTTTAAAGAATTCCAATTTAAAATAAAAAGGTACCTAAACAATTTTTAATTTAATTTTATCACAAAGGCTAGTTCCTAATGCAAGTCCATGTAAAATTTTTGCTAAATTTTTTGGGTATAGTGAAAAAAAACATTAACTAGGCTTTTAAGGTAAAAATCATTTTAACATACAGAAAATATGAGAAATTTTTTTAGAAAAAGGTGGAAGGAAAATATTTAAGTGAAGTGGTTGCAGTAAAATCTAATGATAATTATACATCTGATTCCATCACAAGATATATAGTTTGAATCTTTTCTAAGTTTAAAAAAAATAAATAAATAAACAAGAACATATTAGACAAAAAAAAATTATTGCCGAATAGAGATAAAGTAGGAGAAAAAGTATTTGGTGGCATAAATATAAAATACAGAGATATAATATTAAATAAAAAATTAATAAAAATAAATGTAAAAGTTTTACTATAAAAAAAGATTTTTTTTTTTTGAAAAACTTCAAACAAATAATAAAAAAAAAAAAACAACGTAGACCAAAACAAAAATATTTAGTGCAATTAGAAAAAAATTTAATTATGAAAGTCATCTTAGATGAGATAATATTACAAAAGACGTAAGAAATTTATTTAGGTGGGCGTATTTTTTTAAATAAAATTATTAATTTAACAGAAAACTAGAAGTAAAAAAAAAATAGTTAAAAGCAAAAATATACATTTTTTTTTTTAATTTAAAGCTTTCAATGACAAAAATTATACTCATTTATAAAATTTAGACTTTTAATGATGACAACGGCCTTTGTCGTTAAATGTAATTAGACAACTCTTTTACTGACAATTTTTAACGGCGACTAATGTATCGTCACTAAAAGTTGATAATTTATGACAAAAACTGGAAAATTAATGACAAAATTGATTATCGTTAAAAATCACTACTTCATTAGATTTTCAATGACAACGACCTTTGTCGTTAAATGTGATTGGACAAAACTTTTATCGACAACTTTTAACGACGACAATTGTATCGTCATTAAAAGTTCATAATTTACGACAAAAAGTGTTTAATTAACTGCAAAGTTAGTCATCATTAAAAATCACTAATTCTGAACATATTCAACGACGACATATGATTGTCACTAATTTATATAAGTTGTCGTTAAAAGTTTACCCGCCAACATGAGGGTGCCAAAGCTCGTTGGCGCCAAAAATCTCAAATTTTTAGCGACAATGTGAAGAAAAGTGTCGCTAATAAAAGTTTTTTAACGACAATATAGTTGTCGTTGATGCATGTATTGCATCTTGTCGTTAATAGCGCAGTTTCAACGACAACCTGTCGTTGAATGTCACTTTTAACGACAAAGTTTTAGTCGTCATTAAAATTGTTGTCGTTGATTCTCACTTTTCTTGTAGTGACTTTCATTTGGAGAGAATGTTTATGTAAGTCTAAATTTAACAAACTAATTTAATCCTCATTAGTGGTCTTTTAACCAACACAAATAAAAATTTATTTTGATTCTTATTTAATATTATTATTATTTTGCTGAAAAGATTTCAATAAAACAAGGCATCCGAACAAACAAACGCCAAAACCAACGTCCACAAAAACAAAAGAAAAGAAAACAAAGCCTAACAAACTAACCAGTCCAGGCAATAACATCATCAAAATTCAAAACCAGAGACGGTAACACAACAAAGTCTAAAGTCCCAAAATAATGAATACTAGTAGCCCACACTGCACATTGTTGGGCCATAAAATTGAAAGCTGTGGACATCATAGAAAAATCCCAGCTAGAAAAATGATCCAAGAGCGACCTCGCCTCACAAATAATTCTTTACTGACCAAGGACACTCCTCCGTGAGCTTGCGTAACACGTACACTAAGAAATGAGCACGAGTACGAGCACCAATACAGATATCATCAGGAGTATGAAAATGATACATCAACATTACTCTTTTTTTTTTTTTTTTTAATGATGTTTCTAATAATTTTTATATAAGACTTATGGGATTTTTTTTTTTTTTTTTAATTTCTTACGAAGATTTCATCTTTTTGAGATTTTAACCGATAAGGTTTCTAATGTTGTAAATTTTTTTTTTTTCATAATATGCTTTGCTTTAGTTAAAAATTAATGTTTTCTGTTTTATTCAAAACTTATTTTTCTTTCTTTATTTAAAATTATAGTTGTGCACACTTAAGACAAAGCACGTTAAGAGCTTTATAAATGGATTGTGTGCTTGATTTGATGTTATAAAGTAAAAAATAAGCACAACATGGCACAACATGTTTATTAAATGAAATAATTACACAAAATATCTATTTTTAGAGTTTCGTTTTGAAATATGTCCATTTTTTAACAATAATATGTATATGTCTATTTTTTAAGAAATAAATGTATGTAATACCTATTTTGTCATTTTACTATAATTGACATCATTTTATTTTTATACAGATTCTTTTATTTTCCTTTTTTTTAATTTTAATTATGAGTATTTTTTGTTGATAAATGTGAATTATCTTTAATAAACCAAAATTAGTTATAAACATCAAAGTAATTGTACTAAATATAAAATATTTACTATAAAGATGATGGTTATAGTAAACACAACACAAAATATTAACAATAAAGGTTGATGAATATTCATACTTTTCAAATAAAAAACCAATGAATTTTTTATGAAAAACCTATTTGTTTATGTAATCCACTATAAATCAAAGGGTTGTCATTTATGTCTTAACCAAATAAATTGAAGAATAACACAAAAAATGGAATCAAATTCTTTATGAAAAAAATATTATTATTTATATAAATTAGTAGAAATGAAATCGAACATACATTTATGATAAAGACAGATTCATTATACGAAATATTTTTTTTTGAAATTTTTTTTCCCTTTATTTAGCTTGTTCTCATTAATGTGAAATCTGATTTTGATAAAATATTAACACTCTTTATAGTAAATCAAAAAAATTTCAAAATTTTCTTTTCTATCAGTTCTTTTTGCAATTTCATTAAATAAACTTTAGCCCTATTTGGTAAACATCTTAGATTCCCTTTTTTTTTTTTTTTTTGTTTCCTTTTTCATAATTTATTTATTTGTCAATTCTCCATTCTTAATAAAGAGTAAAAATTGTCTTTATAATTACTCTTTTAGACGTTTATATAAATAAAAAGAAAAATGGACATATTTCAAATTAATACCTCCAATTTGGACATCTATATAAATAACCCTTACTAAATAGGTTGGCATGAACATAGCACGAAAACTAATGAGCTCAAAATAAATGAGCCGGACGGGCTACCCGGCCCGTTTGACATCTCTAGTTTTGATTAATTGGGGTGTAGATTTTGTGCACTGATATTCGGTCCATACATTGGCACCACCATAGATTGAATATGATCGACACAATATTTAGGACACGATACGAAGACAACTTGTGACACAAATTGCCACCTATCATGGTAGATTGAAGTTGATCCATCAGAAGAGCATCATGGTGTAATAGATTGAGATATTTTCCGATGGATATATCATGCGTCCCCAAGTTTTCTCCATAATCTTTCGTACTCGGCTTTGGAAAATGGACTCGTTTGCCATGACTTTCTGCTCTGCGGTCCCTATTATCTCCTCAATTTATTCTTTTTAATATTTATTGCGACGCTAATTAGTTAAACTATGCTCTTTAATTTAAAATTAATTATAAAGTGGCAAGAACCACGTTTTGGTGGTATTATATTTATCATGTGTTTCCTTCAACTTCTAGTTGGAGCTATAGCTAAAGCATTCCAAGACGTGGGAGAGAGAGAGAGATGGTGAGAACACCTCGTCGTGATCAAAATGGAATGAAGAAGGGAACATGGACCCCAAAGGAAGATAGGAAGCTAGTTGCTTATGTGACTAGATATGGCTGTTGGAACTGGCGTCAACTTCCCAAGTTCGCAGGTATGTACAATTTATACGACAATCAAAATTCTTTCTCTCATCATGAATCAGGCCAATTTCTTGAACAATGTTCATCTGGCCATGCATCATTTAATTTCAGTTCGATATATTAATACTGGACATTAGTACGTATACCTACTGATTCATGTTATACGTAGCCCGTTAGTACACTTGTTTACTTTTTGTGCACAGGTCTCAAAAGATGTGGGTAGAGTTGCAAATTGTGGTGGATGGATTATCTGAGGCCAAATCTCAAGAGAGGGAACTACACCAAGGAAGAAGAGGAAACCATAATAAGACTGCATGGTTCTTTGGGAAACATGTATTGGAAAACGACTGTTACATTGAAATAAGGATAGAATAGGAAATGCACATTATTTATTAAAAAAGAAAAAGAAAAAGAAAAAGCAAAAGCCAAACAAAAAACAAAAACAAAACGTTATTGTCCTATGTCTATGTCACAACCTCATAGCATTTTTTTAATGATTTTGTAGATGGTCCGCTATTGCGGCTCAGTTACCCGGACGCACAGACAATGGCGTTAAGAATCATTGGCATACTCATCTGAAGAAGCGCATAAAATTACCACACATCTCCGGCGAACAAGAGGAACATGAATCCGTTGCGGAGTACTTGAATATTGACGATCAAATAAATCCCAATAACAATGGATTAGAATATCAATCAGATGCTAATTCCTTTCAAAATCCAGTGACACTACCCGACGACATTAATATCTTCGATACTTCTCCAATGTTAAGCGATGCCAGTAACACTACCACTACTACAAATTAGGCATTCCACGACGGTATATCAACGACCGTTTTCTTTAAAACCGTCGTGGAAAATTCGAAAAAACACGGAGCGGAAAAAATTTTCCGAAAACCGTCGTGGAAATGCAGGATACCACGACCGTTTTAAAAGACGGTCGTGGAAACTGGAGCTTCCACGACCGTTTAAGTAAACGGTCGTGGAAGCTCCCATGCTTCCACAACCGTTTACTTAAACGGTCGTGGAAGACCGTGCTTCCACGACCGTTTAAGTAAACGGTCGTGGAAGCCCCCATGCTTCCACGACCGTTTACTTAAACGGTCGTGGAAGCTTCTTGCTTCCACGACCGTCTTTAATAAACGGTCGTGGAAGCACGTGGAAGCCCTCGTGCTTCCACGACCGTTTAGATAAGACGGTCGTGGAAGCAAGAGGCTTCCACGACCGTTCGAAAAAACGGTCGTGGAATCACTCCTTCCACGACCGTTTGTACAAACGGTCGTGGAAGCCCGGATATCCACGACCGTCTTTAATAAACGGTCGTGGAATCACGGGAGCTTCCACGACCGTTTACTGAAAGACGGTCGTGGATATCCGGGCTTCCACGACCGTTTTTCAGAAACCGTCGTGTAAAAGTCCCGAAAAATTTAAAATGAACGCCGAGAGTTTATTGTTGTCGTCAAAATTTTTACAGCTACAAATCATCCGAATATAAAGTTAGATCCCTCCGAATACAGGCAGGCAGTACACCGTGTGGACGTCCATCGCCATCATCTATATATATCCATCATTATAATTTATCTGTAAGTGATTGACTTGTTATTGTTTTAATATTGATGATTTGTGGATATGATCATTTTATAAATTAAGGTGTTTTTTGCTTTATATATATTTTGGGATCGATTTGGAGTTAAATTGTGCAATGGGTGGACATAAATTAATTGTGTGATCAAGTAATGTTAGATAGCTTAATTATATTATGGATTTAGATCGTTTTGTATTTTAATTATATTTGTTATGTTCTTAATTCGATTTTCAAATGTTGAAAAACCGATTAATGGGCCGTTGTTAATTAGTAATGAAAATTATATATATGCATGTTACATTAAATAGAGTACTCGACCTTGTAATAAATTATTTAATTTAAATTTTTTTATTTAGGATTTGCAAATCATGGATAGGAAATGGATGTGGTTTGATAGATTGTCTAAAGCATATGGAGATGGTGTTGAAGAATTTTTGTCATTTGCCAAAGCTCACATACAAGATGATAAGATTCCGTGTCCGTGTCAAATTTGTGGTAATCATAGATCTCATTCCATTGATGATGTTAGAGGGCATTTGCGCGCTTATGGGATTATTTGTTCTTACCAAACTTGGTATTTACATGGCGAAGCTTTTTTCAATATTAACTCTACATCGACGAGCACTAAAGGTAAAGGTAAAGAGCCTATTGTTGATGAAGACGTTGGTGATAATATGTTCAATATGGTGAATGATTTGGAAGAGAACTTTGTGCACCGTCCGGAGTTATTTGAGGCAATGATTAATGATGCCGAAACGCCCTTGTATGCCGGGTGTACAAAATATACTAAATTAGGGGCATTGGTTAAATTATGGAATATGAAAGCGTCGGGCGGGTGGACGAATTCTAGTTTCACGACTCTTTTAGAATTTCTAAAAGATGTTCTACCGGAGGATAATAAATTGCCACCTAGTATGTACGAGGCGAAGAAGACGTTGAGCAGTTTGGGAATGGAATATGAGAAAATACATGCCTGTCCAAATGATTGCGTCCTTTACCGGAAGGAATATGAAACTTTACATGAATGTCCGGTTTGTAACGAGTCAAGATGGAAGAAGGGCAAGATGCCATCGAATGGTAGAAAAGGAGTGCCGGTTAAGGTGTTATGGTACATTCCACCGGCACCACGTTTGCGTCGTTTATTCCGCAATGCCGAGCATGCTAAAAGTTTGACATGGCACCATGATAAACGTGTTGATGATGGAAAACTTAGGCATCCGGCCGACGCACCTCAATGGAAGACCTTTGACGACAATCATCCAGATTTCAGTGCAGAACCAAGGAATTTACGTCTCGGTTTGTCGACGGACGGAATGAACCCACATGGTAACATGAGTAGTCGGCATAGTACATGGCCAGTCATACTTGTCAACTACAATCTCCCACCAGAATTGTGCATGAAGCGGAAGTTCTTGATGTTGACTTTATTGATCTCAGGCCCACAACAACCAGGGAATGACATTGACGTGTACTTGGCACCATTAATCGATGACCTCAAAAGCTTGTGGGAAGACGGTTTACAAGTTAAAGATTCTCACCGTCAAGATACGTTCAATCTTCGTGCAATGTTGATTTGGTCAATTAATGACTTTCCTGCACTTGGCAACCTCTCTGGTTATCCTGTTAAGAGTTCTATCGGTTGTCCAGTTTGTATGAAGGAAACATCTTCCATCCGGTTGAAGAATGGTAAGAAAACCGTTTACCTCGGCCACAGGAGATTCTTGCCAACAAATCATCGATACCGCAAACAAAAGAAGGCTTTTGATGGTAAGACCGAAGAAAGATCAGCTCCTCGGATTTTGTCAGGCGAAGCCGTTTATGAGATGGTTAAAGATGTGAAAGTAGTTTTGGGGAAGAGAAAACGTAAGGCTCCGGATGTCGATGGACCTTGGAAGAAGAAGTCAATCTTTTACGAACTTCCATATTGGAAGTCACTCTACATCCGTCATTGCTTAGATGTTATGCATATTGAGAAAAATGTTTGTGAATCGATAGTGGGCACGTTGCTTGACATTCCAAACAAAACTAAAGACGGTGAAAAGGCACGGTTGGATCTTGAAGAGATGAAGATTAGGCCAAATTTGCTCCCCGAGAAAAGATCGAACGGCACATACTTACCTCCGGCAAAGCATACATTATCGAGACAAGAGAAGAGAAAGCTTTGTGAATGGCTTGCGTCCGTGAAAGTGCCAAGTGGGTACTCTTCCAACTTCAAAAGATTGGTGTCGATGAAGGATTTGAGGCTCATTGGAATGAAAACACATGATTGTCATATCTTGATACAACAATTATTACCTCTTGCATTGCGGGGAGTTTTAACGAAAGATGTGCGATATGCAATTACGAAGTTATGCTCATTTTTCAATTCAATATGCTCGAAGGTAATTGATCCACTGATGCTTGATCCGCTGCAATCGGAATTGGTGATGACATTGTGCATGCTTGAGAAGTATTTCCCACCAGCCTTTTTTGATATCATGATCCACCTAACGGTGCACTTAGTTTGGGAAGTTAAACTATGTGGACCGGTCCATATGAGGTGGATGTATCCTTTCGAAAGGTACATGAAGGTTTTGAAAAGCTATGTGAAGAACCGAAATAGGCCGGAGGGATGTATAGTGGAAAACTACATAGCCGAGGAGTCAGTTGAATTTTGCTCCGAGTATTTGTCAAACGCGGACCCAATAGGGTTGCCAACAAGCGGTCAAGTTACGTCGAAAGGACTATCCGTGGGCGTTCATTCACCAGTAAATAGAGATGAATGGGAAAAGGCTTGTCTGTACGTTTTGCACAATGCTAAGGAAGTGGAGCCTTTTATTGAAGTTCACATGGCAGAATTAAGAGTTGCGAATCCGAGGAAAACCAGATCTGAGAAGTGGATTCAAGATGAGCACAACCGGACATTTCGGGAGTGGCTAAGAAAACATTTGCATATGAAGCCTGGCCTTTCCCAAGACTTAATGAAGCTAGCAAGAGGACCGTCATCGATAGTCACACGATATACATCGTACTCTGTCAATGGCTACTCCTTCTACACTCGCGAAAGAGATGCGAAGCATACCGTCCAAAATAGTGGTGTCAGCCTCCGTGCCGAGTCTATGCACATTTCATCCGCAAAGGACAAGAACCCGGTATACGGTAGCATGAACTACTTTGGGTTCATTGACGATATTTGGGAACTAGATTATTGCGGCTTGCGGATAGCACTTTTTAAATGCAATTGGGCTGACAATAATTTTGTTAAGATTGATAGGGACGGCGTGACGGTTGTGGACTTTAGGCGTTTGGGATACAAAAATGATCCTTTCATTATGGCGTCGCAAGCGGTCCAGGTATTTTACACAACGGATCCCGATAATTTAGATTTATCTTTAGTTGTGCCAATGAAGCAAACAATGCACGGTGACGACCAAGAAACTGTTGAAGATTGCACCGACATTCCATCTTTCACAAGCGGACTGCCACCAGTCGAGGAGATTGATGATTTGGACGATGATACCTCACACTTACTTCGTTTAGATGTCGAGTGGACACGAGTTGAGAAGCCCAAAAAGAAAAACAAAAAATCTTGATAGTTTATTTTTCGTTGTATATAATTCGTGCAGAAGTTGTTATATACAAACTAATATGTTAATTGTGCACATGTACAATATATTAATTATTTATATAAATGCTTACTATACATGTGTGAATTAATAGAATAACCGAAATAATAAAAAAAAATTTCAAAAAAATTTTTTTTTTATTTTTTTTTTAAAAAAATCCATGTACCACGACGGTTTCCATGGAAACCGTCGTGGTACCTACCGAAATAATAAAAAAAATTTTCAAAAAATTTTTTTTTTTTTAAAAATACACGTACCACGACGGTTTCCATGGAAACCGTCGTGGTACCTACAAAAATAATAAAAAAATTTTTCAAGAATTTTTTTTTTTTTAAAAAAAAAAATACAGATACCACGACGGTTTCCATGGAAACCGTCGTAGTATCGGGGGAATTTAAATTTCCCCCGAAAAACGTGCGCGCGCATTTTTTTTTGGTCAATTTCTAATTGTTTGTCCTCTTCCATCTCTCTTTTCCATACTTTTTCGGCATTCTCCCCCTTATTTTACATTGGTTGTCTTCCCAATCTCCATTATTTCTCTATCTAACTTTTGGCAATCTCCCATTTTTCTCTTAGTTTCCTTTCTATCTCTCCTCGCCCACGCCGTCCACCAAGCCAATTTTTCTCCCTCTTTCTCCTTCGGTAGCCCGTCGCCTACGTCCTTCCTCTCTCTCTCCTCGCCGTCGCCCACGGCCTCCCTCTCTCTCTCCTCGCCGTCGCCCACGAGACCCACGGCCTCCCTCTCTCTCTCCTCGCCGTCGCCCACGAGACCCACGGCCTCCCTCTCTCTCTCCTCGCCGTCGCCAACGTCGCCCACGGCCTCCCTCTCTCTCTCCTCGCCGTCGCCCACGAGACCCACGGCCTCCCTCTCTCTCTCCTCGCCGTCGCCAACGTCGCCCACGGCCTCCCTCTCTCTCTCCTCGCTGTCGCCCACGAGACCCACGGCCTCCCTCTCTCTCTCCTCGCCGTCGCCAACGTCGCCAAAGGTTAGTTATAAGCTTTTCATAGTAGATTTTATTGGTCAATTGTAATTGTTCATTATTGTTCCACATTTCATATTAAAAGGAAACGTTTTTTATGAATTGGTTTTTGCGGGCATGTTAAGTTGGGATTTTGAAAGGGCATATTTCGGGTAAGGGAAAACGACAATAAAATTCAAAACTAAAGCAAAGAATTACGCGGCACAATAACTTCAAACAAGAATGTAATAATTAAGAAAAGAAAAAAGATCAAAAATCAAGGCCAAGTACAACCTTAAACAATCTTTTCCACCCCAAAAAAAAAAAAGTATATTAGTTATATAAATATAAGTAAATAGTATATGTTAAGTTGGACGGATTTACAATCTTTTTATGTGTTTAGGTGCCATGATTACAAGTTAAATTCGATGCCTTGGTGCGTTCTAATTATTATTAGATTAAACTAAATTCCGTGGGTAAGGCACGGAATTGGGGATTTTGCGGGAAAATGATTGATTTTGACACTTATGTTTTAGCATTTGACATTGTCGATATATTGCATAATTGGTTATGTTGTATGTTATTTATATAAATATAAGTAAATAGTATATGTTAAGTTGGACGGATTTACAATCTTATTATGTGTTTGGGTGCCATGATTACACGTTAAATTTGATCACAAATTTTTTTTCATTTGTGAATGGCCACCTTACTAGAGTTGCATTAGGTTGATTTAAAATGTCGCAAGATCACGAGGAGGGATGCTCAACGCAAACTCATGTTGGAAAACCTCGCCGAACCAACTCACCTACATTCAATCCCGAGGAAGATGGTCGACGAAGAGCAACTCTAATGACAAGAGTCCACCAAGTGAGGACAAAGGGGGAACGAATTGAAGTTTCGTTTGACGGTAAAGGGCAACCTATAGGGAAGCCAGGTGATGAATTACAGAGTTGGATTGGAGTGCTTGCTCGAGAGCACATACCCATTTGGATATCCGACTTTAGAAGTGCCGATTTAGCTCCAAGGAAAGAACTAGTGTGGATGGAAGTTGTAACTTCATTCACTGTTGACGAATCCAACAAAAGAGGAATTTTGAAGTCTTGTGGGGAGTCAGCTAAATGCTTTCGATACGATCTCTTCAAAGCTTTTGTCGGAGATCAGCTTGATGACGAAAATGTGTGGCAACGACCGCCAAAAGTTGTTCACAATTACCCCACCATCACCCAGGAGGATTGGGAAAAATTCATCGCGTACCGACGTTCACCGGAATTCAAACGACTGTCCGAACAAGGAAGTGAGATGAGAAAGAAGAGCAAATACGGATCTACAGGGGGCCGAGACGGCTATAGGAAACGTGACCAAGCTCATGTAGGCTACTTACTTGGAAAAATTGTGATAAGGGTATGTTGTACTTCCAATTTATTCGCTAATGTTTACTAACGCTAATTATTGGGATGCAGTTCGAAAAGTTTGGCAAATATGCAAAACGGTATGACAGCTGGCTGGACATGCGCGTCAATCCCGATGGAGGATTTAAGAAGGAAGAATTTAAAAATATTGCCGAGCATATAGTAAGTTTTCGAATCCATTTATAATACAACCATTCAGTAAACTCTTTTATGTTTGCAAGTTCATAACATTTTCTCTAATTGTTACAGGACGAGTTTACTCAACAAGAGACACAAGGAAGTTTTGAATCTGTGGGGACAGAGGACATATTGACCAAGGCATTAGGCAATGCCGAGCATTCGGGACGGATTCGGGGGCAATCTAAGTTTGTCAAGCAATCGCAATACTTCAATCTGGTGCATCCGTCAAAGCAAAAAGATGAAGTGTCGAATATGAAACTAAAGATTGCCGCATTGGAAAGAACCGTACAGGAACTTTGTGCGAAGCACGGCATAAACTGAGACACTATGGCCGAGGAGATGACCGCACCTACCGTAGATCAACACAACAGCTTCAAAGCTAGTTGCACTTTGAATGAAAAAGAAGCTGGGCCGTCGGATCCGAATTCCATGCCGAACGCAAGTAAGGAATGCCAGCTGTTTATTCCTGATTTAGTTAACGGAGGAGTCGTTCTTGTTGCAATCGGCAGGGCATACGTGGACTGTGTTCCAACCGACACAGTCCATGGGATTCCTTTAGGTGAGGAGAATGTACGAGTGACCGTTACGGTCCCAAAAATAAATCGTGCACTCCTACCAATTCCGACAAACGAAGCCACATCTGTAGAAGAAGTTGTCGGTGGGTTTGTTGCTTGGCCGAAAAGTTTAGTCGTCGTGCAAACTAGTTTAAGTCAGGCAAGTAAAGGTCCCAGTCGTGCTCCTGGAACACAGCCTGAGGGAAGCAAACGTACGAAAAAGAGAGCAGGGAGGAAGAAAATACAGTCACAACCGGAGGTAGAACAACAACCGGCGCAAGAAGAAATGCCTTCGTTTAACCTTAATGATGTTTCCTTCGAATTGAGACCTTTGGCATTTTACGCACAAAGTTCCATGCGGGACGGTACACAAATAGTCTGCCCACAACAACACTTCGTCATGGGCGATGAGATGCCCATATATATTGGGTTTGAAGATGTATATCATTTCATTTCATTTAAAGAAATTAGTGCAAACAGCATAATGGTTTACATCAGGTAATACATTTATCCTTAAATAATTTAATTATTTATCTTCTTAATCTTATATATGTTGTTTTTCCATAACAAGTGTGCCTACTTATTTTGCAGATACTTAGTCGAGTGTTGTGCAAGAACAGGTATGGATCAACGGTTCGAGTTTATTTCACCAGTCCTTGTCTCACCAGTTCAGCAGAATGTAGATCGGGCCACCTACGTTAGAGAGAGGGCCGAATGTATTCTACGGATCATAAGAAACGCACCAAAGGGAAAGCGGTTTCTGATGCCATATAATAGCGGCCAACATTGGATATTGGCAGTGATTGATCCGTGGGATGACTCGGTCATGTACTTTAATCCTCTAGGAAACGCACCGGGTGATGATTTTAAAGACTTAATTACGACGTAAGTATTCTTTTATGTGTTTATATCTATGATTAGACATAAAATAATTGTTATTGTAATTGTTTTGAAATTTGTCAAATTGATAGGGCACTTAATGATTGGAAACTGTTGGTGGGAAGCGGAATGAGACAGCGACGCAACTGGCAAACGTTGATTGATACCGTTCGATGTCCAATACAGGAAGGTTATGTAGAATGCGGTTATTTTGTGTTAGCTTACATGCGAGAAATAACCTATACTGTTGATGGACTAGCCGTGCTTCAAACCAAGGATTTTTATACTGATGCTGACATGAGTTTGGTTAGGACCGAGTGGGCTAATTTTGTAATGCGGTGTATACAATATTGACTAGAAAAATATAGAGACATTTCACTACCTATCGTTATATTAGTTGTTGTACAATTTTATCTAAGTAATTACATAATATTTTTGGAAATTCGATTGCATGTGTAACGTACTAACATACGGGATTTACTACCCGTGAGAAATTAAACGAATTTGCCAAAATTTTTTTTTTTTTATAAAAAAAATTCGCACCGACGACGGTCCCACGTAAAAAACCGTCGTGGTAACCCTCGGGATATCACGACGGTCCCGAGGAGGACGGTCGTGGTATCCCCTCGGGATACCACGACGGTCCCGAGGGGGAACGGTCGTGGTATCCCGAGAGGATACCACGACCGTCCCGAAGAGGACGGTCGTGGTATCCCGAGGGATACCACGACCGTCCCGAGGTGGAACGGTCGTGGTATCCCAGGATACCACGACCGTTCCACTTGGAACCGTCGTGGTATCCCGAGGGATACCACGACGGTTTGAATGTGAGACCGTCGTGGTATCCATGATACCACGACGGTTTTTAAATGGGCCCGTCGTGGTATGGTCTTAAAATCAGGCAGAATGTGAAATTTTTTCACATTACACGACGGTTAAAAAACCGTCGTGGAATCTTAAAAGATTCCACGACTCTGGATTCCACGACGGTTGGAAAACGGTCGTGGAATCGATACGACGACGGTTTTTAACCGTCGTGGTATCCCCTTTTTCTAGTAGTGTACTAGCAGTGCTGCAACTGAAACAAGCACCAATTTCATGGCTGTCGATTCGTATTATAACAATAACAACAACAACAACTATCATAATAATACTCCATTAGAAGAAGTTTATGTTGGGATTTTATTAATTGGCTTACATATTAAATAACAATTATATTATAGGTAATCTAATTTAATAGGACCAAATAAGTGATATAGTAATTGAGCTCTAGAGATATCTATTGGGTATGGGCTTTAATGTGTAGAAACCTAATACTTATTAAATTATGGTTAATGGGAACCTAATTTGAGTTAGTATATAAAAGTCATTATAAGAGTTGTGGTCCCTAAGTCAAATCATAATACGTAACATTTGTTATCCTCTTCATTCCTCATTAAGAGAGAGAATCCATAGAACACCTTAGGAAATTAAAGATATTTGACTATGGAAGACTCCATCCTTCTTTAATTTGTCTTTATGGATTCAGGTACGCTTCCGATTAATTTTTCTTGATGATTTAACATGAGATCTTGGATTTGGTGATAGTTTTCATCAATTAAAGTTTTCCCCAACAAGTGATAACAGAGCCGCTCAGGTTGAATTATTGAGAAATATTTTCTCAATTTTGTTGATGTATCAATTTCGGCCATATAACTTTTCGGCCATATAGTATGTTTGTTGCTCTATCTATAATCTAATATATGCATATATATATTGGATTTTGGATTCAGATTTTGGTATATATATACACGTTCTCTAAATCAAAAGGTTTCAAGCATACTTCAATTGTCTATATATATTTTTTGATGAAGTCCGGATTTTAATTTATTCAAATTTGATAATTTCTAGCATTAATTGTTGAGGTTGAAAATTTTTGTGATTATTTTTATTTTCGGATTCAACTTATGGGTATATATATATATATATATATATATATATATATATACGGATTAAAGATTGCTTGAAATTTTGCATTCATGTTTTTTGGTTTTGATTTTGGTTTTGGGAAAGAAAAGGATTTCTACTTGCTATTTGTGATATTGTTTAAATCAATAATCCTTCTACTAATTGATTTCAATTGAAAAAAAAAAAAAAGAAAAAAGAAGAAGAAGAAGGTGTTGGCTGCACTTTTGCAGCGAAGAAAAAAAAAAAAAAAAGGTGGCAGCGGCTGCACGGTAGGAAAAAGAAGGAAAAACAAAATTAGTTTTTGTTTTTGTTTTTTTAAGCTTTCTGGGCCTTGAACCCAAATCCCCCCGCCCCCCCCTTCTTTTTTGGGCTGGTAGTAAAGGATCTTGGGCTGGATAAGGATCCAAATTGGGATGACCCGACCTGTTCCAGCCCCAACCCGGTTAACACAAGCCCGTTGATTGTGAACGTTGACCCTTGGTTTGACCAAAAAAATATCTTGTTTTGTTTGATATTTTAAAATAAATTAATTGAAATTATATGTTGCCTAAGTAACCTCTATAATGTAAATTTTTTTATTTTGGAATATTAAGACGTGTATGTCTATTGTTCATGCGAATAATGATTGGCCCAAAGGAAGGTTATTGTTTGGCCAAATAATAGGCGTACTTGTGGTAATAGATATGTGACGATTGTTAGGTTTTTCCATGTGAGCAATGATTCGGTCCAAAGAAAGGCTTATCGCTTGCCATGATTAATTGTCAATATTTGATTATTACATGGAGAGTACCACTTACAGTTGATATTTCTGTCCAAAGACTAAATGTCAATGGTGTGCTAGGTATCTTGTATTAGGACCCACTATTATGTGAATTGCTTAATCATGTCATATATGAATTTATTAATTCATTATTCTTGTTTTATGACATGATTATTGATTGTGACCTTGTAATTTTATTTTGTTCTCGATTCAATTACTACTTCTACTTCAACAATATCTTCCATTATTAATTCCATTCATGTGCTTAATGGCACGAGCTTCAAGAATTGGAAAAAGAACGTTATGATTGTTCTCAGTTGCATGGATCTTGACCTTGCGCTTCGAGAAGAATGGCCTACACCTCTCAGTGACAAAAGTTCCACTAATGACAAGGTGAGCATGGATAGGTAGGACCGTTCTAATCGCATGAGTCTTATGATCATGAAACGTTCTATTCCAGAAACCTTCAGGGGATCTATGTCTGAAGATAAGGGTACTACAAAGTTCCTTGAGGAAATAGAACAGTATTTTGCAAAAAACGAAAAGGCTGAAACATGTACCCTTTCGGCTAACCTTGTTTCAATGAAGTATAAAGGAAAAGGGAACATATGCGAGTAAATCATGGAGATGTCTCATATCACTTCCAAACTAAAGGCACTAAAGTTAGAGCTGTCTGAGGACTTGCTGGTGTATTTTGTTTTGATTTCTCTTCCTGCACAATACAGTCAGTTTAAAGTGAGTTACAATACTCAAAAGGACAAACGGACTCTTAATGAGCTCATATCCCATTGTTTGCAAGAAGAGGAAAGGCTGAAGCGAGAAAGAACTAAAAGTGCTAACTTAGCATCCGCCTCTAAGGACAAGAAAAGGAAAAGAGGAAAAGAAGTTGCAGCTGGGCCATCATAGCATAAGGTGCAAAAGAAACAAGATGAGGAGTTTACCAGTTACTTTTGCGAGAAAGCTGGACACAAGAAGAAAGAATGTTCCAAGTATGCCAAGTGGCGTCTAAAGAAATGTATGCTTCTCACTTTGGTTTGTTCTGAAGTTAATTTAGCTTTTGTACCTAGACACATTCTGGGGCTACTACTCACCTAAGTGTGTCTATGCATAGTTGCCTGTGGAGCCGACAACCAAGTGATGCTGAAAGATTCATCTATATGGGCGATGGCAAAACAGTTGCAGTAGAGGCTATAGAAACTCTTTGGTTATTGTTAAAGATTGATCATTTTTTGAGTTTGGAAGAGACTTATGTAGTACCGTCTTTTAGACAGAATTTGGTTTCAATTTCTATTTTGGACAAATTCGGTTATTCTTGTTCATTTGAAAATAATAAATTTAGTCTTTTTCAAGATTCGAATCTCATTGGTACCGGTTCTTTATCTTTGCATGATAAACTATATCTGTTGGATACAATTGCCTCATTTAATGAAACCTTACATGCAAGTTCACATGGTACAAAATAAAAATTAACTGACAGGGATTCCGCTACACTATGACACAAGCGTTTAGGCTATATCTCTAAACAGAGAATTCAGAGAATTGTGTCTAATAGCATTCTTGATCCCCTTAATTTGACAAACTTCCAAATTTGTATTGAGTGTATAAAGGGGAAACAAACAAACATTAGGAAATTAGGTGCTAATAGATGTTCTGATGTCTTAGAACTGATTCATACTGATATTTGTGGACCATTCCCTACAGCTTCTTGGAATGGTCAACAATATTTTATTACGTTCATAGATGACTATTCAAGGTATGGGTACCTATATTTGATTCATGAGAAATCACAATCCCTGGATGTATTTAAGGTCTTCAAAGCTGAAGTTGAAAATCAACTTGGCAAGAAAATTAAAGCTATCAAATCTGACCGTGGTGGTGAATACTATGGTAGATATGATAGATCCGATGAACAATATTTAGGACCTTTTGCGAAATTCCTAAAAGGAATGCAGTATCGTCCCGCAATACGCAATGCCAAGCAAACCTAGCATGAATGGTGTTGCTGAGAGACGAAACAGAACGCTTAAAGATATGGTAAGAAATATGATTAATCATTCTTCTTTACCATAATCCCTCTAGGGTGAAGCTCTAAAGACTGCAGCATATATCCTCAATAGGGTTCCAAGTAAAGCGGTAGCTAAAACCCCTTATGAACTATAGACAGGCAAGAAGCCTAGTATTAGGCATCTACACATCTGGGGTTGTCCAGTTGAGGCAAGGTCTTACATACCAAATGAAAAGAAACTGGACTCAAGAACTGTAAGCTGCTACTTTGTTCGGTACTCTGAACAGTCAAGGGGTTTTAAATTTTTTGATCCCACTACTAAGACATTTTTCGAGACGGGAAATGCAAGATTTCTTGAGGAAGTTGAGTTTGTGGGGGAGATAAGGTTAGAGACATTGTATTTGAAAAGGAATTTGTTTCTCTTTCTATTATTGCTATAGATAATGATCAGGCTCATATTCCTGACATTGTTCAAAACGTAAATCCGGAATATCAAGACAATGTAGAAGAACTCTCTATGCAAAATGAAGAAATTATACATGAAGTGCAAACTCAACAACCTCAAGAGGATATGCCATTGAGGAGGTCCACTACAGAAAGAAGAAATACGATTCTGGATGACTATGTTGTTTTTCTCCAAGAACATGAGGTTGATATAGGAGTGGTGGAAGATGATCCAATCAACTTCCATCAAGCCAAAGAAAGTTCTAATTTTCAAAAGTGGATACATGCCAAGAATGATGAGATGAAATCTATGAAGGACAATGACGTTAAGGATCTATCGAATTGCCTGAAGGTGCGAACCCCATTGGTTGTAAATGGATATTTAAGAGCAAAAGGAATTCAAAAGGCAACGTTGAAAGGTATAAGGCTTGTATAGTTGCCAAGGGTTTCACTCAGAAGGAAGGCATTGATTACAAGAGACTTTCTCTCTGGTTTCAACGAAAAACTCTTTGAGGATTCTAATGGCACTTGTGGCTTATTTTGATTTGGAGCTACATCAGATGGATGTAAATATTGCGTTTCTCAATGGTGACATTGACGAAACGATATATATGGTGCAGCCAGAAAACTTTGTATCCGGTGACCTAAAGAAAATGGTTTGCAAACTAAAGAAATCCATCTATGGTCTTAAACAGGCTTCTCATCAATGGTATTACAAGTTTCATCAAGTCATTATCTCATATGGTTTTGAGGTAATTAAGGTTGATGATTGTGTATATCATAAGTTTAGTGGGAGTAAGTACATATTCCTGGTGTTATATGTCGATGACATACTGCTTGCTAGCAGTGATATAGGCTTATTGCACGAAATCAAGATATTTCTAACTAAGAATTTTAAGATGAAAAATCTTGGGAATGCCTCTTTTGTATTAGGCATAGAGATACATCAAGATTGCTCTCGAGGTATCCTTGAGTTATCACAAAAGAGCTATATCGAAAGAGTTCTTGATAAATTCGGCATGAAAGGTTGTGCACCAGGTGACACCGTTGTCGCTAAAGGAGACAAGTTTAGTCTCAGTGCTCCAAGAATGAGTTGGAACGGAAAGAAATGCAAAAGATTCCTTATGCGTCAGCTGTAGGAAGTCTTATGTATGCTCAAGTATGCACGCGTCCGGATGTTGCGTTCATAGTGGGATTACTAGGTAGATATTTAATTAATCCAGGGATGAATCATTGGAAAGCAGCCAAACGGGTTATGCGGTATTTGCAAAGAACAAAAGATCACATGCTCATTTATCGGAGATCAGATCATTTAGAGATCGTTAGATATTTTGATTTCGATTTGGCTGGATGCCAAGACAGTCAAAGATCCACGTCAGGCTATGTCTACCTGTTAGTTGGAGGAGCTATTCCCTGGAAGAGTGTTAAGCAGACACTCATAGCTTCTTCCACTATGGCAGCTAAGTTTATAGCTTATTATGAGGCATTTAATCATGGGATATGGCTGCGATATTTTGTCACTGGGCTGCAAATTGTGGATGGTATTGAAAGACCATTAAAGATATATTGTGACAATAATTCGACTGTGCTTTATTCCAATAACAACAGAAGCTCAACGAAGTCGAAGCACATAGACCTCAAGTATCTTGTTATCAAAGAAAGAGTTTATATCGAGACAAACTCTATGATTGCGGATCCGCTTACTAAGGGTTTACCACCTAAGGTCTTTCATGAGCACACTGCTCATATGTGTGATGTTTTATTTGACGATGTGCATGTTTAGTGGGAGTTTGTGTTTTGATGTTCTTTAGTACAAACACGTTTTGTTTTTATTTTCTGCAGAATAAAGTATATGGTTCATTTATAGACTCTGAATGTTACTTATGTTTGATCTCACTAAAGAATAAAGCTGGACCAGCTAAAAATAGGTATGTTTAAGATCACATTCCATGTAATTTTCATGCTACGCATCCATACTTGATCTATGTCATTGAATATATTAGTATGACGACTATTAATGGGTCTAGTTATGAATATATGTAACAAAGGTCGCTTTAATCCCATGCTAATATAGTAGATGGACCAGATTGTAACCAAAGAGATATTTCAAATTAAATAGCTTTTCAGTGCGCACTCAGGACTTTATATAATATAATTGTTTCAGGAAACATATGTAGCCCAAGTGGGAGATTGTTGGGATTTTATTAATTCCTATTATGGGCTTACTATTAATAACAATTATATTATAGGCTATCTAATTTAATAGGGCCAGATCAATGATCTATTAATTGGGCTCTTGAGATATCTATTGGGTATGAGCTTTAATGTGTAGAAACCCAATACTAATTAAATTAGGGTTGATGAGAACCTAACTTGAGTTAGTATATAAAGGTCATTATAAGGGTTGTGGTCCCCAAGTCAAATTATAATACGTAATATTTGTACTAATCCTCCTTCCCCATTAGGAGAGAGAATCCATAGAGCACCTAGGATACTAAAGATATTTGACTATACAATACTTCATCATTCTTTAATTTGTCTTCACGGATTCAGGTACGCTTTCAATTAATTTTTCTTGATGATTTAACATAAGATATTAGATTTGGTGATAGTTTTCATCAATTAAAGTTTCCCCAACAGTTTATGTTGAATTCAGCGACGATTTCTGGGCGGAGCCATTTTTGGCAGACAATTCGTATATCCCAAATGATTTTCTCTCATCCTTGATGTACACTGAGTCTTTGTCTCTAAAAGTTGACGCCATCCTCTTGTTTACTAGTAGTGCTATTGGTGGTAATTTGTACGAGGAACAAATTAAATAGGTGATATTTATATATGAGTATATTTTATATTTGTATGTGTAGAACATATCCATCCATACCTTGTAATACATGCACGGAGATATATATATATATATATATATATATATATATGTTCCTACATTATGTGATCATCATTATTTTCTAACTTGCAGCTTCTGCTTAGCGATTTCTCTTTGTATCATATACCTTTTTTGACAAAAAAGCTAATGGGGAATGTGAAAACTTGTCTTCCCAAAAGAAGAATGATATGCTTTGATTTTTTTTTTTTTTTTTTTTTTTTTTACTCCCCTCTTTGTGCCTTAGACATGGTCTTTCCACTTGGACGATCTGTGATGTTATTAATTTGACACGCCTAAATATCCTATAAATGTATTTTATATATTTATATATTCCTGACTAGATCCTTCATTTCGCATGCAACTTTTGTCGTTCCTTTTTGCTTGCGAAATTGATTTTTTTGCCTATAAGAATAATGTAAATCTGATATGCTATCCCCTAAAGGTCAATACCACTAGGACTAGTGTACGCTTATTGTGAACATTTGACCGGTGTGAAAACTTGCACGTATTTAATTATGATCTGTTCGTCAATGGAGAACTTGTTGTGAATTTAAACGGATAACACTATCCTAAATGACGTGACATATATATAGTATCAATCGTTGTCATATTTTGTAAATTCCAATGTGATATGCTTATGACCACATACTAAAATTTAATTGACTTATTATAAGCAAAAAAAATTAATTCACTTATTGTTGTTCTTTTTCTTGATAGCATGTATTTAAATTATATATATAACACCTATAGATCAATTTTCTGGAATCTACTTAACTTGACTGATTTAGTTGTACTCATAACAACCATATAAATATAATTTTAATTGGCTATGTATCCAAATCAATGAGAGGTTTTCTTATCTAGAGATCTGTACATATGTACTTATAAATATATTTACTAATTTTAACCCTTCTAGGATGGTCATAATAATTAAAATTTTAGCTTATCATACAAACTGAGTGCCAGGCTATGTCCTTAACACTATTATAAACTCAGAAGTCAAACTAAGTACTTTCTAATTTTCGAAAAGTATAAAATCATTCATTGTGACTTTTCTCATTTAAAACCACAAAATAACAGAGTTATCAACCAAAAAAAATATTCATACGCTTTTCAAAAAAATTTCTACAAAACAAAATGGTTTCAATGATTGAAGTGAATACTTAGGGCTTGCTATCATAATTTCACAAGCTAATGTCTGGAATTTTTTTTATTTCTAAACTATGTCTAAATTAGAATTTCTGACTTTTTGTGGGAAATTTCTAAACCCTTTTTTTTTTTAATGCTCCTTGGTAATGTGTCTCTCCGACTTAGGCATTTCTTATGGTCGTAATAATGAGGGTAATCTACATCTTGTAATAACAAACATGGTCCAGCAAATTTTTTTTTTTTAAATAAGAAAAAAAGGCATCTGTTCTTGCTACTATAGTTAACATCAAGATAGGCTATATCCTCATTTAAAATATGAGTATGAAGTTTATTCCACCCCATGGAATGTAACTCATCATTTAGTCTGTCGATCAAAGCATATATATATATATATATATATATATATATCAATATCTATTTTGGAACCTTCAATATCCCTTCTTTTTTTTTTTTGTTGTTTTTTTTTTTGTTTTTTGGTAGTATAATGATCCTCTAGTGGATCAACGATATATATGATGGTGAAGTACTATAAACGAGTATATTGTCATCCATTTAGTAGGTGTTCTCAGCCTAAACTTACAAGTTCTTTTTCTAGCTCAAAATAAGCTTAGTTAATGCTTATACATAAAATCTTAAAAATTTGTTTCTCTGAATGGGATTTTTCAAATGGGATCTTAAAAGCTTTGCAAGATCTTCTAGACTGCATGAGGATAGGCTTCATAGCTCTCTACAACACTGTTAATGACCTAGTTTATGACACTCTTATGGAGCTTCAGCAATGCATCTTTCCTTACCTCATAAAAGTTGACCATTTTTTGCAAATTTCGCTCTCAAATTAATCTTTAGCTATAATTTATACCTATAACTATTATATAAAGGAGAGTTCCTTTCTTTTTACTATTCAAAATTTTAGTTCAACTATTTTGTTCTCGTGTTCTTCTTTCTTTTTTAATTTTTACTTTGTCTTTTATTTATTTATTTTTTTACCAATTTCTTACAACAATTTTTTAATAAAATTTTATTATTATTATTATTATTATTATTTTTAACTTTTGCTTTGCTTTATTGGTTTATCCCACACACGTGAAGCTTGTAGAGTGTGACAAGACAACCTTAATAATGGTAACTACTGAATTTGGTTTTAGTGGGAAGTTCTATATGCAAGCTTTTCTACATCAAAAGAAATGGTCCCAAAACAAGGAATCGCCCCCATATGATCGGACTACATTGAGAATGCGTGAATTTTGTCCTCATCCGGACTCGTATTAGGTAATGAACTATTTTCTTAATTAGCATTTGGCAAAAATGCAGTCCTTCTGATTATTTATTGATCTCTTTTTCAATTAATGAATTTTTTTTTTTTTTGGCAGGCAGAGGTAGAGAAAGGGAAAACGGCTAACTCAATCTTGTGCATCATGCGCGACATGGTCTCTCGGAGGAAGGTGCTTGTCAACAAATAAGAGATTTGATCCAAGAAACTTGGAAGAAGATGAACAACGCAACATCCGGCGATACTCTGTTCAATCAAAACCCTTTTGTGGAGACAGCAATAAACCTTGCTCGGATTATTCAATGCATATACCAACATGGAGACGGGCATGGAGCCCCAGACAGAAGTTAATAAACTGATCGAGTATTATCTGTGTTAGTGCACCCCAATCAGTAATGTATGGAACAATCTTACTTTTGTACCAAGCTATATGAATTTATTTTGAATTTTCGGACTAAGTAAAAGTGTGTTACGTTGACAGTTGGAAAATGAATAAAAGATTATATGATTGCATAAATATGCCTGATCACAAAAGTCTAATTTCGAATATATGATATCATGAGGTGTATTTGTACAAATAAAGATAAAAAATGAACCCCCCCCCCCCCGAAATAGCAGATAAAATGACAACAAAATGAAAAAAAAAAAAAAAAAAGGGAAAATTTTAATGAAAGCAATCAATCTATATTTCTTTTTTTTTTTTTCAAAAGAAAGGAAAAAGAATTGCAAAAATTTCCATGAAATTTTGTGTAAGGAAACTAAAAAAAGCAATCAATATATATAAATGTGTGTGTATATATGTTGATGCCGAAAACGTCTCCGGCAGCAACACCCAAAGTAACAGGATCGTCCAGTCAGCTCAGGCCGGTAGCTCCGCCGTCGGTCACCTGCAAAAAGGGGAGCACCTCGGAATGATGGGGACACCGGTGTCGTGTCTGCCGTGGGCACTCCGATGCTTAAGTCAGTGATGATTCTGATGAGCGTAGGGAGAGGCAGAGATTTGGCAAGGCAAGAATGACCGTACCTGGATTCGTGTATTTTTCCTTTACTTATAGGCGTCCTCCCCGGACTCGGGTGCTCGGGGCGACCCGGTCGGGTCGGCTACCTAGGGCGCCCGGCAGGGGGCTAGGGTTCTAGACCTGCAGGGGCTACTGGCCCAATGAGCGTGCGCCACGTGGGGCCTGACTCCAAGTAGGGGACAGGAGGGTGACTGTCGCCGGCGCCTGCAGGGGCAGGTTTTGCCAGAGTAGGTGGCGGCGGGTGGCGAAGTGACGTGCTGCAGGAGTAGGTGGGCGGCGCCTGTAGCAGATGGGTGTCAGGGCAGGATTAGTGTCAGCTGAGGTGACCGCGGGCCCGGATAACCCGAGCAAATCCGAAGGCAGCCGATACAATGGGTTAATCCGAGAACATCGCGGTCCGCGCACACAGCCGGCTCTTGTGGGGTCACATGATCTTGTCGGCCAATGTCTCGGTCAGCCGACCATCCGAGACGATGAGTGTGTCTCCGAGAAGGTGGGAAGATCGAGGAAAGTGGTCGGCGGTGGTACTTCGTGGTCGGAGCAGAAACCGACATCAACATAAGCCCCCCAGCATCTCTGGACTGACTTGGCCAGGAATGCTCGAGTAGTCGTCTTCTCGTCTTCTGCTCGACCATGACCTTGTAGTCGGAGTTCTGTCGGATACTCGGACAACGCAGGTGTCCTCGGGTCGGTTTCAGTCGTTGCCACGTGTCGCTCTGTGACTGGTGGGAAGGCAGAACGACACTTCAAATTTTCAATTTCCGAAACTGGCACCGACGTGGATTAATGGCGGGAAACCGAAGCGTCGCCTCGCAAATCATGCCCGAATTCTTCGCTAAACCTTCGCCTATAAATAGCGGGGGGGTGACCCTCATTTTCTCATCGTTCGCGAAAGATCAAGATTGCCGAGAGCTGCCGAAGACTGCCGAAGACCATCTAGCTCAGGAACTTGCAGACCAACGTAGACCAGATCCGAGAAGGTAAAAGTTTTTATTTTGCTGCGAGAATGAGTGACGTTTCTGATTCCGAGAACGCGGCCTTGTCCGAGAGCGTGGACATCTCGGGGAGTGACTCTTCGTCGTCGGGCACAAGGTCATCGTCGACTGGGGAGGCGACAGGCCCGAGGGGCAGGACACCCGACCAGCTGTCGGGGATCTCTGATATTCCGTCGCCTGGCGACGAAGTCTTCCCGAGCAGCCGAGAAAAGACCGGCGCTGCGCGACTAGAAGAAATACTCCGCGCGGGTCTGAGCACGGCTCCTGACCGCGAATTTATCGCGGAGTTGGGTAGTGCTTCCCAGGCCCAACAGCCCCCGGTCGTTGACCTGACGGCCGAAGAGGAAGCTGCCGAGAGAACGGCAAGCCAGGCCAGCACCTCTGGCCGAGATGACGAGGAGTTGTCGGCTAGCATCGACCCGTCCGGGGAAGACACCGAAGCGCGTGGTCGTGCCGGCGGGAAGTCGATGCGCATCAACGATGTTAAGGTGTACCGCCGAGCCGACGCCGAGATGACCAGGCTCGCAGGAGGCCGACCCGTGTACACGGCAAACTATTTTACATCTGCCGTCACACAGAGGTACCTGGCCCTGCTTCGCCGAGATTTTGGAGTCCCGGAGGACGTAGAACTCCTGGCCCCGGGGCCTGATGACATCCCTTCTCGTCCCCCGGAGGGCTACATCGCCCTCTCTGCCGAGTACTTCCGGGCAGGACTGCGTCTCCCCTTCCACCCGTTTCTGAGGCAGGTGCTGTCCAGGCTGAACGTTGCACCGGCCCAGCTGAACGCGAACGCTTATCGCCTCCTGGTTAGCTGCTACGTCCTGTGGTCGGCGAGCTTCGGCGAAAAGATGCCCGTTGCTGCCTTCCAGAACCTCTACCGGATGAAGTCGGCTCTTTCGTCCAAGGGGTTCTACTATTTCTAGGGGTTCAAGGGGACCTTCATAACCGGGTGCCCAGACTCGGACAAGCAGTTCAAGCACCTCTGGTTCTACGCAGGTGGTCGGTGGCTGCACGAGCACCTGTCATACTATGAGCTGCCTCGGTCCGAGAGGGTCCCAGTTTGGTTCAGGAAGGGGTACGTGTGGACTCGGGCACCACACGTCTCGGAGCAGACCCGTGGGAGGATAAACGTGCTGCGGGGCCTATCTGACCCCGAGAGGAACCAGCACGGGCTGTTGGCCGAATCCAGCCTAAGGCAGCACTGGGTCGGCACATCCTCCAATTCTGGCCGTGTAGACGACCAGCTGAGAACTCCCCCGACGGTTACAGTTGCGGCTATGCCCCCGCCGGCGGTCCACCACCATTCTCGGACAAGCCGACCAGCAGGGGCCGCGGACACTTGATCCGGGGTTCAACGGGGGGTCCCTGAGGCCACAGTCCGAGTGTCCTCGTCTGGCGACCCGGCCCCGGAAATATGGGGTCCTCGGGTCGCTGATGAGGACTTAGACCTGGTCATTCGGGGTCTGTCCCCTGCCCGAGGCCTCCGGATCGAAGGTCGTTGTCGCTTTGTTGTTTTGTCGTTTGTTGTTTACCGAATCCCCGAGCACTCACGCACTTGTTTGTTTTGCAGAACCAATGGTCGACCGTCGTGGGACCAAGCGTCCGAGCTTGGAGGAGAGTAGGGAATGGCTCCTCAAGAACACCAAGCTGGCGAAGGGAAAGGGGAAGGAGAAAGAAGCCCCGCCGCCGAGCAGAGCCGTGGCTCCCCCAGCAGCCCCCGTGAAACCAGCTGCCCCTCCAGCAGCCCCGGCAAAGCAAGCTGCCCCTCCAGCAGCCCCGAGCAGCCGACACTCGGCTCGTCACGACGCTCGACCCGAGAAGTCGAGGGAAGACCAGCCTAGGGAGGACCGGTCGAAGGAGGATAGGCCGAGCAAGGACCGACCGAGGGAGGATCGGCCGAGGGAAGATAGGCCAAGCCGGCACGAGCCTAGCTCGAGCCGTCCCCGGGACGATCGGTCGGCGGTCCTTCCACCACTGCCTCAACTCGGTCCGGGCGAGCAGCCTCCTCCCGAGTCCTCGGTATACCGGGCGATGGTCAACAAGTTTGCTGAGGCGTTGACCGCCGAACTCGCCGAGGCCTCCACCCGGTCCGACCACATCGAGGCCATCCACGACTCCATCCTCTCACAGATCGGGGTAGGCGTGAACCGTTTTCCTTCTCTTTTGCCTTCTCTCTCTCTCTCTCTCTCTTTTTTCTTCTTTTTTACTTTGAATTTTCCTGCTCAGTCCCTCTGCAACCTCTTCTCCGGGAGCACGGCTGCAAGGGCCCACTCAAACATGATGGCTGAGAAGCTCAAGGTTGCCGAAGCTGACCTGAGGGCTTTGAGGAAGTCCGAGAGGGATGCCAGGTCGGCCCAGTACGCTGCCGAGAAGGCTAAGCTGGCTACCGAGGAGACGACTAAAACAGCCGTCGACTCGTTTCAGAGAGCTGAGGAGGCGGCAAAAGCTGCCGAGGGCGGCGTGCACATTGGCCAAGGACAAATGGATAAGGGCTGAGGACTGGGCACTAGCGGCGCAGCAGAAGGCCGAGGCGGCGGAGACTTCGCGCCTTGAGCTGGAGAAGGCGCTGAAGACGGCCCAGGAGGACCTTGCTGCTGCCCGAGCCGAGCATCAGCGGTACATCGACGTCACCCTCCCGGCCGCAAGCGAAGATGCTCGCGCAGAGGCGCTGGCCGAGTACCTCGAATCCGAGGAGTTCAAAGCTCGCCTCGCCTCCGAGTACCAGGACGGGATGCGGGACATGAAGGCCTGCTTCATCGACAAGAACCCCTCGTTAGTCGGGGTGGATTGGTCTTTTGTCCCTTCCTGGTCAGAGGAGACAGCGGCCGAGGAGCCCCTGGAGGAGGGGGAAGTGACCGGCCCTGCCCCAGTGCCCGAGGACGTGGTCATCGTCGATGAACCGGGGCAGCCCAACTTTCCCGAGCAGGCTGTCGCACCAGAGCAGCCGCTGCCTGACCAACCGACCTCTCCAGGCCTTGACGTTACGATGGTCGATCTCTTCCCGGACCAGCTAGACTAGAGCCTTGCCCCCTTTTTGATAGGTCTACCCTTTTTTTTTTTTTTTGGGTTCGAGTGTGCCCAACTTGTACCCTCCTCCTTAATGTAATTATTTATTTATTTTTTTTAATGAAACACAATTTCTTCTCTTTTTCCATCTGTTCTTGTACATATTTACTTTTTACGAACCGTCTGATTATTTTCGAGTGTAGTTTTGGTCAGGTACTGTTAATTTCCACCCGAGTACCTCTACTCCCCCCCTGGTTCGACTGGGTGAACCTAGAGTTGACCCGAGTCGAATCACCTTGGTGTGTTTTTTTTTTTACGCAACTTGGGTCCTGGTCGGGCACGTCCAATTCTGGTCAGTGCCTCGGTCCGAGAACCATAGGAGATGCAATATTAAAGATATTGGGTCCTGGTCAGGCACGCCCAATTCTGGTCGGTGCCTGGTCATCAGACCTGTCTCCTTGGTCCGAGAACCATAGGAGATGTAGTATTAAAGATATTGGGTCCTGGTCAGGCACGCCCAATTCTGATCGGTGCCTGGTCATCAGACCTGTCTCCTTGGTCCGAGAACCATAGGAGATGTAGTATTAAAGATATTGGGTCCTGGTCAGGCACGCCCAATTCTGGTCGGTGCCTGGTCATCAGACCTGTCTCTTTGGTCCGAGAACCATAGGAGATGTAGTATTAAAGATATTGGGTCCTGGTCAGGCACGCCCAATTCTGGTCGGTGCCTGGTCATCAGACCTGTCTCCTTAGTCCGAGAACCATAGGAGATGCATAAACCAACAGCAAACTACAGAATGACTAATGACTTAAGACACTTCTTTTCTGAATAAATTTTATCATATATATCGGCCGAGGCCTTTCTTACAGAAAATTTACTGATAAAAACGCTTCAAGTGGTCGGCATTCCAAGGGTGTCCGAGCTCTCTGCCATCCTGGTTGGCCAAACGATATGTTCCCGGGCGGACGATCTCGGTGACCGTGTACGGGCCGTCCCATTTTGGGCCAAATGAGCCGAGGCCGGGTTCCTGGACTAAGACCTTTTTTAGAACAAAGTCCCCCACTCGGAATACCCTGAGTCAGAACCTCTTGTCGTAATATCTGGCCACGACTTGGTTCCGGGCAGCTGTTCGGATTAGGGCCTGCTCACGTCGTTCCTCGACCAAGTCGAGCTCGGGAAGCATCTGTTCGGCGTTGTCCTCCTCATCGTAGTTCTCTACTCGGAGGCTCGACAAGCCGACTTCGACAGGAATAACAGCCTCTACTCCGAATGCCATTGCAAATGGGGTTTCCCCGGTCGCAGTACGCTTGGTCGTTCGGTAAGCCCATAGTACTCGGGGAAGTTCGTCGATCCAAGCCCCCTTGTTCCTCTCAAGGTTCTTTTTCAAGTTCTCCTTGATAGTCTTGTTGGCGGCCTCCACTTGCCCATTGCTCTGGGGGTGCCCGGGAGAAGAGAACACCTTCTTGATCCCGAACTGTTCACAGAGCGTGATGAACTTGGGATTGTCGAACTGCTTCCCGTTATCTGTTACTACGGTGTGGGGGAGCCCGAACCGACAAATTATGCTCTTCCACAGAAAGCTAGTGCACTTTGCCTCCGTCTGCTGGGCCAATGGTTCGACCTCGACCCACTTTGTGAGGTAGTCTATTGCTACGATGCAATAGCGCAGCTGTGACCGGGCCATGGGGAGTGGTCCAATTAGGTCGAGAGCCCATTTGGCGAACGGCCAAGAGCACACCACCGAGGTCAGCTTCTCGGGATGTGACTTGATGGCCCTGGCGAACTGCTGGCACTTGAGGCATTTCTGGGCGAAATCCATCGCATCTTTGCCCATGGTCGGCCAGTAGTACCCCTGCCGAAGGCATTTGAACGACAGGGCTCTCCCTCCTGAATGGTTCCCGCAGACCCCGCTGTGTATTTCCTTCATAACGTACTCGGCTTCTGCAGGGCCGATGCAGCGCTGGTAGGGGGAAGAGTACCCTCGGCGGTATAATTTTCCGTCGATGAGTGTGTACCTGGCCGAGGTGTTCTTGACTCGCCGAGCCTGCTCTCGGTCCTCGGGAAGCTGGGACTCGGCGAGGTACCTGATGATCGGGTCCATCCAGGTGGTGGCGTTCTCGGAACAGAGGACCTGCTCTTCTCGCTCGATACTCGGCTGGTCCAGCCGTTCGATGGGGAACGAAACCAGACCATCGAGGTCATTCCCCGAGGCGAGCCGAGCGAAGGCATCTGCCTCGATGTTCTCCGAACGAGGTATCCGGGTAACCACCTGGGTCTTGAATTGGCCGAGCAGGGCTTTCACCCTGCCCAGGTACTTCGCCATCCTAGCCTCCTTCGCCTGGAACTCCCCGGTCACTTGATTTACAATAAGCATCGAGTCGCTGAACACTTCGATGTCTTGCACACCAAGTTCCCGAGCTAGGCTGAGCCCGGCAATTACCGCCTCGTACTCGGCTTCATTATTAGACGCCTTAAAATTAAAGCGGAGTGCTTGGCTGGTCTTGTACTGGTCAGGACTTACGAGGACAAGACCCGTGCCGGAGCCCCCCGAGTTCGAGGAACCGTCAACGAATAGCTTCCACCTTGAGACGTTCATGTTCGGAGCCGTCGAGCCGTCCTCACCGGGCGCTGCAACCACCTTCTCCGAGGACACTGGAGTCGGCTCGAGAGAGCCCGTGAACTCGGCCACAAAATCGACCAACGCTTGCGCCTTGACTGCGGTGCGTGGAATATATTCGATGTCGAATTCTCCAAGCTCAATTGCCCACTTCGCGACCCGCCCCGACAGCTCGGGGTTCTGGAGCACCTGGCGGAGTGGGTAACTGGTCGGGACCCGGATCGGGTGACCCTGGAAGTATGGTCTCAGCTTGCGAGCTGACGAGACCAACGCCAAGGCCAATTTTTCCAAGGGGTGTGTACCTCTCCTCGGCGCCTTGAAAGGCCTTGCTGCTATAATAGACGGGGAGCTGTACCCTGTCTTCTTCTCGGATTAAGACCGAGCTAACTGCCTTCTCGGACGCTGCAAGGTAGATGAGCAGTACCTCCCCGGGAACTGGTTTTGACAGCAGGCGGGCTAGCCAGGTACTCTTTCAAGCCCTCGAAAGCTTCCCCGCACTTGTCATCCCAGCTGATCTTGCCTTGGCCCTTGAGCGCTTGGAAGAATGGGGAGCACTTGTCGGTGGACCGGGACACAAACCGGGAGAGGGCAGCGACCATCCTGGTGAGCCTCTGTACCTCCTTCGCCGTCCTCGGCGGCTGTAAGTCGACGACGGCCTGGGCCTTGGCAGGGTTGACCTCGATTCCCCGGTGGTTCACCATGAACTCGAGGAATTTTCCCGACTCTACCCCGAAGGCGCACTTGGCCGGGTTGAGCTTCATCCGGTACTGCCGCAAGATGTTGAAGCAGTCCCGGAAGTCTTGGATGTGGTCGCCTGCCCGGCGGCTCTTTACCAGCTTATCGTCGACGTACACTTCCATCGACTTCCTAAGGAGCGGGGCGAACATTTTGTTCATCAGCCGCTGGTATGTCGCCCCGGCGTTCTTGAGACCGAACGGCATGACCTGGTAGCAGTATAGGCCCTGGTCGGTGGTGAACGCCGTCTTGACCTGGTCGGATCTGCTCAAGGGGATCTGATTGTATCCTGAGTATGCGTCCATGAAGCTGAGCAGCTCGTGGCCAGCCGTCGCGTCGACCAGCTGGTCAATCCGTGGAAGTGGGAAGCTGTCCTTCGGGCATGCCTTGTTGAGGTCCGTGTAGTCTATGCAGACTCTCCACTTCCCGGTGGTCTTTTTGACCAGGACGACGTTGGCCAGCCACTCCGGGTAGGTGACTTCTCGGATGAAGCCTGCCGTGAGCAGTTTCTTCACCTCCTCGTTGATGGCCGCGTACATCTCGGGGTTAAAGGCTCTCCTCTTCTGGATCACGGGCCTATGCCTCGGGTTGACGCTCAGGTGATGGCACATCACTGCCGAGTCGATTCCGGGCATATCCTCGTGCGACTAGGCGAATACATCCCTGTGCTCCTGGAGAAATCCCTCGAGCTCTGCTCGGGTTTCTGAACCAAGCCTCGAGCCGAGCATCACGGTCCTCTCCGGATGCTCGGGGTCCAGCTGGTAAGGAACCAGGTCCTCGACCGGGTGTGCTCGGATCTCCTCATCGGGAATCCGCGGGTCCAAGTCGCTCAGGCGGGTTATCTCTCCACTAGGGGTCTCGACCTCGTCTACCGTGAAGACGGCTGCCACAATTAGCGGGGCGGGTGCCTTTCGGCACACTTTGTTGACTGCCTCCATGTAGCATTTCCTCACGCCCTCCTGGTTTCCTTGGAACACACCGACCCCACCGCTGGTTGGGAACTTCATCGCCAGGTGGTAGGTGGAGACTACCGCCTTTATCGCATTGAGGGTCGGTCTTCCCAGGATGACGTTGTAGACGGATGGTCGGTCTACCACGATGAACTCCACCATCCGAGTCACCCTTTCCAGGCCGTCCCCGATTGTGACTGGGAGGCTGACCGTCCCGGCAGCACGGACACACTATCCGGAGAACCCGTAGAGGGGAGTTTGGGCGGGTGTGAGCACAGCACCCTCTATCTTAAGCCTCGCGAAAGCGTCCATGAACATTATGTCGGCGGAGCTGCCATTATCGATCAGGACGCGGCGGATGACGTTGTCGGCTACTCGGATCTCGCCGACCAGCGCGTCGTTGTGGGGATGGAGTAGCTGATCGGCCTCGTCATCAGTGAAGGTGATTGGCGCGCTGTCTTGACGGCATATTTTGGAGATATGCTCCGCCATGTTGATGAATTCCCCCCGGGCGTACCGGCGGGCCTCCCGAGCGTAACTCCTACGGCTGCTGGCGGTGTCACCGGTAGCCGCCCCGCCGAAAATGGTGTGGACGATGTGCTCCTACTCCGGCTCGTCAGTTCGACCGGCTGGCCTCGGATTCTGCCGGGGAGCCTGCGCGGGCCTACTTGGTCCCGCGTTTGTGATGACCCTCTCCACGAACTCCCGCAAGTGGCCGTCGCGAATCAACAGCTCGATCTGATCTCGGAGCTGTATGCAGTCCTTGGTGTCATGGCCCACGTCCTTGTGGAAGTTGCAATACTTGTTCTGGTTCCTCCGCGTACGGTCTGCTCGGAGCGGTGGGGGGTCCCGTAGCAGTCCTCGACCACTCACCTGGTGGAGGACGTGCTCGATAGTTGTCACCAGCAGGGTATACTGTTGGAACCTCCCGACTGGTGTTCTCTGACTGGGGTTGGGCAGAGCCCGGTTGTCCACGACCACAGCCTTCCCCTTATCTTGTCGGCTCTGGTCAGGTTGGTTTTTCTCCGACTTCCTTCCGGGAAGCCGGGGTTGTTCTCTGGACATGAGTCCACGTTCTCGGACGTACTCGTCGGCCTCGGCGTGCCTCCAGGCGATCCACCTTAGTTGTGCGAAGGTGGGTGACCGATCGTAGGCGAGCGTCTAGACGAGCCATGCGTCCTTGATGCCTTCTCGGAACGCCCCCATCAAGGTGTCGTCGGTGCAGGTCTCGGCCTGCACGACCGCTTTGTCGAAGCGCTCGAGGTACGTTTTCAGGGGCTCCGTCTCGCCTTGCTTGATGCTGAAAAGGTGAGATGCCCCCAGCTTCCTAGTCTTTGAGCTCAGGAAGGCCGCTGCAAGGGCGTCGGCGAGCTGTTTGAAGCAGCCAATCGACCCGGGGACCAGCCTCCGGTACCACTGGCGGGCCGGTCCAGACAAGGTCAGGCAAAACGACTTGCACAGGGCGGCCTCATTGGCATTTTGGATCAGCATGTGAGCCTGGTAGTTCTCGATATGCTCGTCGGCGTCGGTAGAGCCGTCGTAGGGGGCTACGGACGGCATCTTAAACCTAGCCAGGTACGGAGCCGCCATGATAGCTGGAAACAATGGCGGGTCCACCGCCCCGAACTGGTCCATGCCGTATTGTTGGCCCACGAGCTGGTCGAGCTGTCGCTGGAGCTGGTCCAACCTAGCCTGATTGTAGTCCTCGGTCTTGGCAGGCTTGTCGACAAGCGTTCTCGGCCCAAGCGACGGTGGGCCGCCGGCCTACCAAGGCGGTCAAAGACGGAAGTGGTACTCCCCCGGATGTGCACGGTTTCCCTTCCGCGATTATCCGGGTTACCCTCAGTCGCCGCTGGGCGCCCGGGCGCTCCCGAGTGGGTGGCCTGCGTATGACGGCTTTTGGACCGCACTCTGCTCGGCTCCGCGCCCTCCTGGGGCTGCTGTTCAGGGCCCTCTCGGTGCGACCGGTTGCTCCTCCTGTCGCCCGATGGCGAGGCGTTGCGTCGTCGGCTTCCTGACCTTGGGCGCCTGCTCGGTGTGGACTCGGCCACCTCGGGCGGCTCCTCGGGGAACTGGACAACATTAGCCTCTCTGCGTCCCTCCACCAACGACCTGACGAGCTCTGTCAGGTCTCGGACGTTCTCGGTTAGGATCTCCGTCTGGGTGGGCCGGCGCTGTGCCCGGGCTCTTCTCGCACGCTGGGTTCTCTGGGTGCCCCTCGAGCCGGAAGGCCCCGGGTTGTCTGCATTTTGGAAATCTTGGTTGTCTTGATCAGCCATGGCTTGAGTGGATGGGCGCTCGGGGAGCGCGAGTGATGGGAAGATTGCTGGAAAGGCGCGGCGCCCTCCTTCTAGCGCCAAAATGTTGATGCCGAAAACGTCTCCGGCAGCAACACCCAAAGTAACAAGATCGTCCGGTCAGCTCAGGCCGGTAGCTCCGCCGTCGGTCACCTGCAAAAAGGGGAGCACCTCGGAATGATGGGGACACCGGTGTCGTGTCTGCCGTGGGCACTCCGATGCTTAAGTCAGTGATGATTCTGATGAGCGTAGGGAGAGACAGAGATTTGGCAAGGCAATAATGACCGTACCTGGATTCGTGTATTTTTCCTTTACTTATAGGCGTCCTCCCTGGACTCGGGTGCTCGGGGCGACCCGGTCGGGTCGGCTACCTAGGGCGCCCGGCAGGGGGCTAGGGTTCTAGACCTGCAGGGGCTACTGGCCCAATGAGCGTGCGCCACGTGGGGCCTGACTCCAAGTAGGGGACAGGAGGGTGACTGTCGCCGGCGCCTGCAGGGGCAGGTTTTGCCAGAGTAGGTGGCGGCGGGTGGCAAAGTGACGTGCTGCAGGAGTAGGTGGGCGGCGCCTGTAGCAGATGGGTGCCAGGGCAGGATTAGTGTCAGTTGAGGTGACCGCAGGCCCGGATAACCCGAGCAAATCCGGAGGCAGCCGATACAATGGGTTAATCCGAGAACATCGCGGTCCGCGCACACAACCGGCTCTTGCGAGGTCACAGGATCTTGTCGGCCAATGTCTCGGTCAGCCGACCATCCGAGACGATGAGTGTGTCTCCGAGAAGGTGGGAAGATCGAGGAAAGTGGTCGGCGGTGGTACTTCGTGGTCGGAGCAGAAACCGACTCAACAATATATGTATATATTAAAAACATGAAGAAAATGACATTAATATAGTTGCATACATGAACTAACAGTAATCGTAAATATGATTTCACTACAAAATGTAGATTAGGAAAAAAAAAAATTTTTGACCTCATTTAAAATTAAACTTCAAAAACAATTTAAAGTACCAAAATTTTACTAATATTCTACGGGGAAATTGTCATGAATTTTTTCATTTATGCTATGTCTTTTTTTCAATGAAAACCTATATTTTCATTAAGATGACAATATTTATGGATATAAATCCAAGGAAATTCATGATAATTTATGAAGCAGATATTGGCTTTCTTTTGATATCAATAAAGCGGAAATACGAAAATTTTCATGAAAATATGAGTGAAAATATCGACTTTTTAATTAATTGGGATCACGTTATTGTTCAGCGACTGCATATTTAATCAGACTTAAGCCTTTTGTCAGCCTGTACCCTTCTACAGTTTTGAGAGAAAAATCCTTCAGTACGTACCATCACCTGTAGATATCAAGCTGACAAATATAATAATTACTGTACTTTTTTATAAATTATTAATTACTGTACTTGATCTCATTGTTACAGTAAATAAAGTTTTTTTGGTAAATGTTACAGTAAATTAACTTATTTTACCCGCTAATAATGCAACTTCTTTTTGCATCCTTGTTATTTTTTTTTTTGGGGGGGGGGGGGGGGGGGGGGGGTCACACGCTAAACACACAAAACATCCATGACAAAGACCTTTAGAAGGGAGGTAACATAATTAATCAATAAATAAACTTCAGAGGAGAAATTCGTGACACTTACGCAAAGCACTTTGCATCCTCATGACCCAAAAAATAAAAAAAATAAAAATAAAAATGGAGCTTTGTGTTTAACTCTAGACATGATCAACGTCCCCTCTCAATTATATAGATACATGCACTGCAATAAAAGCATATATATAACATTGAACGATCACGTTTTCAGAAAAACGTTACCTCTAAATTAAGACGTGAGAAGATTTAGCGTCTTTTTTATTTTTATTTATTTTTATTTTTTTCTTTAAAATACGCGCCTAATATTCCCTCCAAATTGACCGTCTCTTTCTTTACCCTCCTCTCTCTCTCTCTCTCTCTCTCTCTCTCTCTCTCTTCTTTCCTTTTTTTTTTTTTTGACAACTTCAAATTAATATTAACGTGACTAAATGTTTCCTCCTTTTTTTTTTTTTTTTTGTCTCCCTCTAAATCTAAATTAAATATCAAATGCAATAATTAGGGGAAAAAAAAAGGTACAAAAACTCACAAAAGCAAGATCTGCACTTTTTTTTTTTTTTTTTTACAGTTAATTTTCGAAACCCCTGATATTGTACACACACACATTATTATTGGTATATGTGAATTCGTGCTCCTATATTTGCTATTTGGGTTTTTTTTTTTTTTTTTCACACTGGTTATTAGATCCATATTGATTTTGGATGCATTTGATTATTGGACTGCTCTTGTATAATTCGGAGAATGCGAATTTTTTTCTAATATAGTTTGTTTTTTTGGGTGCTTGCTTAGGAGTGAAGCTCCTGGATCAGATCACCAAGAAGAGGGCTAGTGGGCTAGTGTCTTATTACTGACAAGATATTCAAGGGGTATTTTTTTTTTTTTCCCATCTCCCATGTTTTATAATATAATTTAGTAGTTGTTGTTGTTGTTTAACAAAAATGAAAGTTGCTTCCTTTTTAGTAATCACATTAGCGGGACTTGTTTTGATTTATATATATATATATATATATATAATTTTTTTTTTTTTTTGTTTATGCCAATTTGGCATATTCTACTTTCGTAGAGCAACATACAAAATGAAAGCATTTCCATAACGAGAACACACAAACACACACACACAAACTAATAGTGAAAAACAGACACTGGTAAGAGAGAAAGAAACTCACATTGTTGTCATGAGTTCCAACAATACGGTTCTCTGAGAAGACGCTTCAAACCAACCCACTAGTGGTACCTATCCAACTGAGAGTTTCCTTTCTTTCTCTGAGAATTGTGAGTTTTTTTTTTTTTTTTTTTTTTTTTTTTTTTCTAGACTTCCGCAGCATGTATACATTAATATGCGCATGTGTCATTGACATTTATATGTGGCAGAGAACTACTAAAGCCGTATAGTGCTAGTTCTAGAAATCATTAATTGAAATTGAAAATTTCCTCTGTTCTTTCAATGAAAGAAGAAGAAGATTAGAAAAGCTTGTTGGGGGTTACACCTCTAGTTTCTTTTTCTGATCATCCCACTTTTGTCAGAGATGGTACTTTTTTTATCTTCAATTGTGTGTTGAATTTAATCTTTGCTCCTTGTATTCAAGCATTACTTTAAAGGCTCCCATTATAAGGTAAAAGGAGATAATAATTGTACATGAGGTAGGAACATGAAATGGTGAATGCCTTAATTTCAAACACTAAAAATAAGATGATGGCTGTTTAATATCACCTTTTGAAGTTAATAATGGTCAGACACTATTGGATCACTTTGGATAACAATAAACAATAATTAGTACATATTCTTTATCTCTCTCACTGGTCATTAGTGTTGTTTCTGGGTGTATTTTTCTTGCAAAGGCTGGAGTAAAAGTACCCCATTGTTCTGCTTCTGCAATGCTGATGTGAATGCTTTGTATCTGTCAAGGAGATGCTTGATTTTTGCGGGTGTCTCTTTTGGATTAGATGGTGCAACATTAAGTCTTATTTCAACTCTAGTATTTCCTTTTTGTCTTTACTATATTAATATTGCACTTAGTTCTTCGAAATTCTGTACTTGTTATTTTCATCTCTTATTTCTCGCTTTCTATTGCAGGCACTAGATTTACATCATAATTCCTATCTTTTGAAACCATTTATCAGCTTTTAGATTTTTTTTTCTATTAGGACTAGTTATCCTTGTTATAGATTAACCAGAGGTTAAATTGTAGGGTCTAGAAGCTGTCATTGTCAATTATGGTATGATCCTCTTTGTTGCATCTTCAACATCATATTTTGATATGCTATCACCCAGGGCTAAGCCACAGGACACTTTGTAACTACCTCCTTGTAGATTCATTTCTTATATATATAGTCGATAGCTATTTTAGTGAATAATTCCCAGTAGTACGATACAATTTACAGGTCTTTTAAGTTTTGTTGGGAATAATTCCAAGCAGTACATTGCAGTTAACAGAAACTTTCCTATTTCGTTCTCTTCTTTTCTCTCTCTCTCTCTCTCTTTTTTTTTTTTTTCTTTTTTACTTTATGGATTGAATGTGCTATTTGCAACTTGATGTTGTGTTGTTCTTTTGGCCTCTAATGATTTTCTCTTTTCAAAGAAAGCCTAATGTTATCAATTTTAATTCTTTTGATTGTTATTTTACTTTCATGTTTGGTATCACTTTTTGCTTCTTTTTTTTTAAATTTTTTTTGTATGCCTTGCTTGTAATAGGAAATTCCTATGTTTATGGATAGAGATTGGCTATGGTTTAACAGGTAAATAAAAAAAATGTAAAATATGTAGTAACATGTTCTTATAGGAGAACTCTTTAGTTAGATATGTGATGTTATTATAAAAATTACAGAGCTACTAAGGAGTATATAGAAGAAGTATGCAATTTCGTAAAGATGGCAGAGAAAGAAGCTGGTTATTCAGAAAAGATATTATGTCCTTACAAAGATTGTCGAAACACACGTGCGTCACCAATCTATTGATAGTGTTTTTGATCACTTGGTCACTAATGGAATGGACCCTGGTACACAGAGTGGTTTCATCATGGTATGTAATGTTAAAGGCATCACCAAGAGGCTTCCATGAGTTGGAAAAATATGATGCACGTGAAGATGCAACTTCAATATCTCCAGATAATTAGCATGGATAATACATATGAAGGAGTTCAATTTGTGAGAGAGGATTGTGAGATGAAAGCTTTTTTTTTTTTTTTTTTTACGTGAAGAAAAATGGAAATAAGAGTTGAAAAATAGGAGTTTTGTTACATTTTTCAAACTATTAAATGGTTTTTCGTTGTTTTTTTGGAATTCATTGAGCTTTTTTAATAGGACATTGTTATTAAAGGGGCGTGTCAAAAATTATTATAGCGTGAATAGACCTTATCTTAACATATATACTAAAATAAGAAATAAATTAAGCTTTACATGAAAAAAATAATAATAATAAAACTACTGATGCTTATATTTTGTTAATTTCGTGTACACATATTATGCTGCACAATATCACATAATTTTTTGAGCTTATAATATCAGTTGTTTCGTAAACAACAAATTACAGTTTCAATAATAAAAAGAAAAAAGGTAATTACGTTCATTAGAGTATTGTCCACTTTTGTCACTTTATTTAAGGGTATATTTTTTGTAATAATAAATTTCAACTTAAAAAGGGTGTGTCATAAGTAAAATGAAGTGTGTAAATAAAACAACTTTTTTATATTGTTTGATAGAAGCAGACTTAATATTTGATTTTCATTAACTAAGCATTAAAAAGCAACACTTTTTGAATATGAAAATACATGTTTAGACTTTGTATTTAGACTTACCATTTGGTAGTCAACTGGTAACCCGCCTGCAATGGTGGTTACCGATCGGAAACCTGCCGGTAATTGGTAACCAACTAGTTACCATTTGGAGGCCAACCAGTAACCTGCCGGTATTTGTAACCAACCGGTTACCATTTGGTAGCTAACCGATAACTCACTGGGAACAGTGATTACCGATCAAAAACCCATTGAGAGTCGGTAACCAACTGGTTACCATTTGGTAACCCAAGTGGTTATATTGTGGATTTCCCTCTTTCAAATTTTGTCTCTGAAACCAGTGAAATAAGAACACCTCTTCTCAAACGGATTTCCTCTCGTTTTCTTTTCCATAGATTTTCCTCTCTCATGATTCTCATCTCTGTAGCCGGCCAGCACATTGAGAACGTATTTTGCCTTCAACATTTCAATCCGTGAGTTTTTTCTATTACATAGGTTTTATTTAACCTTCTTTAGATTATAAAATCTAGATAAGCACTAGAAACTTTTATTATCAATCAGTCATTAGCACCTGAGTTTGTTTAGTATTATTAATATTTTGTTTTGGATATAATAGAAATGAGTATTTAAGTCTGTTGTTTAGATGTCTCTAATAGAAAAGATAAATGGCCTTCTTTAGATGTCTCTAAGCTTCCTTATTTTTTAGTCGGTTAAATTCTGTAATCTGCAATATTAATTGGCTACTTCAGTAGCAGTAATTTTGTATCCTTTAGCAACAATTCATTTATATGTTTGCACATGCTTGTGTAGTGTTTTACTTTCAAAACTGAGTTCTCATTGTTGTTTCTTTCTTGTCTTTTATCTTTTTCTTTGCTTTTGATTGAACCATTCAAACTAGTTTGTTATTCTCTTATATTACGTCATATTACCCCCTTTATTGGTTCACATTCATAGCTGATCAAAAGAAGATTAAACTTTGTAAACTTAAATCAACTGAGGAATTTTTTGCGGTATGGAAGCAACTTGTAGTTATACGTTGAACTATAACTAATCAAATATGCTGAACTATAACAAAGTTGCAGGTGCTCTGTTTCTCTTTTTCTTTTTTTTTTTTCTTTTTTTTTTTCCTTCTCTCTCTCTCTTAATCTTTTTCTTCTATTTGGTAGCTTTTTTCCTGAACATCTCTCATGAAAATGAAACTGTGCCATAAATATTCTGACAATAACAAGTTAACAAACAGTTTTATCTTTCTTTCTTTCTCATTTTTTTCATGTGTAGTATATACTCAAATACATTTTATTATTGGGCTAAAAGTGAAAAACTCAAAGCGATGAAGAAGAAACAACTCCCATATACTGGCAGCCGCAAAGGATATGCTCTTTTAATTGACGACATGGTAATGTCATATATTTTTTAGCTTCTAACACACCGAGACTGAAAATTTTTTAATACTAGTTCTTTTTTCTTATATGTAGTAATGAACAAACAAAAATCGACTATCTAGAGTTGCTATTTGGACCAAAGCACAAGCGAAGAAAAATGGTGAACTTGTATCCGTAGCAGTTGGTGAGGCTATTGTACCAATCTATGCCTTTTCCTTCATTATTTTAATTTTTAGTTACCATAATGTTATCAAGAAATTCAATTACAATTTTACGCTCTCCAGGAAAACATGGAAGAATGTCATAAAGAGTTGAATTTATCATCTCAAACAAATGTAAAAGAGGACGTTGGTCTGAAAGTTCTTGGTCCTAAAAAGATTAAGAGCCTATCACGGAGGAGTTACCATTACCAAATTGGCAATTGTGTCGGAAAGATACGAGCTCATTATCCGAATAGAAATAGCATGTAGAGAATTGAAAAGGCGAGTATTAAATATTTTTAATAAATATTTTATTGAAAAATCAAATTAGTGTACAATTCATATATATGTTAATTCTTTCAAATTATACATGATGATAAATTTCTTTATATGATCTATTATAGGGTTCATCTTGCCAAACAGAGAAACAATCAAATGCACCAATGTCTTTCTCCATGGTAAAATTATGCTTATAGTTTTTCTCATTTATAAATTAAACACATCTTTGTTTTCTAAGTGAAAATTAATTTCTAAATTTGTTTTTGCTATTTTTCCTTCTTGAAAGAGTGTCAACACTAACTCACAAAGCAAGGAGTGTATGATAATGGATTGGAATGGTTCTAGTGAAATTATAGACGAAGGGCGTTGGTCATCAAGTGATCCAACATCTTTGATTTATCATATTCCTATCGGACCTAATGCTGCGAGAGTTTGGGTAGATGTTGTAAGAAGTCCTAATGCATTTTTGTGGAGGCCTAATTCAGAGATGCTTCATATTGAAGACGCTATTAGCTCTACAATGGCATGGCCCATGGATAAAGTTATTACGTAAAAAAAACATACACTTATGTGATGTATTATTGTACATTTGATTGGTGATGGTTTAGCTTAACATGTGAGATGATTTATTGATGTAAGTGTTAATTTCTTTTTCTGTGTATAGGACTTGAAGGACGATATCTAACTACTGATGGACAGAATTTGAAAGACTAGACAAAGATTTGAACCATTAGTAGCAAACATGTATGTAAGCTTTCAGTCGTGAAGTTGCCTTTGGGAACATAGTGAACGTATGATGTTTGGTTAACATTGTATAAATGATATGGAAAATTTTATTAGAGCATGTGATAAATGCTACAGCATAGCTATTATAGCATCGATTAAATGCTATCAAAAATATTATTAACAGCACCGATCGAATGCTATAAAAACAAGAAACTTTAATAACATGATTAGATACAGTTTTACCAAAATCTTATCGTATATTTATGATAGCATTTTTTAAAGGCTATGAAAGACTTTTTTTCTTCTTTTTTAGTGATGGTCAGAGCAAGTAAAAAAAAAAAACAATTATATGCATTCATAGGTTTAATTATTTACTTTTTTATGTATTATATATACTTTTCTAGTGTCAATGTTACATTAAATAATTGCAATACTACATGTTTTGTTTATTTTAATAAGATATATTAAAATGATTATCCTTCCAATGAGATAATAATTACTACAACATAAAAATATTTTTTCAAGCACCGGTGATATGATCAACTTTCCTTTTCCAAAAACAGGTTTGACAGTTATAGAAAACCCGATAAGAAAACAAATGTGAGGACTAAAGAGAACAGGAAAAAATGAAGACATATTCACCGTGTTGAAAATATTGGATGGTGGAAAACTATTTGGTTGTAAACAAACAAAATAGAATGGGAGAAAATCAAAGGGTTTGAAGCGTAGGAATTATTTTTCTTAAAGTTTTATTTGCCCCCACTACAAACAGTTTTCTATCGGGTGTTTTGATAAATTACCTCCAAGATACAACAAACTCATGAATTTAATAAGTAGCAATCTTATTAAATTCCAGAACAAGATATGAAACTGATATCAGAAACTGGAATTTTATAGTCTTTGATACGTATGTCCATGAAGAGTTGCAATAGATATAACATTTATGCCTTTTAAATTAAAAGGTGCATTTTCAGTCAAAAAACGTATTTATTTCAACAGACATACCTATTGATCATCAGAATTAATTAGAATCGTTAGATTCTAATAATTCAATTAACGGTTTAAATTAAATCTGAAATCATTTAAATCCGATTATTAGATCGTGTCCGATCAAATCAATGGTCCAGATTTAATCTGGAAAAGCACCGCATTAAAAAATAGAGTGTTCATTGACTCCTTGCGGCGATGTGTATGTGCAAAGTGAAAAATACGCCATAAACACCCAATCGCCCTCGCGCGCGCACGTGTGGTGGTGCATGGTAGTTGCATAGTCTCTACTATACACTAGTAATCCTTACACTTCACTTATTTCAATTTATATCGCTATACTTATTTGTGTTTCTCCAATATGAGATTATTGTTTTCACTACCTAATAATAATAGAAAAAATATTATAATCTCTCTAACACACCGAGTCTGAAAAGTCCATCTTTGACAATAATAATAATAATAATAAACCATGAAAGTTGCAAATAATCCTTCCGTCTTCCACCAAAAAAAAAAAAACTACCGTTTGCCTTAGGCTGTCCAGCTAGTTGTCAATTTTTATTTTTATTTTTTAAAAAAGAGCCAATAACTGAAGACAAACGGTGTATTCAAAATTTTTTTTTTGGGTAATATTCCATGTTAACTATATCAAAAATACTTTTTTCTTCACTCTCTTCCGTTCCATGTTAACTTCCAAAAAAAAAAATTCCCTTTTTTATTTATTAAACTATTTTTCATTTATAAACAATTCCCTTAAATGAAAAAAAAAAAAAAAAAAAAAAAAAGACTTAATTCCATATGAGATGTTGATGAAAATTCTTAAAACTTTTTCCAAAATCGACATAAGTAATAGTATTCAACAGTCAAATATTTCTTGTAAATATGAACCTTCAATATTTTCATGGACATACACTTCTCATTCGAACGTGGACAGGCAATTTCTTCCGAATGCTATATCAATCATCTAAAATACTTAAATTCACATAAACTTATTAAAAAAATCCACACACACACACATATTCACATATATCCAACGAGAAGAGTTTTCAATGTATATATACATATATATTATTCCCCCTCTCGATCTTAGTAGATCTTCTTCAGACCTTCTTCAATTTCTTTTTTCTTATTTCTTCTTTTTTTTTTTTTTTTTAGTGGTTTGAGTGAGTTCGTACGTAAGATTTTTTTTTTTTAATGTAGGTCAGTTTCAGTAGTACTGGTAAGAAAAAAGAACAAAAAAAAAAGAATAAAAAAGAAGGTGCTAGATCCCTTTTTTATAAATTAAAAAAATAATAATAAAAACAAAAAGAAAGAGACGGTCCTAGATCAATTCTGATGGAGTTTTGGCAAGTTCTTATAGAGCTAGAGATAATTCGTTTATACCCAAAAATCTTCCCCGACGTCTAACTATTATGGTTGTCAGAGTACGAGATTCGAAATTAATTGTGAAAATTAAGAATCGATAGAGACCTGCACGGAAATTTAATTGGAATGTTATATTTTATGGCACTATTTTTCTCGATCGTTCACCTTTTAAAGAATCTTCGAGATATATATATATATATATAATCAAGCCCAATTCGGATCTTTTATTGCAACAACAACGAAAGAAAAAACCGAATTTGATGATGAATACCAGTATACCACTAACTATGCTTCCGAGTTTCAAGCTTATTTTCTCTGAGGGCGTCGTGGCTATTTGTCCTACACGGACAGACTCGACCTACAAGGTCCAAATTTGTGCTCAACATATATTAATTATCACCACACAAAAAAAAAAAAAAAAAAAGTTAAAATTTAAATTTAAAAAAAAAAAAAAACAGTGGTCTAATAGTTAAAGATTTTTGTGATTGTGGCTCTATTTTTATTGGTAATTATATATGTGATTTTGATTTATTCAAATGTCAATTTTTCTAAATGGTAAATGGTTTAACTTATGCAAAGGTAACGAGACTAATTGACGGCTGACGGAAAATTTTTTTCGTTTTAACCACATGTGTGAATCAACCAACGAGCACAAATAATTAACATCATTAAAAAGTTGGTATTTCAATTAAGAAAGTACTAAAACTACAATTTATGATAAGTTCATAATGGAATGTTGTATGTTTTAAGTTTTACAAGATAAAGTGAGACAACCTCTATTATTTAGGAATCTAAAATTTGAAATTAACCCAAGAAATATAATGTTTTTTCTGTTTACCAAAAAAAAAAAGTGACAATATGAAAATTTTATGGTGGGAATTATAAATTTACCCTAACGATAGGCACTATTGTTTTAACCATTTGATTAACTTTTCACTTATTTGATGTGTGTGTCCATGTTAACAATTTAGAGCATACAAAATTGTGAATTTGTCCCGCATCGTTAACTTATTAGGTTGTTGAGTATTTATATATGAATTGTTCATTTCTTGTCTTTAAGTTAATTTTTGCCTTTTTGAAAATGATTTCTATTCAAACTCATTTAACAATAGGTTCTGTACATTATAATTTAAAATATACAGTTTCTATGATTTTTTTTTTCCTAAAAACATACTTGAAAAAGGCCATGTTTGCACAAATTCATTTTTTCACTAGATAATTTACATTTACAAGGTACGAATTAACTTTCTTGTATCTATTTCGCAATATTAAGGACAACTACCAAGATTATTTGGCAAGGTTCCAACAAAATGCTAAATTTGCTAGTCCTTTGCTTTCTAATTCTTCCTTAATATTAATTATTAAAAAAATAAAGGGGGGGAAAAAAAACTCAACAACATTTGTGTACATTGCATATTCTCTCACATAGAGTAAAATAGTTCAATGTTAAATGAGCAGTAGACATCCTTTTTGTAACTAAATCGCAAAGCTATCACTTCATTTGTGCATGTTTATAGTGGCCCCTTAATCAAGCCAAATCAGTGGGATTCAACGTCTCTCTCAAATCTCTCCTCGATATATTCTTGTTGTACTACATATACGTAGAGAGTTCTAGAAAAGCATCCCAAAAATTAAAATAAAATAATACAAAATAAATGACAGTAACATGTCGAAGGAATGCGACAGCTGCAGCGGAGACACACAAAATAATTAAATAATAATAATAATAATAATAATAATAACAAATACTGTGGCTTTGTTGTGACGAACTATTTGTCCACGTGGATGTATCTCCATTAATGCCTCTAAAGACCACAACTTTCATTGCAGCACCAAAGATCTATATCTTGACAAAAATCCAAAACCATGCTGTTGACCTTGCATCAGCGTGCCTGCGCCAGCCACGTGTACGTTACATATATACATAGTTGTCGTCTCCTATTAACACCTTTATAAACTGTTATTTATAATTAGTATTATCATGTTACTAAATTCTAAAAAAAGTTACATTTTTCTATTAAAAAAAAATAAGAAGAAGAAGAAGTTATATTAAATTAACTAGTAGTTATAAGATTTTAAATAAAATATTACAATTGTTGGACTCGAGACATATTTTATATTCTATATGTTCATATATGAATGTTATGAAATTTGTTAAATAATGTGCATTTTTAATTATTATGGTGCTGAGGAATGATACTGTCGTTTTTAACATTATTTGTCTTTTTATTAGTACATCCTTAAATTCCTCTCTATAAATACGTGCCGATGCTGCACAAGACTGACCATGAGAGACACAACAGCTAGAAAACTTTGAACATCTTTTTTTCTCTTTTTTCTTTGAATTTTGATAAGACACAGCAAATACACACTATACTAGTATTGTCGCAGTAAGGACTAGATATCGTGATGTACATCATGGCAACCGAGCTCTTGTGCATGAGCCATGGATGCTTCTTCGCACACAAACTCAGTACATCACAAAGTGCACGCAGGCCTCTTCTAGGCATTGCCTTCACCACTTCCCGACCCTCTCAGCTGGTCCGCTGTTCTGCCGTTCAAAGACAGTCGGCTAATTACCAGCCGTCTTCTTGGAGCTACGATTTTCTGCAGTCCCTAAAAGCTAATTACCATGTATGATATGATCTCCTAAACATGCTGTACTTCTTAAACTCTTTTTTTTTTTTTTTTTTGGTAACTGGTTAAAACGTTAATTTTGTATGCAGGTTGAAACATACGAGGAGAAAGTGGAGAAGTTAGAGAAAGAAGTGAAGCGCATGATTAACAAAGAGGACGCTTCATTGATGACCACATTTGAGTTGATTGATGACATCCAACGGCTGGGATTGGGGTACAAATTTGAGGAAGAAATAAGGAAAGCACTTGAAAGGATTTCCTCATTAGAAGGATTTAATTCCGGAATCAAGAAAAACCTACACGCTACTGCTCTCGGTTTCAGGGTCCTTTGACAACATGGGTTTAACTATGTTTCTCAAGGTATTAATTTTTTGACCAAATTTTTGTCCAAAATTTTCAAAACAAGATTCGTTCCAGAAAATTTAAGAAAAAATATAAAATAAAATAAAATAAAAAGGGCCTCCAATGGAAAGCTTTTGATATAATAACCTAAAAAAAGTTTCACCTTAAAAAAGTGAAGTTTATAATGCTTTCTTGAATTCCAAGTTTTTCAGTTAGTTCAGTTGTCTTGAATATAACGGTAAACTTTAATCATCTTTAGAAAAGTAGGAGAACTTTTTAATCTGTCATGTGGTATAGTTACATATAAATCTTTTACCTGTAAGTAAGTCTCTAAATACATACTTGAAAATAGTTTGACAAATAAGATTAATTAGATTTAGAACCTTCTTTTTTTTGTTTTTTCAAATGTCTTTATATTTTTTTTTTTCTTTTTCCAGCTGTTTTATGTTGTTTTTGCAAGAGACAGGTGTTACGTGGCTTGTGCTCTGTCACAAATCATGATTTTTTTTTTTTTTTTTTGTTCACAAATCATGATTTTCTTTTCCATAAGTATGACATAAAAATTGGAATATTTAACTTTTGTCTCGTACGTTTGGCCGGACAGAAAAAGACAAAATCAAAGAAAGAGTACTTTTTTTTTTTTTTTTTTGGGCTAGAACAAAGAAAGAGTACGTACAAATCATATATATATAGACTGTTCTGTTATTAACTTTTTGTTTTTGTTTTTTCTCTGTCTAAGTTTTGTAAATAATAGCTTTTACTATTTAGAAACTAAGGAATTAAATTAAAGACAAAATCAAAGAAAGTATACTAACAGATCAAATAAATAAACTGCTCTGTAAATAACTTTTATTTATTTAGAACTTAAGGAATTAAATATTGTCTATCACTATATATGGTACGATCGCATAAAAATTCTCACCAAAATTGTTAATAGACAAGGTAGGCCATCATTTTTAACATCGGACTTTAGAAAACTGAGGTTAAATAGGCGACCACTTTTTCTGTTTTATTTATTTATTTTTTTTTACTAACATTTTTTTTTATCATTGCAATTTAAGAAGGGTTTGAAGGGAAGGAAAATAAAGAAAGGAAAAACAAGTTAAAAGAACATACAATTCTACAAAAATAAAAATAAAAAACATTTCAAAAAATAAATAAATATATAAACAGCCTTTAGCGTTAGAAAGAAATTAAAGATGCTGAGTACCATACTATACTGATCAATCCACTTAATTATACTTAAGTTCAAGAAAAAATCAATTTAATTATTTGTCTCATATATATATATATATATATATATACATATTTTGGTAACACAATATTTATTAGTTTGTTATGACTAAGACAGATATATTCAAGATCATCAAAGATCAAAATGGTTGTTTCAAGGAATCCCTCTCCAAAGATGTCAAAGGCATGCTAAGTCTCTACGAGGCTTCGCATCTTGCTTTTCAAGACGAGAGCCTCTTGGACGAGGCCAGGGAATTCACACGGACGCATCTCAATGACCTAATTAGATCTGATAATTTAAGCAAAGATGTCGCGGAGGAAATTAGGCATGCATTGGAGCTTCCTTTGCACCAAAGAATGAACAGGCTGGAAGCTAGACGATACATAGAAGGATATGCTAAAAGGTCTGATGCAAACCGAGTTCTACTCGAATTCGCCAAGTGGGATTTCAACATGGTGCAATCGACACTGCAGAACGATCTTAAAGACTTGTCAAGGTATGTAGATTTACAGTTTATTATGAAAAGAAAGCATGTGTGAATTACATGTAGTACATAACTAGTCATGAAAATTAAGATGTTTCTGCTTAATTTGTTAGCTAGTTTCACATCATGAATTTAACTATTGGGATTGACTTGAAATTTTAATTAGGTGGTGGAAAGATGTGGGATTGACAAACAAGTTGAGTTTTGCAAGAGACAGACTTGTGGAGTCCTTTTTTTGGTCCGTTGGGATGGCGTTTGAACCTCAATATAGCAGGCTCCGCGAAGAATTAACGAAAGTGTTCGCTTTTGTTACAGTCATCGACGACGTCTATGATGTCTACGGTACTGTGGATGAACTAGAGCTATTTACCGATGCCATTGAAAGGTTGGTGTTTTGGTGACTTAAATCCCCACAAAAACATTTGTAAAATCAGAAAAATATATATATATATCGTGATTAATTTTTATTTAATTTTTTGAGATGTAATTTCAGATGGGATGTCCAGGCTGTGCAGAATCTTCCAGGCTACATGAGGATATGCGTCCTAGCTCTCTACGACACTGTCAACGACTTGGTTTATGAAACTCTTAAAGAGCGAGACAAGTACATTCTTCCCTACCTCACAAAAGCTGTAAGAAACTGGCTAATGTTCATATTTTACTCGAGCAAATTTTTGTAATTTTCATTTTGAAAAAAAGATTTTCAGATTAATTTCTGGCCGTGTGGTGACTTTAGTAGTTTTTTTTTTTTTTTTTTAGTGGGCTGACATGTGCAAAGCTTTTCTACAAGAAAAGAAATGGACACAAAACAAGGAAACGCCAAGGTTTGAGGACTACCTTGAGAATGGGTGGATGTCATCATCAGGAGGAGTCTTTTTGGTTAATGCATATCTGTTAATGAGCCAAGATATCACAAAGCAAGGGCTTGAGAGCTTGGAGAATTACCACAATCTCTTGCGATGGCCGTCTATCATTTTTCGGCTTACCAATGATTTGGCAACTTCATCGGTATTATATATGATCATGATTAGCGAATCTACTTTCCTTTATTTCACTTTTATATTTCTTAACATATGACAAAATATGTAACATCAATTCCCCTCCCCCCCCCCCCCCCCCCCCCCCCCCCCCACACTATAAAAAATGCAGGCGGAACTTGAAAGAGGTGAAACTACCAACTCAATTTCGTGCATCATGAGCGACACTGGCCTTTCTGAGGAATCTGCTCGTCAACACCTAAGAAATTTGATTGAAGAAACATGGAAGCAGATGAACAAAGACACAATGTATGGGGAGTCTCCGTTCACGAAGCCTTTTATGGAGACAGCAATTAACCTTGCTCGGATTGCGCAATGCCAATACCAGCATGGAGATGGGCATGGAAATCCCGACACAAAATCAAAGAACCGAGTTTTATCTCTTATAATCGACCCAATTAAGTAACAAAACAATCTTTTCTTCTTCAAACTGTAATAATTCAGAATACGATGGTACTATATAATGGTGTTAGAAATAGAAATAGAAATAGAAATAGAAATATTGAGCTAACAAATACATAGGAACAGAACATACATATAAATGATATAATCAACATACCGGATACTATCTCCGGATATATATATACATATATATATGTATAAAACATAATGTAAGTGTATGTTATGTAAATATTCCCTTTTGAAGGAAGTATATATAATTGATCCTTTAGTCATTAAAGAAAGAACATATGTGTTTGCTAATTAATTCATCTCTCTTTATCTAGCTAGTTATTTTTGCAAAAGTACGCAGATCAAAGCTATGATAATAGGTAGATCATTTCTTAATCTCTGTTTGAACGCTGTAAATATATCCAAACAAAGTAAATTTTTTGGAGTTTTAGGCCCAGTCTAGTGCAGTCCAAATAAATCTTTGTAACTAAGCAAAATAGAATTAGCCGACAGTGATCCAAAGCAAACGCATTCCACATCCTCCACCTTTACACGAGCCATTAATTGTTGCCTTCGTTCACATAAATTTTCTTATGAACCAAACCATCACAAAGCAAGGACCGGCCCTGTTTTGTTGCAGCAGGGTCGCCACTGCTTTGAGAGAAAAAATAAATAAATAAAAAGATCGAACAGTCACTGTCTACAAGTCTAGGATTAAATTGTAAATTTCTGCAAAAATAGTAAAATGTGATGTGCTCAGAGGAAGAAAACAAAGACCAACAACCCGAAAACCACTACAAAAGGGATTTCTAAAATCACTTTCAACTCAGTTGTGTTAATCAAGCGTGACAAATCATGCGTGACACCAATAGTGCCTCAAAGGAATTTGGTTATCAAAACAAGGAATTTGCAAGTTGCTACAACTATTGGAAAAGGATGAACAAAGATGTACGTAGCTGAAGAGATTCTCCGTTTGCAAAGCGTTTTGTAGAGACAACAATTAATTACCTTGCTTAGTATTTTTCCCGCCTGATACTAGATCGAAGAACCTAGTCTTTTCTTTAATTATAGTTCCCAATCAGTAAGAAATCATCCCCTACCTCGTAACATATGGATTGTAAACCTTGACAATCATTCAAGAAATTGAGAAACAACGATGAAACGCTTATATACTAAGAAACGACATGGGAAAAAAAAATAATAGTAAGAAATGAAATGGAATTAATTTTTGTATTAAGCATATTAATTAAGGTCGTACCCTATATCATTTTGGAGTATTGTGCAGTTATATTCCATCAGATCATTATGTATTTATGCTCAAATCTTATATTTTCGCATGCCAAAGGTCAATTTTGATATGAAAAGTAGGATCTAGAGTCCTTAAAGAAACAATAATGATAATATGTCAACAGAGTTTTAAAACTAGATAGTTACTAATTACAATTTAAAAAAAAGACGAAAAATGGAAACAACAACAAAAACAACTGTCCTGAATACAAAAAGGAATGTGACAATGTAAGAAAACGGCTTTAAGAAATCGAGAAGAAAATAATGAAATCCAAGAAATAAAATACAAAACGAAAAATGTCGAAATATGTATTAAAAAAATAAATTATTAAAAACAAAACAAGGACAAACGACATTGAAATAACATCAAAACCTTAAAACAAAGAAACCAACGACAAAGACTTTGAGGGGTGAATGTGGAATCCGAATATGCCAACACGTTTTCCACACATGAGCTCTAGAATTTCTTCTATATAGCAGGCATGGGGCATGGTCCCCCTCCTTATATTTAATATTATTTAGGTATTGAAGTAGAAATTTAATTAGGTATGAATGTCCAAATTTTCATGACTAATTAAGATATCATTGTGTCTATTTAACTAAAAGATTTGTCCATGCATGATGTGATTTCTCTCTCCATGGGCAAATTAAAACGTTTTTTAACTTTATTTACTTATTTATTATTACTTTTTTTTTTTTTTGGGGTGTAATCTCTAATACCTTTCGAACCCTAATAAAAAAAAGGTGAATAAAACCAAAATTAAGGTCAACTCTACTCCACAAGTCAAAATTCAAGAAAATCTATTAACTACGTACTAACGACATTTATAAACGCTTCATGGTCATCAGACATCAACTATACGTTGCTTCACCAGTAAATAATGTTCTTCTTAGTTCAATGTACGAGGCAAAAATAAGAATACAATAACTTAATTACAACTTCTCGTATAAACTACTTCATCTTGATAAATCGGGATGTTCTGTTCAACTAATTTTTAAAATAATAATAATAATAATAATAATAATAATAATAATAATAATAAAAAAAAGCATCGTAATTTGGACCCGTAAAAACAGGTAAAGACTTGGGAAGTTAATTAAGAGAGTAGTGGAGAAGAGAATTGCCGTCTAAGGGAAAGGTTTCTGGGACTTTGTCTCTTGTTATATATATATATATATATATATATATATATATAAATTAATATGATCTATTGTTTGCAGCAATATCAGATAACTAAACATTTCATACCGATTGGCATCATCAGCATCTTCTGCGACAAGGCAGGTGTGAGGAATTTTAATGAATTTTAAGTGATTTTTTTTCTTTTTTAATTTTGGTCAGTATATAACACGCAAGTTAAGGTCGAGAATAAAACCTGCATGATACGTTATGTCAGTGTGAAGGGCTTTATTAAATCGAGGAGGGTAGGCACAGCACACAAGTTGGTGATTGTAGCAGGACTAGTTGTTTTCTCACCTCCACAGCTTTAATTATCATCTTGTGTAACATTCTTTGTCCTTGTACTTATACCACGTACCTTTCTTTTTAACTGATATACACCATTTGTATACACTCATTATTCTCTGCTTTCTTTGCATCCCTTCTGATTCATCTGTTTATACTTGTATCGGTTGTATATATACTTGCGTTATTGGTTTTGTTACGTGAGATCAAAATTTTGGAACAGTACTTTCTTACATTCTTTTGTTCTCACCCCGCGTTAGAATCTTTTGTTCCCTTTTCTTGTCTTTTGTCATGAGAAATTCATTGGTGTTGAATCATAAAATAAAATATGAGATAGAATATGATTTTGAACCGTCAATTTTTAAACACATTCTTTTGCACGCATAAATATATATATATATATATTTAAATTTTAGTATCATTTTGAATTTTGATCATATTTAACATTCACACTTGTATGTAAAAAGCTCTTTTTGTTGATTTACTGTTGGTATTCTCATAGTCTCTCATGAGTCCTCTCTCTCTCTTTTTAAACTTGAAATCAAAAGGATTTGAACCATTCACCTTATAATGAAATTGGTATATTAAATTACCACTAGACTACACATTCAACCTCAGTCCTTTCTCATTTTTACATTGCCTATTAGACATTATAAAGATCTGCTTAAAAACGTACTCCACGGATGGGGTGGCCTCCAAAAGAATCGGCAAAAACAATTTTAGTATTTATGATCTTAAAAGAATAGAGTGGTTGAATCTTGATCTCGTCTCATCTTTTTTCCTTAAGATGTACTTGCAGACTCAGTCAATGGGATGACTACCATAACCAAATTAATATAATATACTTATATATATGTATATTTTCTGATTGCTTTTAGGGCAAGTCAACCACTTCATCGACCATCAATATATTATTATTACTAAATGAAATAATATTATTTTTGTTCTTTAAGTTAGAATATTGAAGGAAAAACAGCTAAATAATGAACTACTATGGCATGGTCACCATATAATAAGCAAAGTACAGGTACCTGTGTCAAACATGTGGTAGTTTAAGGATTATAAAAGTTTATTTCTTTTTCAAATGGAATAATAAGGATTATAAAAAGTTTACATTTGGACAAATTCTCATTTGATACGACTTTTTTTTTTTCCACCCATAAGATTGCCAGCTTGCAAAGCATATGGTCCAGAACTACTGCCAGAGAAGGCTGAAAATGACTTCAGAAGATGCATCTTTTATCCAAAATTACTAGAGAGAAAAATAGCCAGGTCCCAGGGGACCACCACCATAAAATAAGAACGCCATGAAAAGCTTTCTTTCAGGACTGCAGAACAAAGATTCGATCTCTGTTAAAAGAAACAATTCATACAATTATACACCTTTAGTTGAGCCCCACAAAAAAAAATTATGGAAAAAAAAAAAAAAAAAAACCGGAAAAGAGGGCAAAAGGGAAACAAAAGCCAGTACTAATATATGAAAAGGTAAAAAACAAAAACTCATTCCTTAATGATATACATTATGTGGGGTGATTGTTTAAGAATACAAGTTGTGAATGGCAAAGTATGAAAGTTTTGTGAGTTATGAACACAGCCTAGGCAAGGATCTTGAATGACTCTGGCTTGGTGCTCTCGATTTCATGATCTTTGCCATTTGGATTTGCATTTTGCTGCATACTTTTTCCAACTCCATCACCCTCCATTGCATTCCTTGCAAATGCGCCCTCAGATTTTTGCTATCATCTTGAAGATCAAGGCTCCCCGCAAAGAGGACTACTTGTTCCTCCGATTTGTCTTTCTTCGACTCGTTTCCAGCTTCCGTGGCTCTAGAGGATGAATCAGCGCATGACTTGGTGTTGTTGGTGGCATGGAGTAAGCTTTTGAGCTTGAACTGCTGAGAGATTAGTGCTTGGACTGCAGACCTCGAAGGGAATTTCGGGTTCTGAGAAAGGTGTATGCAGGATTCAGCCGAGAGCTTCTCGTGGTTCAACGCAGAGCAAATTTTCATCTTTTCTTCTTCGGATAATCCTGAATGCACCTGCAAAAAAACCAGATTTAATCAAAACGTAACATATGGTTCGAAAGAAAGAAAGTGGTCAAAAAGACGTAGGTCTAGAATTACAATGTTCATTAGGACAAGGTTCTAGAAACAGATCAAAACCTCAGCTAAATTATTAGATCTAAAATTGTAGAGAAACGTAGAGAATCGAAATGAAATTGAGATCAATGTAGTACCTCTAGATACATGTCGACAACACGATAAATCTCATCGTAGGAATCTCGAGCAGATCCTGGTAAGGCCGTGATCAGAGCCAGGAATTTCAAAGGCTTTAAATAAGGATCTGGTGCTACTTCAGCAATATACAAGTCCATCAAGGAAGCAACTTTGTTCAATCTCATTGCAGATAAGTTACAGAACCCTTCGAGGAGAAACACCTTCAAAAATCTTAGAACAAGGTTCACATCATACAAGTGATTCATCCCGTAGGGAGATGGAACAAGCAAATTATCTAATGTTGCTTGATCCAACTGCGAGCCGATCATATTCTCCAACTTATTCCTGCTACTTTTACTCAGCTTCAGATTCAGAGCGACCCGGTGAATCTCAAACAAACTCTTGCAGGATACGCAACTTTGATCAAGAATGTAAAGCATATCAATAACGGTTTCGACATTCCTGCACTTCTCGCTGGATGAGGCTGTACAAGACTTTGATTTCTGGAAGTAAACCAGGAACCTACTAATGATGGCATGGTCGAATTTCCGAGAAACCATAGACTTCACAAGCATTTCAACCATAACAGGACTTAAAAACAGGAGATCCTCAAACCACCAACTTGTTCTAGAGAAGACGGTCTTTAGACTTTCAGTGCTTTTAGTGTCGCATGAAAACCGAAACCCAGAGCTATCCGGGGAAGAAGTAGACGGGCAAGGACTCGCTTCGCTGGCCAAAGCCAGCCTTCCGACGAGAGAATCCAAGCACCTCTCAAGGATTCCTGAAGAATCAGAAGCTGGAAGTAAGCCTTGGCATTGCTTCAGAGCCATCAGAAGCTCAGACCAGGTCCAGTATCTCATTTCTTCAAAAGATTTCTCCGTTTGTTCGAACAAATTACCGGCCCCAGAGACGGAACTCTTCATTTCCATGAATTCGGCCGCACAACGCAGGAGGGTAATATTGGAAGGAGTTATCTCAGTCCTACCGAAGTTATAGCAGAACCTCAACATCAGCTCAAAACACTCAGCCCCACCAGGAAAGTCATGGAACACTACTTTAAGGCTAGTAGTTGTCCCTTTAGATTTACCAAACAATTTGCACAACCCGCCTGAATATGAAGCAAGTATTTTCTGCAAACGGCCAAAGAAAAAAAAAAAGGTTACAATGATAAAGAAAAGTTAAAAGACCAACATGTTTGGACAATACTAGTACAAATGCTTCATAAATCTATTTGAACATACAACAAGAAAGGGAAAGGTAGACAAGTTTATTGTCACAGAGAAAACCAGAAGGAATTTGGAAACAATGTTATGCAGATTTTAAGCAACAAGGACAAGAGCCTAATCAATCCCACGGTAGAATGAGACCTACCAAAAGAATGAACTCATTGAATTGAAGAAAAACAAAAAAGTAGGAAACTAAGCTTACGTTTGGTTCGTCCGTTAGAGATAAAATTTTTAAGTTGAAATTGATTGATTTTTTAAAAAATAATTATAAATTTTATTAATTTTTTAAATTAAAATAAAAATGAAAAAAAATATATAATTTAATTAAAATTAAATGTTAATACCAAATAAAACCTAAAATAACTGAACCTGCAAAAGAATGGTGACAGGTCGTTATAGACAATAAATTTTTGGTCAGAGCAACCGAGAAAAAGATGTCTGCTGCTAATCAGCTTGTAAAGAGGAAACTAGAGAGAGAGAAAGAAGAGAGAAAGAGAGAGAGATTGAGAGAGAATTAAAGGGCTTTGAAAGCAACCCTTTAGTCCTCCTCAAAAGGAGTGAATAAAACAAGTAAATAATAAAGATATAAAACGTTTGAGCCCCATAACACCAGCATTAAATGGCATAAGGAATCGAAAAAGAGAAGGCCCTCTTACTTTGGTGTATTGTACAGTTTCTCAAAACAGTGACGACAAAGAGGCAATGAAGCAGATGAAGAAAAGGATAGCTATAGTTGCTACTACCATGACCCACATCAATGCCTTACAGGTGTGACTTGAATGATGAACAGAAAAAAAAATCATAAAAATAAAAAAGTTTAAAAAAAAAAAGGAAGAAGAATCATAAAGAATGTTAAAAGTTAAAACTAAATATATGAAGCATCATAAATTCAATGTCAACTTTTTCAGTAACAAAGATCACAAATTAGAGAGCCTGTATGAGTCGGCATCAAAAATCCAAACTTGCCAAATCTGTATATCCAAATAAATGAGAAAGTAAAGGAAGTTTTAAGAGGAAGGTAGATTTTTAGTATTTACCTTGTCCACCATGAAAGTCTCTTCGCCATTGACATCCACTTCAAGGTCACAGAAAAACTCCATGACCCCAGAAAAGAAAAGAAAAGAAAAACAAGGAAAATGGGAAAATCCAAAAGCTTACAAAAGATCAAAGTCTTTTATTGGGAATCTGGAAGAACAAAAGGCAAAGTAGAAGATTTGGGATCAAAGAAAAGAGTAACAACCCCCAGAGGAGACAAAGAGTCGAGGAAGGAGACCTAGAACGCCAACACAAGCCCATTATTCTTAGAAGAATGAGAAGACAAACACAAGCAAATGAATTTCACTCGGGCTGTGCAAAATGGCATATGGGCAGTCGCTAATTATCCAATTGTTGCTGGAGAGAGGGGAAAAAAAAAAAAGATGTGATTTTTCTTTCTTTTTTTCCCACTGGGATACAGAGAGAGACAACACACTCAAAAAGAGTTTTTTTGAGAGAAGAAGAATAAAAAAGACAAGGAGAATAAGGACAAACAAGTCACTTATTATATTCCACTGTGAGTAAGGCAGTTAGAGAGAGAGAGTTTTTGCCGTCTCTGTGTGTGTGTGTGTGTGACCACCAGGCTCAAATCTGACATTCCCGGAAAAGACAATATAGTTTATTATAGTTGAAAAATGAGATTTTTATTTCTTCTCCTGCTTTTTTTTTTTTCTTTCTTTCTTTTACTGACAAACAATAAACAAAACTATAAGCTTTAGCTGCCCAGTCCTCAACTTTTTGGTTGGCTTTCGTTTTTTTTTTTTTTTTTTTTTTTTTTTTTCAAGTTCATTGCTGCAAGTCTTCGTGGCAAAAGCACCCCACCCACCGTTTGGCTGGGTGAATTGACTGAATTGCCCATTTTTTTAACATCTTATTTTCGGTTTATGTTTTGATTTTTCGATTACAGATAAAATTTTTAATTTTAATTTGATTGATTTTTTAAAAATTAATAATAATTTTTATTAATTTTTTTAAAAATATAAAAAATATTATTTATTTATCATTAAACTTAAAATGCCGTACGAAATATGACTCCAAATTTTCCGTTTTTATTTCCTCCTCCACGTTGGAGGTTGGACTCTGTGGACCTTTTGTTGGAAATGGCTTTGAAACTGGGACCCACCAACCCAATGGGTCTCACAAAGAAGGATCTTGATGTTGTTAAAGTCCCACAAAATATATCATCTATACGTTATTAAGGAGAGAACATTCTCCGGTTTTAGACCAAAAAAATTAATATTTATTTTTTGATCCTTTGATTTTTTTTTTATCATTTTTTTTTTCATTTTAGTCCTTTCTTAATTTTCTTTTTGGACCATTTTTATTCATTTTGATCCTTTTTTTATTTTCTTTTTGGGCCGATTTTTTTTTTTTCGTTTTGGTTATTCTTTTTACTTCCATATTTATTTTTTGATCATCTGTTGTCTCCCGGATCTTTTTTTTCATTTTAATCCTTTTTTTGTTTCTTTTGGGCCCAACTTTTTTCATTTTAATCTTTTTATCTTTTTAGTTTTTTTTTCATGTATTTTTCTTAGGTCTTTTTATGTATATTTTTTTTACTTACTATTTTATTTTTTCCTACTTAGATAAATTTTCTCAAATTTGTCCCACATGTGCATAGCACATACTTTACACTAGTCATGTTAAACAAACCAACCCCATTTGTTCTTACGTGTGAGAGTTAATTAGAATACATACAATATTATCTGCATTAATGATTTTTGGGTAAGAGAATACAGTAATGTCGTTCCCTACGTTAATTTATCTATTTAATAACAGAGCTTTGAGCATCTCCAAATGTAATACTAAATTAGTCTGTTAATGATAAATTGTGATATTTGGACTAAAAAAATTGCTCTCTAATATAGTGTTATCTTTCATACTAAATTTATCATATGCTAAACTTTATGGTTCATTTACCACAAGATATAGTCAATATCAAATTTCACTTTTGAGTCTTATCGTTGTTTTTGTCTTATATAATTATTAGAGTGTTTTTATTTTTCATTTATTTAAATATTAAAAGTTCACTTTTACAACTTCCAAAATTTAATAATAATGACAAAAAGTAAAAATAGCATAATGTGTTGGAGCATAAGGACATCTCCAATCCAAATACTCTATTTTAGAGTACATAAACTCTAAAATAGATTATATGTTACTTCAAATAACTATTTTATCTCCAACCCATTTACTTCATACTCTAAAAGGAATATTCTATTTATATTCTTTTTTTATAATCATTTAAATATTATTTTATATTTATTCCCTATAATCTTTGTATTTTACAAATTATGTCCTCATACAATCTTTTTAACATATTAATCCGCTGATTGTTTTTATTTTTTAGAATAATCTTTAAAAATAGTATATTATATCAAATAACCAAAACACTATAAATTTAGTGCGATTATCAAAAACAACTTAATATTGAGGAAAAAAAACTACATGATTTTCTTAATTCCACACAAAAAAAAAAAGAAGAAGAAGAAGAAACAAACTGACATTCAATATTTAAAAAAAAAAAAAAAAAACTTAAAATTACATGACATTTGTCCCTAGGCTTCCGAATTAGTATATCTTTCCCATAAATGATCGATCAATGCATTTCGAAGCGCGATATGAGCTTGTTTATCCTTGATTTGTCTATGTCGAGCCAGAAATTGTTGAAATTGAGTATTTTCATCAGCAACTATTTCAACCTGTGGAGTAGGTGCTTCGTTTGCATCTTGAATTGGTGCATCTAAATCACGTTCGTCCTCTACGATCATATTATGCATAATGATGCATGCAGTCATTATATCATGTAACAAGAACAACATGATGATATGCATAGGTCTAATAATGCATTCAACCAATATTTCAATGATATTGGAGGATCCGGTACTGGTCTACCGGACTATTAAATCATTGTTCTTCCACCATAATATCTCTATGTTATCTATTTTTACGTCTTTACATTATGTATTTTGTGTTATTTTTGGTTTATCACATGTAATTGTTTAACGTATTTTTATGTATGCTTATTTATGGTTTGTTTATGAATTAGAATATCTTCTCAACTTTTTAATTTATGTAAAACTTGTATGTTGATTTACTATCTTACAAAATTTATTCAAAATATTAAATTAAAAAAAGGTATAAAAAAATAAATATAGCTTAAGATTTAAACATACAAATACTTTACATATAGAAAAATCGGTAATTTTGAAAGAAAAATTAAGTTAAGGGTAACTTTATAATTTTATTTTTACCTAAATATTACTTTAAAATTTAATTAAAAAAAAAAGTGGTTTTAGAGTATGCACAGTGATACTTCAAATATGAAGTACACTGTGCATACTTCATATTTGAAGTAGGATATAGAGTATGGGTTGGAGCCAACCCATACTCTAAAACACTCCTCCCACGCTAAAATAGCGTGGGGTTGGAGTTGCCCTAAAGTAAGATAATACTATTTTTCACACTATTTTGTAACAAATATAATATCGACATACACAAATACATTAGAGATGGTCTTATTCACCTATACTAGCGTGGGGGGTGGCAGGGCTTTGTCGGTGTCGCGGGAGGGAGTTGTCGGTTTGGGGGGTCGCCGGTGTCGGGAGGGGGGGGGGGGGATTGAGTCGTCATGGGATGGTATTTTAGTTTTTTTTTAATTTATTTTTAAATATTATTTTTTAATTTTTTTTAATCTATATTAATATGAAGTAAGGTATATTATAATTATCATATATAAATAATATTTTAACTATTTAATTATATTTTAATAATTTAAAAATAAATTATACCAATATAATATATAAAAAAAGATTTACAGTAACTTTATCATTTATTTTATCTTACAAGAGTAGGAAATTGGCGCTTCCGACCAGGCACGGCAAAGGGGGCGTTATGAATGACTTATGAACCAAACGGGGGACGCATGAAGAACCAGATTCGCAGACTTGAAAAGACTATTTTGCCGCCAAGAAGCAGGTATTATTCACGTTGTCGCCCTTCTGACAACTGGGACTAATAAATAAAAGAGATGTTCACCTGCAGAGGAAGAGAATATTATTTATGAGATGCATTTTTATCTCCATCTTTTCAACCTCATCATGAATCATGATGCTTTCTTAAGAAAATTTTTGATCATCATAATCATTACCAAATCATCTCTTCGGTCTCCCCATCAATACATTGATTCATGAGGGAACGATGTCGTTTTTCCAGTGCCAGCGTTTCAACTTTGCTTCTTTTTTTTTTTTCTTTCTTTTTTTTTATATATATATATATTTTTTGAGTAATGTTTTTTCAAACATACTCTCTTATCCAGATGCCGCTTTATTATAATAACTTATTAATTTTATTGTAATATTTTTCAATAATACTTGTCTTTCACACCAATAGTTTATCTTTTCTGTATTACGAGATTTTAAATAAGAAATTATGAGTAAATTAACTAATAATTTTAAGAAACTAAAATTAAATAGTCTATTTTCACTTTTAAATAAATTTTTAAATAGTCTAATTTATAATTGAAAGTAGCTCTATGTGATCTATAACAAATTCTTAACATGGACATATAATTTAGAAGATAATATAATAATTAAAATAATAATATCTATCAATATAAAAATAACAGTTAGTATGATTATTAATATTTTCTAAAGTCATTGCTTAATTATTGGAAACGTATCTAGAATGTCATTTTCCCAACTTCAATGCAAAAAAATGAAACATGGTTCCTTCCACTACAAAGTCGCAAATTCATCATAGCAAAAAAGGGTAGTAATCCCACATCAAAAGGCACCTCCTCGGCCAAATTTATGTCCAAATAAACTTAATTAGATACTATTTAAACTTATTTTCAAGCACTTCTTTTTTCTTTATTTGACGGCACACACACGGAGAGAACTTAAATTAATGGTTATAATTTATGGATGGTTTCCTCAATAAAGACAATCCAAGTTTAGTGTAACATACAAAATTAAGGAAACTTGTAAAAATTAAGAAAGGCTTAGGTACGTTCGTCTCAACCAAAAATAAATAAATAAAAGCTAACGTGTTGTTTTCGTTTTTTGCAGGAAATGTGGAAGAGCTTAAGTGTAGTTTTTATCAATAGGTGAATATGGACAATGTTAATCAACGTTGGTATAGTATTAAGCACGATTTTAATAAAAGATGGATTTCAAGACATAAAATTTACATAGGATTCATCTTTTATTAATAATTATATTTGATACGGATGGTCCCATTATATTTTTCTTTGAGTATGTAAGTAAATTCATTAAAAGCCTTTTTTTTTTTTTTTTTTTAGGAAAAGAAAGTTAATTCATCTCTTTCTTTTTTTCTTTTCTTTTCTTTTTTTTTTTTCCCGTTGTCTAGGAATATATAGTGGTTATTGATTCAAATATTGTAGCAAACCTTTTCGTTTTATTTCTATTTGCGGTTATTTTCTTTTTCATTATCGTGAATAATTTGAAAACTTTAAAGAGGGGTGGGATCATGATGTAACATTTTTGCTAACACAAATACACAATAATTAAATAGGAAAAATAGCAAATTAATATTGCAGTGACAAAAAACGGAGTACTTAATGGTCCTTTTTCTCTCTGTCGATTGACCCCATCATGTCTCAACTTGAAATTCAAGTTTCAAACACTAATAAAAAAGCCCCGGAAAGGTATTGATGGAAATCTTGCACGAGGCCTACAAAAAAGATTGGGGACTCATATCAGTAGTTAATTATATTATATGCTTTCAACAAACTAGCTTTTCAGATATTGTCGATCTGAAACATTTATTTTTGTCAATTAATCAACATTAAGAACATACCTAATATTCCTAAAATTCCAATTATACTTTTTCTTCCCAAATATTTGAGACTTGAATTTCATTAACATTAGCAATTGTAAACTGCAAGAAATTGCACCTTTAGAGACTAAAATTTCAGCGACTAAATACTAATAGTCACTAAATGTACGATTTTACAATTAAAAGTTGGTCACAAAAATATTTGGTCGAAAAATGCAACTAACTATTTAGTGTAAAAAGGTTGATTTAGTGACTAAATGGACATTTAGTCACTAAATTATGGCGCCAAAAATTAATAATGGAGCGAGTACCAAGTTTTTACTACTAAAATAATATAGTCATTGAAGGTAACATTTTATGACCAAAACTTAGTTGGTAAAGATTAATAACTTTAGTGAATAAAATATTAGTAGCAAAATATTATAAAAAATTACACATTTAGTGACCACACTCTTTTCCTCGCTAAATCTACTTTGTTGCGACTAAGCTTAGTCACAAAAACATTTACTAAAATTTATTATTTATGTTATTTTTTACATGACTAACCTTTTGGTCGTAGAAAGTACCAGATAATGATCTACTCGTATAATTTTTTTTTATACCATATGGTTACCTATATAATTTTTTTTTTTTCATACATTGATTACAAAGAAAATCCAAGGATAAAAAATAAGATTTTGTACAGTATTAATAGCAAAAATTCACTTAAATTATAACATTTGTATCACTTTATTTCTCGAATTTCAAAGCGTAACATCCGTTCTCCCGATTTATGTTCCACTAAAAAATTTAGTGCTTCACTCACAGACTTAACAGAACATTAATACATGATTTTAAAAGTCTGGGGGTATTTTTCTACAAGTGAGAGAGAGAGAGATTGATTTAATTTGATGCTTTTTAAGGCTTAATTTGACGCTTTCAATCAATATTAATTTTTTTAAATTTATTTAAACGAGTAATTTGCTTCTTTTTTTGGAGCAAGTATTTGTTTTTCTTTGATAATTAGGATATTAAACCTTTTTTTTTAAGCTAATTCAGATTTAAAACAAAATAACTTAATCTTCCAGTTTTTGAGAAATAATTTTTTTTAATTTTAAATTAGTACGAAAATTTGAACCCAAATCAGACTATAATCTTTAAATTTTCGTTTCTTAGTATCATCTTTGTTTTTTTCTTCTTTTCAAATATCCTATCAACCGGGTATTAAAAATATTCTCACTAAGAAAATGAAAAAATAAAAGAAAAATAATAATTTGCAATCCAACCAACAAGATATATATACGATTCAGGAGACTATACCATGTCCCAAAATATATATATATATATATATATATATATATATATTAGTTACGATTTTTTCGTTATTGAATAAAAAATTAAAAAATAAATCGTTTTCTTTTAATCATTATTTCAAAATCGTTTCCCCTAAATAAATTTTAATTTCAAATTGTTTCTTATCTGTATTTGCCGGTCAAGAGAAACACGCATCCATATTTTAATTCTTTTAATGGTAAATTCAAAGAGAGGTTTATTTGTTTATTCTTTTGAAGACTTTTTTTAGAGAGAGAGAAAAAAAAGAGGTTTTATTTATTTATTTGAAAGAGGTTTAAGTAAACCTTTTTTTTTTTTTTTTTTTTTGCTGGGGAGATGTTAGTTTAAACAATTGATCGATCTAGATACTTTTTCTCTTATTTGTTTTCTTCTACACAAAGAACAAAACAAAACTTAATTACGGCAGCTCTTTAATGCTATGTAATTCTTTTAAAAAAAAAATTATGACGGGGGATTCGAATTCTACACATCAAATTGAAGTTATTAAATGTAAAATTATTGTTAAATTATATATGCAATCATCAATGTTATTTCTTTCAATTTTTCATATTTCATTTAATATGAAAATAGTATGTTTTTCGAAAAACAAAAAAAAAAAAGTGCCGGCCCTAGGAAAAAAAAGAGTGAGTGAGGGAGATAAAGAAAAGTCTTCTTGGCCGAAGATTCGGCGCACCTCCGGGCCTCTAGCCATCAAATTTCATCTACCAATACATCGTTAGATGCTGAGTTTAGGGGTATGGTTCGTGTCATCTGTAGAAGAAGAGGTACATTGGGTTGTAGCTGTGAATAGCGTTAGTTGTTGTTGGTGGTAAGGCATTTTCTAGTGTGTGTGTCATTGTCTCGGCCTTCCCTTTGGAAGTTTTGATCTGCGGGAGGAGACGGGTCATTTAATGGTGCATGTATCAAACTTTGTTACCATTGGAGACATGCATTTGGCAATTTTATATGAAAAATATTAAGAACACTAACCATAATCCCAACTTTTGATTACCAACATATTTCTTTTATTGGTAAGTGTTTAAAAGCATTGTCACATTAATTAATTCTATCAACCAATCAAAATATGATACGTGAGTTGGTATTTAAAAATTTTGAATTACAGTTGGTGTCTCTAGCACTACACATTATATATATATATATATATATATATTAAATTTTATTGTTTGTATTTATTTTTAGAAACTTGTAATATACATTGTTGTATGTATATCATTATTAGAAGGAAAAAGAATTTAGACATCGAAATCCTAAAAATAAAAAAAAATGTAATCTTTGAATTTTTTTTAATAAATGAACCAAATTATTTGAGTTGTCAAAATTTATCAAGAATTAAGATTTAAACTGCACGATCATTTTGATATAAGAAGTATCTTTTTTCGATTTAAAATAAGAAAGTTATGTGTTTTTAAAGTTTGAGTTTTTTTGAAAATAGAAGAAAGTGAAAGTTTGATACAAAGTTAGGAGTTTTTGATCCAGATGTCAGTTTTCCCCCAAACGAGGCCTTAATACAGATGGTGTTGCAAACAGATCTCCTGGAATGACAGGTTGTGAAGGAATTTTCCGTACTTATTGAGGATTTTGTAAAGGTTGCTTCTCAATTCTAGTACTTGAACAGTTATGTGCACTTATGAAGCTGAGCTTATAGGGGTTATTTGTACTATCGAGTTTGCTAATTAATATAAATGTAACTACATCTGGTTCAAGTGTAATCCAATATATATGGCTAATCTTCTCAATTAAAAGTATAGAATGGTAACATGACGTTTACTGGCTCGTTGGAACTGTACAATTAACTATCTGGACACAATTGTTTATCATGTATCATACATTTTTAGATAAGGGAATCATGTTGGGCATAAGTGAACGACTCATGTAGTTTATATGACACAATCTATATGGTGGTTTAATGCTCCTTCCTTTTGTCATGCTGCAGTTGCGAAAGATCTAGCTAGCCTTCGTTGCTATAGATTTCACAATTAGTTACTTGATGAAATTGAACTTTTTTCGATGGGAATGCCCATTTGCTTTGTATCTAGCAGAACATTTAGTAAATATATACTCTTTTTTCCTTCTAAGATTTTTCCCTTTAGGTTTTACCTATAAAGTTTTTAACGAGACTTATTTGAATGCCACTTTCAATGAGAGAGTTTAGTGTTAATCCTATGCGACTGCCTTCCGGCTATTATTTTCACTATGTTCATTAGTCTAGTTGTTTCTTTGCTTCGAAGTCTTATTTCCCATTCTGAATAACTCTTTCGTAATTTTTCTTTAAATTATTAATAAATTAGAGCGATATAAAAGTGATGAGGGTACTAAAGTGATACAAACCTAATCGGGATGTCTTGATACACCTACTGATATATATTCTATCTATTTATTAAAAAATAATATATATATATATATATATATAATAACCACTCAAACTGCAATACTCTCATGCGTAATAGACATAATTTAATGATACTTTTACATTCAATTCCATCAAATTAGAGCTCAAAACTCCATCTCAAATTAAAAAAAAAAGTTGATTCTTACTGTTCATCATACTCTATTAAGAGATAAGTGGTATACGTATGTAGATGTGCCATTATTATTATTTCTATGAACGTATTATCATTTACATTATATTTTCCCCAGAAAATCTCATTTATATTCTAGTATATTTATTTTTTATTTTTGAATAATACTATAGTGTATTTATTTTTCATATCGATATAGTTTGAAACATTATTTCCCATAAAAATAATTATAAAAACAAAAAAACAAAAAGTTTGAAAGTAAAACATATATTTATCATCTTTGTTAGATTTATCATACCGGTACTAGTGAGTTTGAATTTTGAAACCTTCCACTGAAAAAAAAGGCAAGTTTGAAAGTGAAAATATATCTCACATCATATGGAAAAAGAAACCGACAAATTTTTGGAGGGGAAAGGTTAAAAAAAAAATGGCGGTTCTTTTTGCCTCTTAATTCTAGGAAATTTGAAAGTTAAAACTGCACACTTCCACTTCGTCAACTACAAACTCACAGTTTTCGAAATCTCTGTCTCAACTTCTGAAGTTCTTTTTTTTTTTTTTTTTTTCCTTCTGATCAAGTTCTTTCGTTCTGCCTATATTTCAAATATTTCAGTCATCTTCCTTCCGTGCCAAGGTAAACTCTGTCTTCGTCTTGATTTTTCTTGCTTCCATTTCTTCTCTTGTGTTTGTTACTTTTAGTGTATCTCTCTCTCTCTCTCTTTTGTTTTTTTTTGTTTTTTTGTTTTTAAAGATTTACGACAGCGGAGAATCATAGGGATGTCTCAGTAAGTTCTATCTTCCTCTTTTCCTCTGCGTGTTTATATCGTCGCCACATATTCTTCTCTCTTTCTCCCCTGTTTCTCTAAGTCTATTCAGGGGCGACTTTGTACGCGGGGCTTATCCCAACAAAGATATCAATTCCGATATCGTACCACTGATTGTAACCACCGTCGCCATCTTTTTGGATAACAGTTTGTCAGGTTGTTGATGTAGATTTTTGGTTTCCTCTGTATTTTCTTTTTCTCTTTTCTTTTTTAAATAACTTTTATAGATTCCATTATGAGGGAAGATTTTAATTGTACTTCAATTATGCAACATGTTATTTTTCTCATTTCTTTTCTGAATCTATTTACATGTTTTTCCTTGTAGAAGATGAAGTTGATGGCTGCTACAGAAGCTGGGGATGTTTTGGTGATTCTTTGTTGCTTGCAGTTACACTCTACTTCCAAAGAAAACAGCCAGTCTCGAGTTGACATTACTTAATCAAGTTTTCGAGCATCGCAACAGTCCTTGCACGCTGCACTACCTATTATATATGTACCAAATGTTGATACTTATTTGTATTTTTATTCTGGTTTGATGTTTTCTTGCACAAAATTTATGTTATTTACTTTACAAAACCATATGTTTAGACATTTGATTTACTAATCGTCTGTGTATGTTAGTGTGTGTGCGTGTGTGTGTGTGTGTGTGTGTTTTTTTTTTTAAAAAAAAAATTCTAGATTGATATTATAATTTTTAAATCAAGAAAAATGAATCTCTTTCGGGAACTACAAATTTAGTTACTTAGAATTAATGGAAGTCATTTGATTTTAATGATTATGATTTTGTCCATGAATGCAAAAGTCTTAAACTTTCATAAAATGACGACTAAAATTTGGTTGTTAAAGTTTGCAAACAGACTTCGCTACTGCCAATTAGTTGCTAAAAGTTTATGAAGAAATTACTCCGTGCCTAAGAGTTGGTCACTATGAAATTAAAATTAAAGAATTTAGTGACTAACCATTAATCGCTAAATTAAATCTTTTAGTGACCAATTTATCAGTCACAAAATACGTAAGAATTTATATAATAGTAACTAACTATTAGTTGCTAATAAGTTTTTATGTAGACGGCAAAAGTAAATTTGGTATAATATTTAGTCCCCGTCAAGTTTTATCATGACTAAGTGGAGACTCTTTTACATCTAAATTTTTGATCACCGAAAGTAGATTATTTAACAACTACAAATTTTTAGTCGCGAAAAACTTTCTACGACATTCAGTGATCAAGGCGCAACTAATTATTTATAGTCACAAAAAGTTTTTTGCGACTAAATTTGAACTTTCCGTGACTAAAAATGTAGTTGTTGAAGGTGAAATTTCTTGTAGTTAAAGAATAGGTTGATAGAAGTTTTTTTTATTTTATTTATTATTGCTAATCACAAAAGAAATCACTAGTGCTATCTTATCCCTTATCGTCACTGTACATATAAAAAAATTATAATATATGCAAATGAATCAAAAAAGAGATCACCTGATCTAATTTTACTTGAATGATAAGCTCAGTTGCATATAGATCACCATGAAGTCTAACAATGTATAAAAGACGTATAAAATTGAGATAGTCAAGATCGAACATGAAGACATCTCAAAAGAAAAATTGTAAAAAAGAAAAAGAAAAAAAAAAACTACATCATCATCATTGTATGATCAACTCATTGATGGTTTTGAAAGCGATAGATAGTTATAGATGTGTGTGTCTATGTATTGGTATCAGGTGGGAATGACTCGGCCCATTAGCCCAATTGGTTTATACAATGGCTAGCCAATTTGTGAGATTGATTTGCCACCAAGAGTTATCTTGGGGATTAAATTTTGAGAAAATTTGGGAAATAGTCATAAATTTAGCAGCTTCTTATAATTTTGTCTTCTATAAAAGTAAAGTTGATAATTTTACAATTTTATAATATTTTATTAAATAATTAAATTAAAAAAATAGTAAATAGACAAAAATACTCTTATCTCTTTATTTTCTTCTCTTTTTTATTTATTGAAATAGTTTTTATATATCTCATACTCCGTTCGTCGGCTAGTCTTTGGTCATAACCTCCGATAGGTCACTAGTCATCGGTCTCTGGCCGGTCACCGATAGAATGCTAAATAAATTCTGATAGAATGCAAAACTAATTCTGATAGAATGCAAAATTAATTCTATTATATTCCAAAACGGTATTGGATTGTATCGGAATCTGATAAGGCAAAACGGATTATGATAAAATGCAAAATGAATTCTGATAGAATGCAAAACTTATATGTAGAGAAAAGTATTTTGAAGTTTCTGCTTTGAAAATCGATATAAATTTCTTTTGTTTTTCACTTTGCTTGCTTGATTCGATGAGCTGTGTTCTCTGCAGTGCTGTATATTATATATATTATATGCACACACTCACTCACACTTATACATATGCAAATATATATATATGTGTGTGTGTGTATATAATTATATAAAAAGTCGGAGGGATTTATAGAGAAAGATGACCCTAGTTTTTTAAGCATTCCATTAGGATCATGGTCACAATCCAATCAAGACGCCAATCAGGTGCATACCACCCCTTTGATACAGAACCAAGTGTAACAATAGGCACAATGAATTTAATGATTTTAGTTTTGTGAACTTTGGAAAAGTACTTGAACATTTCGATAGAATCCATTGGAAGTATGTGTTATTTTTCTTGTGAATGATTTGCTTGTTTTCGGTGGTTTGTTTGTTGAGAAAATTTATTCTTTGGTTTGGTTTGTTTGTTTGTTTTTTTTTTTTTGTCGATTTGTTTGTTGAGAAAATTTATTCTTTGTTTCCGTTTGTTTGTCGAGAAAATTTTTGGTATTGTAGGGTGAAAATAAAGCCTTAACGATTTTGTGTTTCAATCAGATATGCAAAAAAAAAAAATACTATGAGAATATGTTTTGGATTCTATCAAAATGCATTTTGCCTTTTTGGATTTTGGTAGAATCAATTTTGCATTCTGATAGAATCTGTTTTTTACTCTATCAGAATCCGACCGTTTTGCATTTTATCAGAATCCATTTTTCCTGTTTTGCACTCTATCTGAATCCATTTTGCCTTCTTGGATTTTATGAGAATCCGTTTTGCATTTTGATAGAATCCGTTTTGCATTTTATCGAATACATTTTGCCTTGTCAGATTCTTGTAGAATCCATTTTACATTCTGATAGACTCCGTTTTGCATTCTATCAGAATCCGACCGCTTTGCAATCTATCAGAATCTTTTTTGCCTGTTTTGTATTTTATCAAGAATCCACTTTGCCTTCTCGGATTCTAGTAGAATCCATTTTGAATTCTAATAGAATCTCTCTCACTATTGTAGCTGGATATATCTGGCCATCTTTGTTGAAATCCAAAAAATATATATTCTGTCAGAATCCATTTTGAATTCTAATAGAACCTCTCAGGCGACCAACATCGACACGGATGACAGGAGTTGGATACATATGGTCATCTTTTGTTGAAACATGAAAAAAAAAAAAATTTTGACGACTGGCGAGCGAAGTAGGATACATCCAGTCATCTTTATTGAAATATGAAAATAAAATTTCCGACGACTGGCAACCGGAGACCAACCGGTGACTAAAGACAGACAGGCGATCGGCAGGTGAACGGAGTCGGAGATGTATAAAAAAAATATTATAATAAATAAAAAAGAAAAGAAAATAAAGAGATATGGGTATTTTTGCATATTTATTATTTTTTTCATTTAATTATTTAATTAAATATTATGAAAGGGTAAAATTATCAACTTTACCTTTATGAATGACAAAATTGAAAGGTGGCGTCAAATTTAGGGTATTTTTGCAAATTCTCCTTAAATTTCACCTTTTTCTCTTATTTATTTATTTATTTTATTCAAGTGGTTATGGGTTTTGGAAGATGACAAGACATAAACTGTTGATGCGCAGCAGACCAAGGCCAAGCGCTCACTTGTGAAAGTCAATTTTACGCTATTAATAATTTGCACCTTTATTTATCTTTGCTCTTCACTCAAGGGACTACCTCATGGCCAAGAATTATTACCTTCCCCACCACGTTTTGAATTCGAAAATAGGACATTAATCATTGTTGAGATTAATAAATGAAGAAAATAAAAACAGAAAACTGGGGGGAAAAAAAAATTTGTTCGAAGCCCTGTGAAATCTCAATCAAGTTCACTCATATGTTTTGATCTGATTTCAAGAATTTAATTGTTTAGTTCAAGCTTTGTCTTCACATAAAACAAATTGAGGCTGCAATATTTACCACATATACTACTCCAACAAATTTCTTTTTGCCACAAAGATGTGACTTGGGTAAAGTAACATGATTTTCAAGAATTTGCATGGCATGATAGTAATTCGTGAAGATAAGTGGCATGTTTCACGTTTTTTTTTTTTTCATTTGAACTCATTATAAAAATAAAAGAAAAGTGGCACAAGCTATAAGGATGGCCTCAAGTAGGGGTGGCAATACGGGTTGCGACACGACGACACGACTCGAAAACGACATGAATTTCGCAGGTTTGGGTTGGGAAAAATAGTGGTCGGGTCAAATTCGGGTCACCCGAAATTGACACGGGAAAAAAAACGGGTCGTGTTCGGGTTGGACCTGTAGAACCCGAACACGACAATTTTTTGTGTCAATTTCGGGTCAAATATCATGTCAATTTCGGATCAAATATCGTGTCAATTTCGGGTCAATTTCGTGTCAAATTTGTTGGTGTTATGTCGTTTGAATTTAGAATTTTAAATGTTTGTATTTGGATTTGTGGACTTTATTAAGATGTTTGTAATAGGACTTTGCCTAACTATAATTGTGAACTTTGCACTTGAGTTGGAAGTTTAATTTTATGATTTTTTATTTGAAAACAATCCTTAAAACTTATTGTTTTGTCAATGGTATGTTTTTGTTGAAGGTAAATTATTATTCTTCTAGATTTTTTTTATGAATTTGGGATATAATTTGCTTAAATTGAATTGGTTTTTATGTCAAATTCAAATTAATTACGGGTTCAATTTGGATCAAATTCGTGTCGCGGGTCAAATTCGTGTCACGGGTTAATTTCGTGCTGCGGGTCAATTTCATGTCACGGGTCAAGTTCGGTTCGTATTGTGTCAACCCGTTACGGGTTCGTGTCGTGTTCATGTCGTGGTTTCGAGTCGTTTTCGTGTCACGGGTCGTGTTCGGCTTGGGGAAGAAAAAATTCGACACGACTTTAACACGACACGAATCCGACACGTGACACGAATTGCCATCCCTAGCCTCAAGTTCTAATTCTAGGATGTGCCTAATGCAGACGTGTCAAGTTATGATTTATTTTGCAAATTGTAGATTCGGCTTTCATGATGTCGTAGTTTATGAAAAATCTAAAATTTGATTTTAACTGAAGTTTAAGAAAGATATCTTTGGTTTTGACATTAGATAAATTTTACACTCAATTCTCTATTAGGGCTTAATTTTCCAAAATTTAAGAACAAAATTCAGGCAAATTGGACAAAAAAACTTACACATTGCTTTCTATATAAAAAAAATTAAAAATAAAAATAAAACATGCTACATATAATAATTAAGTCTACCAACTTACATGATGCTAAATTTTTATTTTTTTAACTAATTGGGTATAATCTCTTAATTTTAATTGACCTAACAATCTTTATACATCTCACATCCATATAAACTAATATTAAAAAGTTAGTATTATAATTTGTGACTATAACATTATTTATTACCTAACATATATATTCACTAAGGACGTTTTGTTACTACTCAAACAAGGTGTGGGAAGGTCACAAGGAAGTCACTAATCTAAAAATAATATTAATATTGTACTTAAATATTGACTATATATTTATCTTTGAACGGATTCACAAGCATCCCGACCTTAGCTCAGTTGGTAGAGCGGAGGACTGTAGTGGGTCACGCCCGTTAGATATCCTTAGGTCGCTGGTTCGAATCCGGCAGGTCGGATTTTTTTTTTATTTAATTTTTTTAATCTTCTTTCACAAGAGAAAGAGGTAAGTAAAATGTGGATGCTTTTCAAATAAGAAGGAACAGAGTTAAAAATAAATTAATAAATAAAGCAAGGTGTACTTTCGTATAATTAATAAGAAAATAATTACACTTATTTATATTCTTCCAGTTCTATACCATTCATCCAACATTACTTCTTATAAAAATTACCTTAAATAGACATTTTTTTCCAGGAATACTATGACAAAGTTTGACTTAGTCAAGTTACCCTTTGCAATAACTAAGAATCTCCTTAATGTGCTGGTACTTCAGAAAAGACCGGGAAATTTAAGACAAAAAGACATCTACACACACACACATATAGTACTACTGTTGATTCAGAAGACAAAATACATATGCCAGAGGCTCAATTCGTCTCATAGAAAAGACAAAACATATTATAGTACATTTCTTTTCTCTTGCGCATTTCATCATGTGATCATCTTCATCATCATAGGTAGTGATTAAAATGATCAATAATAATATCGAACACAAAATGAAGAGTATGTTACAATATGAAAACTGCCCTTCTCTCTTTCTTTTCTTTTTTTCTTTTTTGGCCTCGTCCCTAATTTTTACAGCCTTTTTTTGACAATAAGAAAACGAGTTAAACAAAATATTAAACCAAGAAGGCAAAACATGTTTCTTTTGTCACTTGCCTGATCTTCATGGACCACTTTGAGGAAAATCCCAAGAAACCCCCAGCTCATGGTAGGTCCAATAACCCACGTTTTGTTACCTATTTTTTGTTTTAGGACACTTTAAGCCACACCAATTTAATCCTCGAAATCCAATCCAATATTATTATTATTGGCGACCCAAGCTGTGGCAAAGACTGAGTTGTGACCCTTCCATGTGAGCACCAACATATCTTCTTCCCTCTTCATGCCCCACCCACTTGCATGTTCATCTAGCAATCCCTTCACTTCCTTAACGGTTTCTTCACAAAACGGAATGCTAAAGAATCCGGCGTTCCTCATCCGCTGCGACATCGTGGCGGCGGAGTCTAATCTCTCTATCCTTTGGATCCCTTCAAACCCTATGATGTTTTCGATCTTGTGACCGATGTCGGATTCGTATTCGAGCCTTTGGCAGCTGTCTTTGGGCATGAAAGTCTCCAATGCGTCAAAGGGTATCCAGAGATAGTTGAAACATGTCGCCATCCTCGACGTGAGGCTTGTAGCGTTCAGATCCGAGTCCTCGTCGACCACCACTACGATTCTTGGATTAAGGCCACTAATCATGTTGAGGAAACTGTCGCGAAAAGAGTTAATATCATAAGCATCTTTGAGAGAAGTAGCATCACCTCCGATCCGCTCATCGGGCAAATATCGTAGCCAATTTTGGAAATTCACAACCAAAGCCTCATCATCTTGGAGGTTTAGTGAACAAGGGTTTAGTTGACTCAAAAGCAATTCAAATTGAAACTTGTAGGAATCTTCACTAGTACTAGTAATTGTTTCACTAGAGGAGTTTCCAATCACGTTGAATTCAAAAGGGACTTCTCTAAACTTGGAGAAATACCCCAAACGGAGACCAACTTCTTCACAGGACACGTTGAGCACAGGAGGGACTTGAGGCCTGAAAGACGGGACGGTGATTCGAAGCGAAGGAGGGCCTTCAGGCCTTTTCGCCAAGGTGTCGATCAAAGTTGGCCATTGCATACAATGCGTTATGCTAAAATCTAACACATGAACTTTCTGAAACCCTTGAACGGCCTTGAAGATAGCACTATTGGAAGCACAATATCCAAACCGGTGCCAAGGAATTAGGTCAACGTACCCGGCCAACTCGGTCACCGACATCAACCTCCTCCGAACGACACCTTTTCCGTTCAAGCTGTTCATCGCCGTGGGGCAAACCTTGGAAGCCCTCGAGATTAGTGCCCTTAGAAACCAAGAAGTGAGCCTTTGGTTGGGGTCTCCGACGGAGGAAGCCACGTTGTTGAGCACCCACATGACTTGTTGGGCCAAAGTGACGTCGTTTCTCTCTAGGGCACTTGCGCAGTGAAGCAGAAGCTTCTCTATACAACCCGCCGTCGAGGCTTCCGAGCTGAGTACACCCGTTAAGCGCTCCGGCTAGAGCCGCTTGATGATCATGAGGACTACTACGACTACTACTACTAGTACTGTTGAAGATATTATTAGGGTTTTGGAGGGAAATTAAGGACGTTGTGCTTCCTCTTAATTCGGCTTTCATGGCTGGAGGCAGGTTAAATGATCAAATTAGGAAAAAAAAAAAATTAGGGTTTTGTTGGTGATTTGAAGACGACGTGCATGTGGATCAAGATCTGAAAGTTCAAGAGAGAAAGAGAGAGGAGATGATGAAGAGGAAGAGATTTGTTGTTTTTTGGTGTTTGACACGCGTCTTCTTGATATTGGTGGATGGGATTTTAAGAAGCTAGGGTTTTAATCTCTTGTAGATGGCAGTTTGGGTGCTGGAAATCTCTCTTCATGGAAATTATAGCTTTTTAACTATGTTTGTATAATCTTTGAGAGAGAGAAAGAGAGAGAGAGAGAGAGAGTTTGAGACTTTTATTTTTTTGGTGTAAGGAGAGAGTTGAGAGAATTTGGTTGGGAGCTAGTTGATCTGCCAGTTGAGCAACGTATTTATATATAAAAACTAGAGGTGAGGTCCTGTAGAACATAGTTAACCAGACACATGAATCTGCCAAAAGAAGACAAAAATAGAGTAGTGAAAAGATATTCGAAATGGATAATAAAATGACAAAATAAAAACTAGTATATATATATAAATATACATATATTTCAATTTTGCAGTTTCGAGATGGAGATTCTTGAATGATTTCTTTTCAAATATCTGCTGTCTAGTGGTGGCATACATGTGATTTTTTTTTTTCGAAGAATCATCACAGTAAATTTTGTTTACGTGAGGGTCTACTATATATAACACCCTAGCTAGTAGTCTTGTAACTCATTTATGTCCTTTTGGTCAAATTTTGGAACTTTTTTCTTTAATATATGTATATATCCATCTCTGCATGGTACTAATTCTAATCTCTCTCTCTCTCTCTCTCTCTCTGTCCCTTTGTTAGTTATTGCCATTTAATCTTAATTAGTAATCGTAATCCATTGAATATCCTAATACACGACCATGGCAAAATTACCGCTGATCAGCTAGTAACAAAGTTAACGAGCACCTAAAATTCGCGTGAATATTGTTTTATGTTTATTTTAATGTATAGATGATGGGAGGATTAAACAATTAACATAAAAAAAAAATAATAATGTATCCCAACTAGATTGATATCCATTAAGAACCCATCAAACGCTAAACTTCATGATATTATTTTATGCTTAGAAGTTGAGATATATGCACAAAAAGGAGATGGTAAAAAGCCCTCGTGTATATTTCCTTCTTATATATGCATATATATATATATATATATTTATATTTATATGTATGTTCAATAGAACGGCAGGGAAGGCCGTCTAATCATATTTCCAAATATTTGTGGCTCCTGATAATTTTTCTATTACTATTACATAATTCAAAATATTGTCATCTTTCGAAATCAACTCATGATTATCAACAATTATATATTTTGGCATACACATGGAGCTATAGTTTCATGATCAGAACTAAGCTAATTTGTCCTCTAACTTATAAATCGCTATATATCCACCGCTCAATTTCTTCATGTGTTACAATATTAGTGATTATATGTAATGGTCCGACTAGCGAACTTGTTGATTTATGATTAAGTTGAGCAGAGGGTCATAAAGAGTAGGTTAAATAAGCTGTCTTAGCCGGCCAAAATTTTGTCGAATCTCTACTCATGAAATGCATTTTAAGACAAAACCCAATTACGTATTTTAATAAAATTTTTGGAAGATAATTAGTATTATAATGGCTAATTAATTGGGATTCGTTTCATTGAGTTCAGAGTTTGATGGCTACCATTCATTTCCAATGGACGATATCTCTAATGAGAGATCAACTTGGTGCCTTGTGCCATGTGAGGCCACAGCATAAGACAACTTAGACCTCTTCCCCAAAAAGACAAATTATCAACTCGTTTTATATTAAATAAAAATATGTATTTAACTCTGTATTTAAATGGTGCTTGGAAACTATTGGTTCTTGTCTTACACTACAGTTATTCTTTCTACAAAATTGTATATATAAAAATAGCATGGAATTATGAGATGTTGCATCAAGATAGATATGTGGAAACATTAAGCCTAAAGGGTTTATATATATATATATATATGTGTGTGTGTGTGTGTGTGTAGAATATAGAATTGAAAATTGTTTATCTCTCCCATAAATATTGTTTTTTAAATTCTCTTTCTCTCTCTCTCGAGCTTCACTAGGCTTTGTTTGAATTCTTTTAGTGTTTAACAACCGCCTGGTCATTATGCAATCATATATAACAATCATACATTAGATAAGTAAATGATTAATTTTTTAATTCTAGGTCACGATCATCCCCTTTTCATTTTACCAAAGTCAGTGCAGAGAGTAGTAGTAATTTTCAAGGGGGGGCCCAAGAAAAAAAGAATGAAATTTCTACATTTTTGGGCTTTGTTTACAACCCTTAAGTTTGTATTAGATTTTGTTATATTTATATACTTTTTATTTTGATTTACTTGAAATTAAAAATCTTGAAGCATATACACTGTCGATAGAAAACCTTATTGTAGAAATTAAACACCTTAGAACAATGCATCTTATGATTTGTTTACATATTTTGTATTGTTAGGGACGAAGCTAGCTTGAGCTCAGGGACTGCAATCCTCAGGAAATACTCGTTTAGAATCCTTTAAAAAGATTTAGGGCCTGTTTGACACTTTCGTTTCACTCAAGTGAAACTGTACTTTTTTTTTCCCCAAAAATTTTTGTCTTTTTCTCAAAAAGTTTTTTGCCTTTTCTAAAAAGTCAATATAATTTACTATTTAAACTTAAAAATCTTAACTCAAACTTACACACCAAACTCCCAATTATCTATCCTTGTTTCTTCTTTTTGAGTCCTCTTATAATTTTTATTCACGTCTTTGATTTTTTTTTTTTGCTGAAATTTAAAAAAGTTAGAAGAGGAGAGGATGTTGGAGCACTCAGATTATAACCCTATATTATGTATTCTTTTATCATATATTCTTATGAACGCCGCTGGATCACCTAAAACCAAACTCGTGTGTGAGGAGGATGAGCCACCAAAATAAAGCCCACTTTTAACCCATGACCTTAAAGCACGTCGGTATCCTTTTTTTTTTTTTTTTATTCCTCTCTAAATCAACTCAAGTTCCCCTGGAAATTTTTTTTTTTTTTTTTTTTTTTTTTGGCTTCGTCCATGCACATGGTATCATGTAGTCAACTACAAATTCACCTGATACAGACGACAAGTAAGCTGATGAATCAACAAGACTACTTTCACCGTTTCTGCTGAGAGAGAGAATTTTCACTGTTTCCGAGCTTGTAAAAAAGAACGAAAAAAGAGATCCCCAAAAGGCCAAAAAAAAAAAGTATCTTTATCATGTCCTTAATGTTTGCATACACACACACACACATACATATTTATGTATGTATATTCGCTAACTTACAAGGCTTAAAATTTAGAGAAAAGGGTACACAACACACACACACACACACACACACACATATATATGATTTGATTTGAACGATCAGCTACACTAGTTTCAGGAATCAGGAGTAATGAACCACATATATACCTTCAGAAATCAGAACCATTCTTTGTTACAATAATATTCACGTGGAATTAGACATACGTCTTTGTCATTTTTACCAAGTCAATTCAATGAAATAGAAAACCTTGTATTTCACGCTTTATTAGATTCTTTTTTTAATAAAGGTTAAAAAACAAAAAAAGGACGCTTTTGCTATGTTCCTCTCATGGCTCATACGGCCTCGTCTTATTTGTCTTTTGGTTTTTTTTTTTTTTTTTTTTTTGGGTAAATGCCTCGTCTTTGTCTTTACTCATGCAATCATAGTACTCAAAATTAACTCTTTATCTATCTCCTCGATCTGAGTTTAATACATTATTTTCCCAGTGTGTGTATATATACGTGTGTGTGTCTATCATTAATTATTAGCAAAATTACAATAATGCCTCTATGAGTTAAACCCGATGTTGTTGAAGGTTCAATTTAATCAAACCACTAATGAGTTATATATGTGGTGTACTACATGCGCGCGAATGACATATATGTAAATATGTATTTAAGTTAACTATATAACACATACATGTATATTTTTCAGCCAAAAAAAAAAAACTATTTGGATGATCTACCAGAAAAGCTTATAATATTCAGAAGTGCTTTATGTGAAAGACTAAAAATATAGCTTCTAACAAAAGCTCTTCTAGATAGACTTTAAAACTTATAACAAAATTTAATTAAACATGATAAATTCATTTTAACATTTTTGTTACTTATTAGGAAATTTTAAAGATCATTTTAACCTTAAAAACTTATTTATTATAAATACTTATTGAAAAACCTCATTTTTACTTATCTTTTTCTACTGACTAAAAATGAAAGTAAAACCTTTACTAAACGAGCCCTAAATCTTAAAATCATGTTGTATATACTGTACAAATATATAGCTCCTACTTCTACATATTACAATATATTAATAAGATGGTATTTAATGAATACATATAGATATATAAATAATCTCCTCACTTGCGCTAAAAACAAAACAGATAGAGAGAACGAAAAGAGAACCTTGAACTCTATGTTGTTTGTCGCCATTGGATGATTAAATTGAAAAAGTTGTTTTCTGACTGAGTACTCTTTTATTATTTCGGATGTTATAGCTTAGAAAACGATTCAGTTGGCTAAAAACAGCGCCTATATAAATGCCACGTAATCGTCATATATCTCTTAAAACAAACATAGAGATTTTCACCCAGTTACAGAAAATTACAAGTACATAATATTGAAAATAAGTAATAAAGTGATAAATAAAATATCATTCCCACAAGGATTGTCATTACCTATTACCGAAATTATATTAACTCTAACTTTATTTGAATAATTGAAAAGAGATTTAAGAAAAAAAAAAAAACAAAATAAGTAAAAGACAAAAGACTCAAATTATTAAAAATTTAAGGTTTTCGATTTCACCGGATTAATTATAATAAAATTCTCTAATCCAATCAATCAACTTTTATTCCCTATGTTGCCAGCGAATCTCACTAATATAATCATTAATCTTTCTCAAGTATTAATAATTTATCTCACAATAAGTCCGTTACAACCTCTCGGTCTCAAACTCTAAGCTTACCACAATTCATTAAGAACATGAAATTCATAATGCTACACAAGTTTCATAACAATCTCTAGCTTATGACAATCTCATGGTAAATTAAATAAAGGCTTATTTAATTATCACTTTTCAGTCTCAAATTAAATATCAAATCATGCAAAAGTTGGTCAGAAATTCATAAGTATTAAGCACAGATTAATTACTTCAACATAGAATTGGAATAGAACATCAATCAATTAAAAATAGAAAAACTCAAATAATCATAATCTAGATTTATCGTATCCCTAGAAAAGAAAATTACTTCATAGATAAAAATCGAAATCTACAAAATAAAGGATTAATCATTCTCAAATTACAAAAATAAAAAAGATAAGAAAATAAAGCAAGAAAACTCAGTTTAGAGATGTCATAAGTCTCCAAAGCCTTCTCCTAAATTTTCTTCTCCATCTCTTCTTGATAAATCAAGATAATCTCTCCCTAATTTTGTAGAAAAGTAAACCTAAGACTTAATATATATATATATATATATATATATATTTCTTCTTTGGTTTTTGGCTTCTCCTAGAGCCAAAAGACACCAGAGCACGAAGCCCTAGGCTTCTATTTAAAGCCTTTAAGCCGCCGCCTCATTCAATTTCTCCTTATTTATTTATTATTATTATTTTTGTTTTCTTTTCTTTTCTTTTTTCTCGGCTGCAGCAAAGTTGAAGCCCGTCAGCCCTAGTAGGGCCCATGGAGACAGGTAGCGACAGGCGACTGGCTGGACAAAAAATGGGACGGTGGGGGGGCTGGTGTTGGCTGTGCTCGCAAGTGCACAGGATGGAGCTAGAGCGTGCCACACCAGATTCGAAAGCTGCCGGTCCCTTTGACGCGAGCACAATGACGCACCTTGCTGGGCGAGTGACGTACTCGCCAATATGGGCCTCCTCCATGCAGATTTGATGGCCAAGACGAGTGAGTGAGCGGGCGTGGATACTCTCCGAATTTTCTTTTGCAAATTTTAAATATTTTTTTTATCACATTTTAGCTCTAAATTGCTACTTTTAACCCTTTTAACATAATTTAACCTACACACTTGAAATAACATGATAAATTAGGGGAAGAATTAATATAAATTACTAAGATTATAGTAAAAATATAAGATTAAGACTGCTAAAATAACTTTACTTTATAGAATTATCACACCCCTAAACTTAACATTTTGTTAGTTCTCTAGCAAAATAATAATAATAATAATAATAATAAAATAACGAAAAAGAGTGAGTGCTAATTTAGTTTGATTTACAAAGCACGCCTCAAAGATTTCATCTATTTCATAGTTCAAGGAAAACTCTAAACATCGTGAAATTTTAGAATTTCAATTCAAATGCTTGCCTCACCTTGTCTTGGATTCTTTTCGTGTGTGTGTGTGTGAATATAGCATTTTACACTCAACCACTCCACTACTACAAAAGTTGGCTTACACGACGGAAAATACACGACGATTTTTGTGAAACCGTCGTCTTAAACAAGATTACACGACGGTTTGACAAAACAGTCGTGTAAACAAAGGATTACACGACGGTTTTGATGAACCGTCGTGTAATCCGGAAGCATTTGAAAAAAAAAAGGAAGGATTACACGACGGTTCTAAAAACCGTCGTGTAATCATCGGATTACACGACGGTTTTATATAACCGTCGTGTAATAATCCTCCGAAAATTTTCAAAATTTCAAATTTTAAAATTTAAAAAAAAAAAAACAAAGAAAAAAAAAAGAGGATTACACGACGGTTTTTCGAAGAACCGTCGTGTAATAGATTACACGACGGTTCTTCGAAAAACAGTCGTGTAATCCTTTTTTTTTTTTTTTTTGAAAATTTTCGGAGGATTATTACACGACGGTTTTGAGAAAAACCGTCGTGTAATCCTCCGAAAATTTTCAAAATTTTCAATTTTTCAAATTTTCAAAAAAAAAAAAAAAAAAAAAAAGAGGATTATACGACGGTTCTTCGAAGAGCATGACTCAAAAAAAAAAAAAAGAGGTAGTCAACCCTCTAGACAACTCAAACTTTTCTCGTCCCCACCTCCTTTGCTCGTCCCCACTTAACTTAAAATCCGGTGACGTCGCCGCCACTTCAAACTTTTCCCAAACCGCTGCCATAGCCCCCGGTTTTTTTTTACGTCGCCGCCGTCGTCACCACCTCTCTCTCCCGGTGTTCCCATCAAGAGCATGACTATTTTTCTTTAAAGAAAAGCAAGGTAACTTTCATATTGCTCAATTTCTTGTTTTCTAACAAAACTACGAACACACAATGCTTTAATAATTTGCGTGGAGTGTAATTTGTAGTGTTGTTTGAATGTTTTTTTTAAATTGTTGCTCTTTGGAGATGAATGTTTTGTGCACGGTTTTGGCACTCCACACACATTTTTTAACATGGTTTTTATCCGCTCACCACATGCTCGATGAAATGCCAAAATGGATTTTTGTTTTGGATAATCATATGGAATTTGATTCTAGTGTAATTGGGCTTAAATTTAAAAAAATAGGCTTTTTTTTTTGTGATGGCACACATTACACGACGGTTTTGCTCCGAAACCGTCGTGTAATGTGTGCCATTGCCAAAAAAAAAGCCTATTTTTTTAAATTCAAGCCTAATTACACGACGGTTTTGAGCAAAACCGTCGTGTAAAGTTCTCAATTTGCGGCGTTTGCTATTATATTTCTTGATTCGACGATGGTGTGAACCGTCGTGTAATATTGAGATACCACGACGGTTTTGGAACCGTCGTGGTATCTTCCACGACGTTGGATTACACGACGGTTGTCTAACCGTCGTGTAAACTTTACACGACGGTAAATAACCGTCGTGTAATCCACAATTTTTAGTAGTGCTCGCAACTCTGATCAGTTTATGCAAACAAGTGAATTATGATGGATCCCTAAATGACGGTTTTTACGAACTCCATAGGCTTATTTTTCTTATCACTCTCCACTAATGTAGACAAATATATTACCAAGGATCATTAGGACTTTTAAGACTCGTAATGTTAGGCTAAATGGTAGGATAAAGATAATAATGTGGCTCGAATCACCCTAAACACATAATCATTCTTGGACCTTTGTAGGGCTTTTGTAACACTCCCGATAACACCCGCAACCATGATTTCAACTTACTTTGTCATCCACTTTTTATTCTCTCTCTCTCTCTTTTTTTTTTTTTTTTTTTGAGTTACTACACCTCGAATTTTTTAAAAATATTTGTGAAACAAGGCATAACACTTTTTTTTTTTTTTAATCAACTCAAAACAAGCTTTTCACAACTCCAACCATCCTCCCAAGCTTTAGCATAGCTCAAGATAATTCCTATAATGATCAACATGCTTAAGGTAAAGAGCTAAAAGTTTAGAAATTAATAAAACTCTAGGCAAAAAGATGTGGGTAACAAAGAAAAGGTAAACATTCGGTTCAAAGGGGTGACTAAGGATATGCATATGTAAGGGTTGGCTTGAAAGGCTCAAACGATCCAAAGATAACCTAAATCATGTCCTTGATAAAAGTGTAGTCTAGGATTTCGCCTCAAGTGATAATCAAATAAGTTTTAGAGTTCGATGAGATCGAATGAGTTACTTAATTCACATAAGCTTTCTCTAAGTAAGCAAAATGGTTAAGTGATCAAGGCTATGTGCGCAAAGTGTAAAAAGAATCGCAAGCAAGACAAAACTCACACAAGAATCAAACACACAAACAATACAATATTCATTATTTTCCAATAGCTATAATTAGTTCAATCTATTTTATATCATTGGCCTTTGACAATTAAACATAATCAATACTCAAAAAGTTTTTTTTTAATTTAATTTTTTAACTTCTACCCTCAAACATAAAATGCACATTGTCCTCAATGTGTAAACAATCATGAAAATAAGAAGGGTTATAGGAAACTTCCCTTGTTGGTGTTTGGCTCCATGAGTTGGCTCCTTGACTTCAATGGTTGTACCTAGAGAAGAAAAACAAAGAAGCAAGATAAATAAACAAATAAACAAAAAGATCCTAAAACTTGAAAATAGAAATTTGAGCAAGACAAATAAAAAGCATGTAAAAAGCTTGGGTTGCCTCCCCAAAAGCGCTTAATTTATAGTCATCGGCTTGACTGTGGAGAATGACTCATCAAAAAGCGGCTTTCGCCTATAATAGGTGTCATATAACACCACATATGGGTCTTGATTGTTGATGCCCTCAAGCTTGGCAAGATATGGTAGAATTCGGCTCGTGGCTCCAACAAGACTAGGCTTTGATGTATGTGCACGGGGAACACAAACGAATGATGCTATTATAGGTGGATGAGGTATTGGCCACATCAGATCTTCATAGATGTGATATTGGATGATTAATGTGGTCACAATCGGTTGGGCACTAGAGACTTCTTCTTGTGATTCTTCTTCCATGGCTAAGTCTTGTACCCCAATCTCACTTAAAGAGTCGTTGTCATGAAACAACTCCAAGTACTCCTCTCTTGGCGTCAGCTCCTCGAGACGGTAATCTTTAGTAGTCTCTATTGGTGCATCGATGGTAGGAGTGGATGCTACCAATTTTTCATGCTGGAAATCTTGGTCTGTGACGTCCTAGAAATTCATAAACTTGATTAATGAACTAATATCATAGATTTCCTTCATTAATATACTTCTAATGAATTATTTTGATGAATATCAATTATCAAGATCAGGAATGATTGTATATGTATCATCAGTATGATGATGTCGATGATATAACAATGTTGAGTTTTTTTATTTAAATGAGAAATTATAAATACATAAAAGATGAGTTGAACGACGTATAAATTTATACGAAAAATTTATTATATCATATTAGAGGGATAAATGTTAATTTTTGGGAAGAACCCTAATTTTTATTAGTATGTCAATTTAATGATCTTAGTATTTATTTTAGTCATATCAATAGTTAAGTTTTGAGAGTATGATTGAGAAATTAATGTGTCACATAGGTAGAAGATGAGTGATTAGTATTTACTCTTAGAAAATCCAAAAGTGCAAGATTGATCAAGAATTGTGCTTAAATTTGAAATCAATGGTATAGATTTTATGTTAAAGAATACTAGGCAAATCAATGGCCAAACTTTGGATGATAAGTGACCAATGAGAGCTTAAGATAAGAATTGGTGATATGGAAGATCCAATTGATGAGAATAAGGATGACAACTTTTGATCAATGGTGGAAAAATTGGAAGACAGAAAAACAAAATGAAAATGAGAAAATAACCAAGGGGATCCAGATTTTTGTATCAAAAAGCAAGAAGAAATTTGAACAAATGAGGGGAAAAAAAAAAACAAAAAGAAAGTCGTGCATGCATGCAATCTCATGTAAGAGATGACATGGTTTATTTTGGCAAGTTGACCCAAAGAAGAGACAAGTAAAAGTGACCCCTTGTCTCCACTTTATTGAACACAATTTTCAACCCAACTCCCTCCCTTTAAGTGGCGGCAATGAAGGGGAGAATCTGCCAAAAATTTTCAATTTTATCCCTCATAATAAAGCTCCTTTAAGGTAAATGTTAGCTGAAACAAGCCACTAACACCTCATTTTATTCTCACACAAGTTAAGCTCAAAAACCCTATCTTCTCTAGCCACCACCAAGCTCCAAACAGAAAAAAGAACCACCAACACTATTCTTCATCTCCAACACCCCTCTAGCACCCTCCTCCCTCCATTTTCAAGCTCTAAGCAACCCCGTTACCAAGTTCGAAGAAGTGTGAAACGGAGTTAGAGGATGTTTTACTAGAGGTAACCTAGTGGTATTTTTTGTGTTTTAGTCATTTTTGGAGAACTAAAGTATGATGTTACAAATCTACAAAGCCTTCTCCTAAATTTTCTTCTCCATCTCTTCTTGATAAATCAAGATAATCTCTCCCTAATTTTGTAGAAAACTAAACCTAAGACTTCAAATATATATTTTTTTCTTTTTCTTCTTTGGTTTTTGGCTTCTCCTATAGCCAAAAGACACTAGAGCATGGAGCCCTAGGCTTCTATTTAAAGCCTCCAAGTTGCTGCCACCTTCAATTTCTCATTTTTTATTTATTATTATTTTTTTCTTTTATTTTCTTTTTTTCTCGGCTGCGGCGAAGCTGACGCCCATCAGCCCTAGTGAGGCCCACAGAGACAGGGAGCGACGAATGACTGGCTGGAGGAAAAAGTGGGATGCGTGGCGGTCTAGCGTTGGCTGGTCCTCGCAGGTGCATAGAATGGAGCTGGAGCGCCCCACACCAGATCCGGGAGCTGTTGTTCCCTCTGACATGAGTGCAGCGACGCGCCTAGCTAGGTGTGTGTGACGTACTCACCAATCTGGGCCTCCTCCACCCAGATATGACGGCCAAGACAGGCGAGTGAGCGTGCATGGATACTTGTGCGAGTGGGGAAAATTATCTCTGAATTTTCTTTTGCCATTTTTAAATCTTTTTATCACATTTTAGCTCCAAATTGCTACTTTTAACCCTCTTAACATAATTTAATCTACACACTTGAAATAACATAATAAATTTGGGGAAGAATTAATATAAGTTACTAAGATTATAGTAAAAATATAAGCTTAAGAATGGTAAAATAACTCTATTTATATAGTGTTATCACACCCCTAACTTTGCGTATGGATAAAGAAGTAGTCATTAATATTATTTAATAAGTTTACCATCAGTGGAAACAAAATAAACACTAATTAAGATACTTAAGTTGAAAGAGTTTATGTGTTTTTGATTTTTTTTTTTTTTTTTTTTTTTTTACATATGAATTTACAAACACAAGTAAAAGCACATATATAGGCGGATCGACTACGACAAAAGTCTTTGAAAGACGATAATGCAATGATTTATATTAAATTCTTATATTTAGATATAATAACCGATTGAAAGGAACTCGTAACATTCGTATTCGACAATTGCACCACACTTCCTAAACCGAGTAATTAAAGACGAGTACTTGGTAATGGGCTCAAACATCCAGTTTCCATGACAATCTCGTACTTCACTAGTAAAGATGAATTTACAATATATATATATATATATCCAACAATAACATGGCAAAGTCTTTTAGTATAACGTCGGACTACAATTTCGTATCATGATATAGGATACGATCACGGGAATGTGTAAAGTACCCTTTTTTTCTTTCTTCCATGTTGGAGCATAATAGATGCCTGAGCAATCACAAGAGATTGTCGGTTTGGAGAATGACTGAATTTTTGTTTTAAAAAAAAAAATTAAAAGAAATGCCAGAAAAATGATGGATTGATTTTTTCACTCACTTGAAAGTTGTTTCATTAATTGCCACGCTTATCCAAAATTTTGTGACAGTACATAGACAAAGGTACACTTGGGGTTTCTTCTATCAAGTTATCTGATTCTTTCTTTCTGTTTAATTCCATCTCATCCCGTCACCCATGCATCCTTAGTGGATGCCCATCGTCAGATCCGATGCCGGGCAAAATTCTATAGCTTGCTGTTAGTATCGGTCTTTGTCGAAATTCTCTCGTCATCATCAGTTCTTCCCTCACATATAAGGGGCCAGCACAGCTCGATTCCTTGATTGCATGGGGACGGAGTCGCAGTGGTTCAATCTCCCCATTGTCGACAATGCTCCACCCTCCAACTCCTTTTGAGTAATTTTCTTTTGATTTTTTTTTTTTTTTTTGTTGTAAGTATACGAGTGAAAAAATCACTAGTAGCATAGTAAAGTACCGTACCACTGTAGTAGTCAAAATTTTCAGTTACATGATGGGATCTTTTACTCTCATGGGGAACTACCTTCAGTACGGCGATAGGTTACCTTTGGTTATGCAATAGACTACCACTGACACGGAGGTGTATTTGATACTCTCAGGTGTATTTAGTTTTTGCATTGTTCATGACAATAATCAATTCATGAGTTGTGATTTGTGAAAAGTCTTCAAATTTTTTTATTTTTTATTTTTATTTTTACAGATCTAATTTTAATAACTTTTAGATTAACTTGCGCGGCCAATTGCAACCATTTTCTGTATTGTAACAAAGTCTTCCAAATTTTACAGAACCATTTGTAGAAAAGAACCCACCAAAGAGATCATGGTAGTCTCTGCTACATCTTCGTTAGGCGGAGATCGCACAGCTTGGAAGGCCGGAAAACGATGCCAATCTACTGACAATAGAGCAGGCTCACTCTTGCAACCAAAACTTTTATCATGGCGGCCGCCGTGATCTTCTATCTTGGTAGCTGGCATCATTTGAGTAGAACAACTTGGACCGTTACTTTACTTACTTAACTTAACCTCCCGACTTCTCAAACCGTACACACCTCAAGAAAATTCAAAAGATGCGTGGAAGGCCAAGAAAAATCATGAACCATATTCAAACACCAATGCTTGCCCTCAGGAAGGTAGGGCTGGCAATTCATGCTCATGGACCGGGTTCGGGCCAGCCAGATTACAATACGACATGATAAGCATGAACACGAATACGACATGATTAATAAAAGGCTCAGGACCCTAAACACGAATACGAACCGTTTAATTAACGGGTAGCACGACATGATAGGTGAACACGATTATTAATCGGGTCACAACGGATTGATACGAAAACAAACCCGTTGATGACCCATTTAACACGAAAAACCCGTTTGTAGCCCATTTAATACAAAACTAGTTTCTGACCCATTTAACACGAAAATTTGGATAAAAATCACTTAAAATTATGAATTCACTAACACAAGAAACTCATTATACTCCTATAAAATATAAAACTAAAACTAGAATTATCAAATATCCATAATGATTAAAACAAACATATCTTAGAATAAAACATAAGTCTAAGTTGTAGTTGGTGTCCATATGCAAATCACGACCCAAACAAGTCTCAAATTGTCACATAATCAAGATTCAAAATACTAAGAGAAACATCAAAAGACAACAAAATATTAAAGTAAAAGGAAATGCTTTCTTGCTTGAGAATGATAGCATCTTTAATAAATGGGTTAACAGTGTTAGCCCGTTTCCAATCTATTTATTTTTATGTTAACGTGTCGACTCAATTTTGATCAAATTATTAAACGTGCAGTCCAAATTCATTTATTTCGTGCTGTTCTCATTTCATGTCCAAAATTACCGGCCCCACAGGAAGGGGCAAGTTAATGATTCGGTCAATCAATAAGCAATTGGTTTTATTAGTCCGAAAAACATATAACACAACGGAATGGAATTTTAAAATTTTCTAAAACCTACAGGAATCGACTTATTGTAGTATGTAAAATAATCATAAGTTAAAAAATTATACATACCTATTCAACATTATGATTTTTTTCCTTCTTTTAAAAAAAAAAAAAAATCATCGCTAATCTGATAAGTTTCTAGATATTTTGATATTTCTTGTTTTTCACCTTTTAATAATAATCGATCGGTGTGTGAGTGCTGTTAATTATTACAGATATTTGTTCTCATTCCTCATCTCTTTTGGCGCCAAAGAAAAGATATACCTTAACGGCAACTCATTAAGACATATTGATAGCACTAAGGATTTAATTAACAGAAAGATAAATTTTTCATCTTGCACTTTTAGCTGAAATTCACCCATTCAATATGCTCAACGAGTGAGCGCGTACCTACCTGTAGGGGAGGACACGTGTTAGCTTTTTATTGCACCATGCAATTTTCTTCAAATATGCCGTATGAAATTTGGATACAGCCATATATTTGTTGTAAATCAAAACTGGTATATATTCATTTTATAATTCAACGTATATACTTTTCATATCAAACGTGATTGTATTTTAATAATTAAAATAAATTATTACTACATTTATAATATTTATCTAATCGATAAAAATGAATATTTATTGTGCAATTCTTATTGTCGCATAAAATATATTTGACACAAATATATCAGTCTTGTAAGGAAAACATCTCCTCTAGTGCCTATCAGTTGGCACTAGTGGAGAATCAGATTCGCATAAATTTAAATTTCTAGTTAAATATAAATTTCTAAATTGTAAATCTGTTATATTTAGATTTTAGATAGTTTCTAATTTTAAATATTCCTAGAATAGATTTAGTTACCAGATTTGGTTTTGTATTTCTGATTCTGTTTGTACTATTTATACTCTCTTATTCAATGGAAAAGGTGAATCAATTTCCAATAATTATACCTCTCCTTTAGACACGACATCTGGTATGTAAATAAAAATTGTCTCGTTCGATTTTCATACAATCTCGAAAACCTGAGATAATGTACTTGAATATTCTATCAATCCATCTTGAATTATTATGATATTAGCAAGGGAACCAAACGGACTCACATGATTGAAGTTCTAATAATTAACATTTAATCTGGTGATCAAACCCTAAATCAACCAAATGTCTTATTAACTTTGGTTTGAATAACTGTTGTAAATCAAGACGGTACTGTAGGATCATACAAACTTCATGACATAAAACCTTTGTCCAACAATATAAACAATTACCCATCAGATGTGACCCCTTTGCTACCAATATTCAGAATGGTGTCTTCAAGATTCCGTTTGACATCTCTAATTACATATTTGCCTATAAATTTCACTATTTCTCTAATGAACAACCTATTTATGGAAAAAAAAAAATCATAAATGATGATTTAGGGTTTACTGTTTGATATCCAATATTATCAAATATTCTTGAGTTCTCTTATATTCAAAATTCTTAGATTAACACTCTGACAATATCACAAAAATTTTCGTTTTAATATATGAAGATAAGTTCACATATTAAATCTTCGTTTTAATATACGAAAATAATCTTATTTATTGGTACGTATATCAAAAAAACATTATCTATTTCATTAAAAAAAAAAAAACCATATTAATATATGAAGGTAAGTTTACAATTAAAGATGAAAAAGTCAAACCCGCAGCCACAAGGCTACAAAGAAGGAAAAATGAGAGAGACTTAGTTTAATGCTCACACTCAGCTCCCAACTTCGTCTCATTTTAAACAACAAACAGACAATAATTTGCCTTACTAAGATTTTGTTCGGTAGCTTGATAAAATTATTAGAGACAAATCATCAATATTATTATTGTACGAATTCGATTAAACATTTATACTCATCTTCATCAGCACGTTAACAATAGATAAATAAATAAATGAACAAATAATTAAATACAATCATGATCTATCTCACAAGATATGTTAGATTAAGAAAAATATTTACATCAGTTCAGGATTAGTTTTCATCATTAATTTCGGGTATATCTCCTAGTCCTAGTTTTTCGTACTAAACCCAGATTCTTAATTGTTTGCATGCAGAGAATTACTTAAATGAGGAAACACAATATCCAAAAATACAAAAATTTCACGATCCATATGAAATCGCATTCAAATTTTGAACTTGAAATGCTAATTCTTTGTCAACTAGTGTATGCTAAACGCGTAAATTCTAGACGAATTAACAAACAATTACTGAAAGAAAAGAACTAATTAATAGAATTAAAGGGAAAGAAAAAATAAAAATCTCAAAACTAGAATTGCAACGTAGTTGTAACTTGTAGTTAATTGTCCCTATAATATTCTGTCTGATACATCAACATCTCCAACTGTTTGGAAGGTGCATCGCCTTCGGAAACTGGCAAGTGAACGATTTCGTCGCCACATTTCCGAAGATGAAAGCAACTAAACCAATGACGACTCATTTCTCAGTTGTCACTTCATATTGAACCATAGTTTTCAGACAAACTAACTATATATGCAAATTCTTCTCCCACAATTAGTTAGGGAAAATTAAATTAAATGATGTAATTCAGCTGAGACTACCATCAACAATTGGATTTACCCAATTAGCTGTTTTGCTTTGGCATTGGGGAAAAGATTTCTCTTGAGAGATGGCCTATAAGCCACAAGTAGTACTGATCATTCTCAAGATACGTGGAGGAGAATTGCTGGTATTTCCCTCCGCAATGCGTCATTCAATTGCTGCTTTCATTTTTATTTTTCTTTTTATTTTTTTGGACTCTTTTCTTTTGTTTCACTTTCCTGGAAGATGTCTTTGTACTCTAGATTTTTCTTGGTTACACATATATCTGGCCTTAAATGTTCTGCCTGATCAGCAAATATATATATATATATATATATATATGTTAGGCAGCAGAAGAAGAGTATGCAGAATTGTAGCTAGAAAGGGACAGAACCAAGTATTCTAGAGTTATCAAGAGATGGTGACCAATGACAATAATTCAATGTTTCCTGTTATAAATATGGTGGGGCTCAGGTATTAATTTGGAGATGTAACATGGACAAAAGGAACATGCCAGAACAAATGTGAAATTTAAAAATAAAAATAAAAAAAATAAAAAAAATAAAAAAAACTAATTTTTGGAGATTAATCAAAATGGATCACGCGTGGGAGTGAAATGTTTCAACAGCGAAAGGACAATATTTTTTGACATATAAAAAAAGATTCGTTTAATTTAAAGAGTTAGGTATAAAATAAGGGCATGCAGAGAAAGATCGACACATATATTTTTGTGATATTGGTCTGACTTGTAAAAAGCAGAGAATTGAACTTGAATTAACAGATACAGTCTGAATAAACGATAAAGGTATAAAGCAGATTTATGTATCATTTAGAGTGACCTAAGGCCGTGTACAGCTGGTGAAACTTGATAAAAATGTCATGATTGACTTCAGAAGAACGGACGGTTGAGATTAGAAATGAGAACTAATCTCCTGCCCATTCACTCATCTAAGATTACAAGCAAAATTTGCAACTTATAGAAGGAATAGTTGCGTTACTGCTATTTCAGTTGGTATTAGAGTAAGAGATCCTAAGTTCAAGTCTCTATGGGCGCATCCTGAATGGGGTATTTTTATAAAAAAGGGAGAATGATGCAATAGCGTACTTGAGCTTGGGAGGCAGCCTTTGTGGCTTGGACCTCAAAGAAGTGTCTAAGCCCGTCTGTTAGGTGTATCTACCAATTTGTAAGGGACTCCTCAAACTAATAAGGGCTCAAATGAATAGTGCTTGAGACGAATTCCCAAATCTATTAGTAGGTGGTGTTTAAAGATGTTGATTGCATTTTTCCCATCAGTTGAAATTTTTGGGAGGAATGATTATGTTACTGCGACGTCATAAAGTTATGCTTCTCTTGATTGCTATAGTCATACTCTGTCTAGTTTATTTCTAGAATTCCGTCTGATTTGAGCATCGTAATGTACTATTCTCTTACGAATTTTAGTTCTAATGCACGAGCAGGCACGGATAGAGGCAAGGACTAGGAAGCCTGCATCAACTTTTCTGTTTTCCAAATATACCAACCCCATAATTTCAATTAAATTTCACAATAAGCCATTGAAAACTTACTCATAATACCTTATAATTCTTCCCCTAATAAAAAAATAAAAATAAAAATAAAACTTTGGCTTCATCCCTGTGCACATGCTACTTTTTCTTTGCCAAGGAAAAAATATTACAAAGATTACAAAAACAAGAAGAATAGAAGAGGACATAAGTTTTGCTTTCAAAGAGATCGTTAAACGATTTTATTTTATTTTATAATCGTTAAAAAAAAAAGAAGATAAACGCTTGAACACACTTAAAAAAAAAAGGTAGAAAATTGCACATGATCCCTTGCAACTTGACTACTTGAAAGACGTAAATTAGAAGCAGAAATTGATAACTAACCAACCCTTTTCCTTTCATCTCTAAAATATATGTTCTCAACTTGGGACATAGCTATCAAGTACTTGATATTGCTAATATAAACTCCTACCATTTTTTGGCCCACAGCTTTCTTGTTTAATATATCAAATTCAAATAAAATTTATATTTTAGTCTTGGCCAGTACAAATAATGTCCATTTTTCTAATACTATTGGATACTCCATTTTCAATTGATTGATTAAATAATGAGTATAATGTGAACTTCTTACTTTCATAATCTCTGGGACTGATTGTAGTGCTATTATCTAATTCCTTCGTTTAATCCGGCCATGAGACACCTTAGTACTGCTGAAAAACAGATCAACTAAAACTAGACAAGTCTCTTTGAACTTCTATACTTGGACAAGAGCAATCTTGCTGTTATAGTTTTTTTTTTTTTTTTTTTTTTTTTGTCCTTGAGGTGGATAAGAACTATATATATTAGAGGATATTACCGCCAAATTGCCTAATTAAGAAGTGAAAGTAAGGGGGGGAAAAAAACTAATGTCTACTTTCACTTTTTGTTTTTCATTTAGGGGTAAAAAAATAAAAATAAAAAACAGTTCTCACTACAAATTAGTTAAGGTTCACTAAGTTCTCAATGTTTAAACAAATTTATTCTTATCACCTGTGTTTTTTTAAGAAAAATTATGATAATGGGGTTTTTTTTTTCAGGTATTTAAATCAAAATTCTTTATATTTTTTAATTTTGGTATCTTAAATGATGGAGAGAGATACCATATATAATAGTCTAGTGATTTGGTGACGTAAAGTTCCAATCCTAACATCCTTGATAAACGGGATTGGATAGAACTCGTCTCCAAATGCTAATTTAAGGATGGAGGATATCCGATCAATATAAAAATATGATAACAGTTGAATAACTCGATATGTGACAAATCTAACTTCTAACCCTGAATGCCGTCGGTTGCCTAGTTAAAAACAGTCATAGATAAGGACGAAATAGTTGCTTTTGGATCCACTAGTGCTACACGTAGGTGTGTCTTAATTTAATTCCCTCTATAAATAGAGGACAAGAAAAAAGAAAAAGGAGCAGATACCAATTGTCCATCAATAACGCCACCCAATCAATTTCTCTACTTCCCTTTTTTGCGTGAAACTCCTTCTTAGAAAGCACTCTCATAACCAAAAACCAAATATGAAGTCAATGAAATTCTTCAATTTCTCGGAACTGGGTTCCTGTTGCCGCCCACAAGGCACACCGACGCCGACGCCTGCGCCGGCGGCGAAGGAGAATGGAGGCCAGGCGAGCTGCGGCCATGCTTCGACTCCGAGGCGCAACGAAAGGTGTTCGGCAAGCATGAAAAATGTGTCGGCGGCGCACTGGCGGCCGGCACTTCAGGCGATCACCGAAGACGGGCTTGTTGCTCCGGTCGTGGAGAGTAAGAGTAAACAGATGGTACAGAAGAAATCTCCGACCAAAGGTGGTTCCAATATGGCCAAGAGTCACAGATACAATAGTACAAACAGTTCTAAAGACTCCAGGTAATTATTGTTTGGGTTTTCTGATTCTCGTCTCTGTGAGATTTTTTTTTTTTTTTTTTCCTTGTGGTTTTTGGATGGTTCTTTAACGATGGATGAGTTGAAAAACTAGTTCTAGTTTTTGGTATGAAGGGACCGAAAGAGTTTTGTATTGAAGTTTTGGTGTGTTTATGTTCTGTTTTTTTGCTGCCAAATTTGGTTGTTTCAAGTGTTTTGTACAGAATGACCATTTATTAAGCACTGTTTTCGGTTTTGTACTAGCATCTAAATCTAAAATCTAAAATCTAAAAGCTTTTAAAGGAGAAATTGGAACTTCTCAATGTTCAATTCTTTGAAGGAAATATAAGGGGAAAAAAAAACAATAATAAAAACGATCTCTACGTTGTGTATACAAAACTTATGTTCCTGTGACTTTATGTCTTTTTTTTTTTTTTTGCTTCTCTCTCCTGTGACTTTATGGTTGCTTGTCAATTTCGTATTTTTGGGGGTTTTTTTTTTAAATAAATAATCTGGCTGATTTTCTCTCCTTGTCTCAGGGCAAACCCTGTACCTGTGATCATCCCAACTTTCTCGCCCACACCATTCATGTTCTGATCTATATTGGTGGCTGCTATTTTTATTTGTTTTTGTTTTTTTTTGTTTTTTGTTTTTTGTTTTGTTTTTGTTTTTTTTTTTTTTTGTGCCTTTTCCAGTGTCTTGTAGTTGATTCATCCTGTATTATATTTGTGTAGAGAAATGAATGGAAAAACTTTTGTAGATTAATTTGGCAGGGCTAAGATAAGCAGTAAGTTTATTATTTGTTCTCTGACAAAGAAGGAAACAGAACCTTAGACGACACAAATTTCTCAACAGCAGTCACGATATTTAAGCAGTTAAGACGTAACTATTGTGTCTGCTTTACTCCTCCAAGGCACGACTCTAGACTTGTCTGTAATGGTTTACGAAAAAAATCTCATCAGCTTTCATACCTACTCTTGCGCAATGCTTAAGCTTGACAAATTAGAACTCACAAAAGTTTTGAGAAAGGTCAAAATCACTTGAGACAAGAATACTAAAACAAAATCCATGCATAAATCACATACCAATTTCTTTTAAAAGATTAATATTTTTATCAATGAGGTATATTGTTTACATGTGGTTATAAATTCATGGTATAAATTTCCAAAATTAAGTACTAACTATAATTATGTGAACTTCACAAATATCAGTGTAAACCCCCCCCCCCCCATAATTATAATACACACGCATTCAAGCTTAAAAATAATAATCATAATAATCATAACAAAGGCTATATCATTCTACTAAAATTCAAGAATAAGTTGATTATTTTCATTTCCTTAAATATTTTTCCTAGGATTCTTCATGAGCACTCTCATAACAGAGCCTAACACCAATCAATTCCATATAAGGCCAGTAATTTCCCACGGCACCACTCGAAAACAACCCAAGACAAAAGAGTTTTTGATGACATCAATGACATCTATGCTAAATTGTAGACTTCATGTCAACACGTTTGTTTGACATTTCAACTTAACTTCAATTAAATTGTACTTTTTCATCTCAGTTTTTATCTTTTTCTGAAAAATTAATAAAAATTTTAACTAGTTTTTAAAAAGTTAATCAATTCCAAATTAAATATTTCATCTCTAACTAGTGAACCAAACGTAATCTTAATTTAAAATTAACCCACATAACATGTTTAAGTTATGTAATAATTTACTTACGGTGCGTTTGGTTCACCAGTTAGAGATAAAATTTTTAAGTTGGAGTTGGTTAATATTTCAAAAACTAGTTATAATTTTTATTGACTTAAAAAAAAATGACAAAAACTAAGATGAAAAATCTGAATTGGAGATATAGAACCAAACGTAGGCTTAGACAATTTGATATAGCCACCAACATATATAAATATATTTGTGTTTCAATATTTTTATGTGTTTGTTCCGGAGATTAAAAAAATACTATACTTGTTAGGTATGTATATAATATGCCTTATTGGGTTATAGTTAGTAGTGGTTAGTTTTAAACAATTGTACCAATGTTCAATAATTAATATTGGGTCACAAGTGAACCTCTTTTTTATTTTGTGTTAGTCCGCCACAATTCTGTTATTAAACGTGTTTGTATTTTGTATTTCCTATCGTATTACGACTAGAAATTAAAAAAAAAAAAATTTATTTGTATTTAAATTTCTAATCGTTTTGTGTTCTCATGAACACAAACTCATTTATTTAAATTTTCACCTCCAGCGCCAAGGTTAATCACGTCTTTTCCTCGCTCGCCAATCATTTGAATGGGATTAATTCACACCTTCTTCTTGGGGTTCTTATACTCATGACCTCATCATTATCTCATTGGAGTTCTTTGCATTGATCCCTATTGGAATCCCTTAATTTTTTTTTTTTTTAATTTGCTCTACCAAAAATAAAACGGCAAAAGAATTCACATACTTGTAAAACGACGCCGTTACATGGACCCTCGGACATGTCTTTTGACTAGATTATGTGGTTTCTGAACAATAAACAATTTCAAAATCCACGCGCGTTTTTGGAGAGTGACAGCCACAAACTACAGCAATGAACGGGTAGAACTTTTCTCTCCTTGAGCAGAACCGAATTTCCATATGGAGCCTTTCCAACAATGTGGGAACTGGGAAGATTATTAGTCAAAACAAAAAAACATCCACTATCTGAGGATAACTAGATTTGGCGGCTTGTTTTGTTTTATCCTTGTCGGTCTAACCTCTCTCCACTAGTTATACTAAATACCATGTTTCGAATATTATGTTCTGTTTTTGGCTACAGCCCGTTGGAAGTTGGGAACTGTAGCTTTATTATTAGAATGCCCTTACTTGATCAAATTTGTGTGTACATGTAACAGCACTGTGCGAAAAAAGTGCTTCCTAAAACGCTTCCAGTTTCATGCAACAAAACCTTCTCCTACAGAAAGAAAATAACACAACTTTGTGACTCTTTGCTTTGGCTCTATATTTGCGCTCCTTGTAAAAGTTGAATTTAGCATCGAGTTCCGAGGAAAAAAAAAAAATCAGTTTGGTTTATGATTTTCAATCAAGGAGTGGCCTAACTTCTTCTAGTAAAGGGATAGTTCGGTTTTTATTTATTTATTTATTTTTGGGTGTGTGAAAAAGGTTTAATTGAATAATTGACTCAACTTCTTGTTGTTCAAAAAAACTTTCCACTTCAATTGGTATTTTTTACGAAAAGCATACATGAGATGATCTAAGATGATTATATTTAGAGAAAACACATGAATGTCATAAATTTAAAGATCATTGCATCAATATGATAAAAAATTAATACTAGACCAATGTAATAGAAAATTAAATTAAAATTAACTAAATTTTATGTTATGTTGATCAATAATGAGAAATTTGTATCGTATTAGTCAATAGACAAAAATATGGTTATTTAAGTAATTTTCTCATTATATTTCACCTCTTTCCCGAGAAAAATGATTAAACAGTCTCGGTCAAGAGAGGAATGTAAGCAACTAATAACCTTCAAATTTGAATACTAGGGGAAGAAACCATTCAAGTTTAACAATTTTCCCCACTTCCACTAAACTATTTTATACCAATTTACAAAAGATTATGTGGTTGGATTTTATCTTTTTCTTCACTAGTTTAAAAACTCAACTTGAGAATCACAATTAAAAACACCCAATAGAAAGAAACTGATTTTGAGTAATTTACATACACATACACAGGCATACTATTGATTATTAGGGAAAATATCTGAGTGACACATATTTGAAAACTATTACATTAATATGACATTAAAAAAAAACATTAAACTAATATGACACAAAATCAAATTAAAGTAAACTGCACTTTATGTCATGTTGGTCAAGATAGAAGAATTTATGTCATGTTGATCAATAGATAAAAAAAATATGATTATTTAAATAATTTTTCTTGATTTTTTTTTTAATTTTCTCTCTCTCATGATGTTTGGGCTATTATTTTGGGCTTTTTTTAGTAAGTTTTAGCAAACATTTCACAATCCAATCATGATTAAGAAACTCTCCACATATTTTGGACTCCCAAAAGTTAAACGAAGGCTGACACAGTGGCAGCCCATCATGTTGACCTTGGGAGTCCCACATTTTTCAGTCCTCACTCCTCTCCCTCCCTCCACAAAGCAATTTTCACTGAAAAAACTTGAGCGCCAAAACCAAACCCACTTTACGAATATTTTCTTTTGCCTACTCTTCCATTTCCCAAAACCGAAAAGAAACTCTCGCTTTACCTAAATTACCATCTCACCCTTGCGCGTCAGATAACTACACGACCGATTCAGTTCATATATATATACGAGTATTCAGGATGACATGGGGCTTTTTTTTTTTTTTTTTTTTTTTTTTTGAAAGATTTCATGTCAATACTCAATAGTTAGCCTTCGTTTAGTTTACCGGTTGTAGATAAAATTTTAAAATTTAAATTGATTGACTTTTTAAAAACTAGTTTTAATTTTTATTAACTATTTGAAAAAGATAAAATTTGATATGAAAATTTTGAATTGGAGACTGAAATCCAAATGCATCCTTAAATTTTAATTTGATGTGTTTATTTTTGCAACAAGAATCTCAATGATGGATGGTCATTTTTTTTTTTTATCATACTATAGTTATTTTCATAAATAGCATCAATTTAATTATCTAATGTATTATTATGTTAATAATTATCACGCTTAGGCCCCGTTTGGGAGTTGGTCTCGGGGTTGGTTTTCAAAAGCTTCTATTCCAATTTGTTATAGTACAAACTTACATCTCTTTTTCTCTAAATTATTCTATTTCCATGAAACCCAGACTTTAAAAAGTCCATAATTCTCTTATTTAAAGTAAAAATGAGATATTTTTGTTTTTTTACTAAACACTTACAATGACGAGAAATTCTTTTTCTTGTTGTTATTGTCTAATTTGCTAGCATAGGACAATCGCTTCCTCCCTATCATCTTCATGGGTGTGTTTTCAATATCTTCGAGTGTAGTGCAATTCAATTCCCTATTGTGAGCCCGCCTCTTTGAGCTCACATTCTGTTGCTCAGATCCAGATCTATATCAAGCTCTCCTTTTAACAAAGATCCTTGTGTAGCTAGCTTTTCTCATGACTAGTCAAGATAATTGCTGTGAACCCTAGTCCCTCATTCACAAAGCTAGATCCCCTAGCGTACTTTGTTATTTTTTTTGACATTTCTAATGGATTTCGGTCATTTTGTAATATTTTACAAGTTTCGGGGTATTGTAGTCAAACCAAAAAATTAAAATTACGTTGTTACCCAACATATAGGGTTCGTTTGGATCGCATGTTCAGTTTGAGTTGAGTTGAGATTTTTAAGTTTGCATAGTAAATTTTGTTGACTTTTTCAGAAAAGACAAAAAACTTTTTCAGAAAAGACAAAAAACATGATGAGATTTGAGTTGTTTAGTTTGAGTTGAGATGGTGAGGCAAACGGAGCAATAGTTTCGAGATCAATATACATCACCGCTATTTAGTCCTATATTGTCATTTTTCTCCCATGAATGGTCCTATGTTTTCATTTGCAAGAAAAACATGATATTCTCATACGATAAAAGAAAAAAACATGATTCCCATAACATTTGATTCTAACGATCCCCTCTGTGTAATCCTGACTAGTGGCAAAATTGCAACTTTCCACCATATCAGAGAGTCAACTCCTCATAACAGACTCTTCGTTGACTCAAGCCCGCCCGTTGTCCGTTGCCCGTTGCCCGTTGCCCGAGCCGGGCGACCTTACATTACAAGCCGAAGCTAATTTTTCCACATCATTCCGTCGTACGTACGCACCCCGATCTGAAGGGCATTCTCGTATTTTCAGCAACTTTACCACACGACTTCGTCTCCATGACTGAACCCCCAGGCCCAAAGGCCGAAGATAGAAATGAAAAAATAAAAATAAATAAACGCAAGAAAAAAAAAAAACAAAAAAAAAAAAAAATCGAAGGTTTCGTCTTTCAGACCGGGAACAAAAACGAGAGCGAAACACAAAAGATAAATAGCGCAGAGAGAGAGAGAGCGAAAGGAAAATAATAGCTCAGAGAGAGTGGGAGAGAGAGATTTTCCGACGAGGGATTTCGATTTTCCGCTGTTCATTCCTAGGCTTTTCTTGATCTGTTTCCTCGGATTAATTTTCTCTTCGCATGTTGTTGGGTTCGTAGCTGGATTTTCTCGCCGATCTCTCTATTTAGCTCTTCAATTTTCTCTGTAAAGTCTCTTTCCCTTTCTCTTTCGTTTTCTCTCTCCCTCTCTCTCTTCAGGGGTTCTTTTCAATAGCGTTGATTTCTCACTGGTGTGGTTTTCTGATTCAGTCCGGCAAGTTTTGTGCTTGTTCTCAAATGGAATAGTGTGTAATTTCGTTTGTGTTTTTCCGTCGAAACCCTACATTGGGTCGGTGCTGACATTTTCTTGTGTTGAATTTGTGGAAATATAGGGTTTTTGGATTGGAGCGAAGGATCCGAGAGGGGAGAAATTTGCAGCATGAGCATCGATAGCCCCGGGGGAGGGGAGAATTAGGGTTTCGAAATTCGGCGAAGCCGGGTTGTCATTTCCATGGGCGATGGAGGCGTGGCATGCATGTCTTTGCAGCATAACATCATGGAGAGGTTTCCAATTTCGGAGAAGACTGCGGTTTTCGGAGGAGGCAAGAACGCTAACAATGGCTTTGGTTCCAAGTCGTCGCTCAAATTGGCTGACCCAGAAAGAAAGAAGAAGAAAATGAAGGCAAGGAAAGAGGATACCGCGAGGAACGGTGAGCCCGAAAGAAGCGAATTGGGTTTGGCTAGAGGTGGGAAGAGTAGCAGCTTTAAGGAAGTTGACAACGGTGACTGCGAGGACAAGAGGGACGAGATTGAGGAGGGTGAATTGGGGACTTTGAAGTGGCCCAAGGGGGAAGTGGAGAATGGGGAGTTTGTTCCGGAAAGGTACCGGAGAAGTGAAATTGAGAGGGGCGAGATAGTCGACGAGAAATGGAGGAGAAGCGAGGTGGAGGCGGGAGAGTTCTTCTCGGGGAAATGGCGACGAGGCGAAGTGGAGAAAGGGGAGATAGTTTCAGAGAGAAGCAGAAAAGGTGACGTGGAGTTTGCACCTTGGAGGGCACCAAGAGATGAAATTGAGCGGGGAGAGTTCATTTCTGATAGATGGCAGAAAAGTGAAGTGGTCAGAGATGACTACGGGTATGGTAAAATGCGCAGGTACGACAATACAGGTAAGGGATGGAAATATGAGCGCGAACGCACCCCACTTTCTGGGAAGTATTCCAATTTGAATGATGATGTTTTTAGAAGGAAAGAATTCAATAGAAGTGGGAATCAGCATGGCAAGGGAGCTCCCAGGTGGGAATTTGGGCAGGAGAGGAATATAAGGATCAGCTCGAAGATTGTCGACGAGGAAGGTTTGTTTAAGAAGGAATACAGCAATGGTAAGAACCACGGAAAAGAGTACTCTTCTGGGAATCGGTTTTATGAAGCGGTACGGTATTGAACCGGATATGAATGAACGCAAGCATTATGGAGATTATGGGGACTATGCTGGTTCAAAAGTCGAAGGATTTCTGATGACAGTGGTCGCCCTGCTGTTGCAGAACACTATTCACGCCACTCTGTAGAGAGGTCTTATAGGAATTCTTCTTCTTCCAGAATATCTTCGACAGATAAGTACAACGCTCGGCACTATGACTCTACTTTGCCTACTAGAGCTGTTTATGACAGGCATGGGCGAAGTCCAGTTCATTCGGAGCGTTCCCCACGTGACCGAAACCGATACTATGATCACCGTGACAGGAGTCCAGTACGTCGAGAGAGGTCGCCTTATGGTCGAGAGAGGTCACCTTATAGTCGTGAGCGGTCGCCATATGCTCGCGAGAGATCTCCATATGATCGTAGTCGTCAATATGAGCAGAAAAACCGCAGTCAGTCCCCACAAGATCGCATTCGGCACCATGACCGCAGGGATCGAACTCCAAACTATTTGGAGCGGTCCCCACATGACCGGAGTAGGCCCAATAACCATCGAGAAGGAGGTCGGAAAAGTGGGCCAAGTGAAAAGCGCAACTCCCAGTCCCAGCATGCTAATAAAGGGCAAGAAGATAAACTGGTCCAGAGGGAACCGGTTGTAAAAGACTCGCATTCCTCAGAGAAGGAATCTCAAGATAAAAGTAATGTTCTCAATGTTAGTGGATCTGTGGAAACAAATGCGAACTCCGAGTCTCACAAAGAGGAGTCACAAAGTCCAAGTATTAATAACAAAGCAACTTCTCAGATAGGTGGAGCTCCTCCAGAAGAGTTGCCTTCTATGGAAGAAGACATGGACATATGTGACACACCGCCACATGTCTCAATCGTTTCTGACTTATCCACTGGGAAATGGTTCTACCTTGATTATTATGGTGTTGAACATGGGCCTTCAAAGTTATGTGACCTTAAGGCACTTGTCGAAGAAGGGACTCTGATGTCAGATCACATGGTGAAATATGTAGATGGTGATAGGTGGATGACGGTTGAAAATGCTGTCTCGCCGTTAGTTACTGCGAATTTCCCGTCCATTATGCCAGATTCTATAACCCAGTTGGTGAGTCCTCCAGAAGCTCCTGGAAATTTATTAATAGACACTGGAGATATTGGGCAGTGTGGTAGTCAGTCCATCGAGGAAAAAGCATACAATTCACCGCAGCCTGGGCCTCTAGAGGATCTCCGCATTGATGAAAGGATTGGGGCTCTGTTTGAGGGTGTTACAGTGATTCCTGGAAAGGAACTGGAAGCTCTTGAAGGCATTTTATCTTACTTCTTTAACTAGTTCCTTGATTTTCATTTTTTGATTCCTTAACCTTCACTGATTTCACTTTGTTATTTGGGTTTCACCTTTCTTATCGATATTTCTCATCGTGCAGAAGTTTTGCAAATAAATTTTGGACATGCGTGGTGGGAAGAATGGGCAAAATATGAAGGTAAAAATTCATTATCATTGCTACTTCGTGTAATTTATTTACAAGCAGGCATATATAAATCCGAGCCTTGCTGTATCAATTTATGCATCTCATCGCAAACTGTTTTTGTGGTGCATGCAGGTTTCACTTTGTATCCTAGTCAGATGAGTGACGAGGATGAACAGAAAATGGATGAGTTATCCGTACATTCTGACTTCAAAATACAAGAAGGTGCAGAATCCTGGTCCAGTGCACACTCAGACAAGGATAACGGCTTTCCACATGTTGACTCTGGTGATTGGTTTTCTGGTAGATGGTCTTGCAAGGGTGGTGATTGGAAGAGGAATGATGAATCTTCTCAAGATAGATGTACTAGAAAGAAATCGTCCTCAACGATGGTTTCCCACTATGCCAGATGCCTAAGTTCGGATATGAAGACCCTCGATGGCATCGAAAAGATGATCTCTATTATCCTTCCCAGGGAAGAAGGCTTGATTTACCTCCTTGGGCCTTTTCAACTCCAGATGAGAAGAGTGATTCCAGTGGCTTGAGCAGGTCAACTCAAAATAAGCCCACGATCGTCAGAGGAGTAAAAGGGACAATGTTACCAGTCATCAGGATAAACGCATGTGTGGTCAAAGACCATGGCTCTTTTGTTTCTGAGCCTCGCATGAAAGTTCGAGGTAAGGATCGGCATTCTTCTAGGTCCAGTCGATCGTATTCTGCCAGTAGTGATGGCAAGAGATCTTCAGCAGAACGCGATATTCAATCGAGGACTGGTAGTGATCAAGGTTTTGCAGGGCTCTTGGAAATGCACTGCGTCTATTAACACCCCTAAAGATTGTGTTTGCACAGTTGACGACTTACAGTTGCATTTGGGTGAATGGTACTACATTGATGGTGCTGGGCATGAGCAAGGACCTTCGTCATTTTCTGAGCTTCAGGCTTTAGCAGATCAAGGAACTATTCCAAAACGTAGTAGCGTTTTCCGTAAGTTCGATAGAGTTTGGGTTCCAGTTACCTCCGCTGCCGAGACTTCGGAACAGACAGTCAAGAGACAAGGGGAGAACAATGTATCTGGTGATTCTTCCAGACTACCTCTCGTGCAATTTCAGGGTGCCGCAGTTGGTGAACCAAGTGCAACACCTTATACGTTCCACAACCGGCATCCTCAGTTTATTGGTTACACCCTTGGAAAGCTGCATGAATTAGTGATGAAATCATACAAGACCCGGGAGTTTGCTGCAGCTATAAATGAAGCTTTAGATCCATGGATTAATGCAAAACAGCCTAAGAAAGAGACGGAGAAGCACGCTTACTGGAAATCAGGTAAAAAATTGTCCATTTAATTTTCTTAAATGCTCGTTTTCTGTTTTTATTGCAAAGGTTTTGAGTAATTTTACGTAGTTGCTATCATCTTGTTCTTTTCTTTTTCTTTTTCCTTCTCTCCCTCTCTCTCTCTCTCTCTCTCTCTATTTTTGCCCTTTTTCAGATTGGGCCTTTTTTTGTTTCATCACATATTAATTTTCCCTTATTCAAAGACTTTTTTAAAATGCACCCTACTTGGATATTTTTCTTATAGTTCTCCAAAATATTATTTTTTACCCTTGTAAACATTTTTTCTAATTGCTCTACTGTTTTATTATTATTTTTTTATTTTTATCTTTTATTTTGATTTTTGCAATTGTGACCTTACTTGAACATCTTTTTCTTCCCGTCGTTCCAAATACCATTTTGTCGTATGCACCTACAAATTAATTTGCGGACTATTTTTTCCCTGTAAATCTTTGTTCTACTTAAGTTTTTTTTTTTTACTAGACTAAACTCCTGAGGGAATAATTAATCAAGAAAATCAACAAACTGGTTCTGCACGTGCATGGCACGTGGTTTCCAGCTAATATATGTATAAAGATCATGTACGCTGACAAAACTCTCCGGCTTCCTTGCTTCATGTTTGATTTCTTGTATACTTATGTGCATTTGCAAACCCTGTAACTAGGCAATCACATGGATTCCTTTTCTTAGAGTTTCTTATATATGTATACAAAGAATGTTCTTAGGGTTACATGCCGTGCATTTATCCGTATATGTTGTCGGGTTTGTATGATTATCCAGATTTGATATGGATTTATTCTGAAGTTGCTTTTTATTGATATTTTTCTAATCTATTTTGGGGGTTGGTGGGGACTGGTTGCCAAAGAAGGCGACGCACGTGCTGCCAAAAGAGCCCGTCTTCTGGTTGATGAAAGTGAAGATGATGAAGTGGAAGACGATGATCAGACAGTCGTAAAGACCGAATCGACGTTTGATGATTTGTGGGCTGATACGGATGCTTTCTGCGGAGAGCAAAGTGTAAGTTCTGAGTCTGGGATTGGAGGATGGGGTATTCTGGATGGCCATGTGCTGGCAAGGATCTTTCATTTTCTCAGAGCAGATATGAAATCCCTTGCATTTGCTTCTTTGACTTGTAAGCACTGGAGAGCTGCTGTCAGGTTTTACAGGGACGTTTCACGTCAAGTTGACTTGTCATCTTTGGGTCCTAATTGCACTGATCGCATCTTCGTTAACATTATGGTACGTTTCGCTTTCGTTTTTAATTGCAATATGCTGGAGATCATCCCTTCTTCCCAAGTTTACTCTGATTATTTTGCTTGCAGAGTGGTTATAGCAAAGACAAGATCAATTCTATGGTTTTAATTGGTTGCACCAACATCTCTTCCAGCACGCTCGAGGAGATTCTTTCTTCGTTTTCTTGTTTGTCCACCATAGATATCAGGGGTTGCAGGCAATTCAGTGAGTTGGCCCAAAAGTTTCACAACTTCAACTGGATCAAGTGCCGGAACTCACGTACTACAGTGAACTTTGAGGATTCATATTCGAAAGTGAGGAGTTTGAAACAGATCACTGAAAAATCTTCCTCTGTTTCAAAAGTTAAGGGTCTCTATGGTAATGTGGATGATTTTGGTGACTTGAAAGAGTATTTTAATAGTGTGAATAAGAGAGATTCAGCGAACCAATTATTCCGGCGAAGTTTATATAAACGTTCAAAGCTCTTTGATGCCCGAAGATCTTCATCCATTTTATCTAGGGATGCCCGTACAAGGCGATGGGCTATAAAGAAATCTGAGAATGGCTATAAGAGGATGGAGGAATTTCTTGCTACAAGTTTGAAGGACATCATGAAGGAGAATACCTTTGATTTCTTTGTACCAAAGGTAGTGGGAGTCAATTTTTTTGTACACTAACTTTTTGGACGTTTTAAGTTTCTAGTCCTCTCAAATGTCCTCAAAATTTCTCTTCGAATTTTTCAGGTTGCAGAAATTCAGGACAGAATGAAAAAGGGTTATTACCTTGGCCGTGGGTTGAGCTCTGTCAAGGAAGACATCAGTCGAATGTGCCGAGATGCAATAAAGTAAATTATTTTTTCCGTGTTCTGTTATCCTTCCCCACCCCTACCTTAATAAATTAAAGCTAAAAGAAAGAAAAACCAAGACCTTTAATATTAAAACCTTTAAACTATTTTGTCTTTTTTACTAAATTATTATTGTTGCTGTCTTGATATAGAGCAAAGAATCGTGGTGATGCTGGAAACATGAATCGCATTGTCACATTATTTATTCAACTTGCCACACGTTTGGATGGAGGTTCTAAGTCTTCTCATGACAAAGATGAGATGTTAAAGCTTGGCGAAGATGATTCATCTTCAGGATTCTCATCTACTTCCAAGTACAAAAAGAAGTTTAACAAAGTAGTCAGTGAAAGGAAATACATGAATAGGAGCAACGGAACTTCCTCTTTGAATGGTGGTCTGGATTACGGAGAGGATGCATCTGATCGAGAAATCAGAAGGAAACTATCCAAACTGAACAAAAAAACTTTCGATTCAGAAAGTGAAACTTCTGATGATTCCGACAGGTCTTCTGAATATAGCAAGAGTGGTAGTGAGAGTACCATCTCTGAATCAGAAAGTGACAGGTCAGAAGGTCGAACTTGGCAGTCGAAAGCGGATGGATACTTTACACCTGATGAGGGTTTGGATTCTGTGACTGATGATCGTGAATGGGGTGCACGGATGACAAAAGCAAGCTTGGTTCCTCCTGTTACCAGAAAATACGAAGTCATTGAACAGTACACTATTGTAGCAGATGAGGATGATGTGAAGAGAAAGATGCAGGTATCGTTGCCTGATGACTATATTGAGAAGCTTAATGCACAGAAGAATGGAACTGAGGAGTCAGACATGGAGCTTCCTGAAGTCAAAGACTATAAGCCAAGAAAGCAGCTTGGCTCTGAGGTTATAGAGCAAGAAGTATATGGAATTGATCCCTACACCCACAATCTCTTACTTGATTCTATGCCGGAGGAATTAGATTGGCCTCTTCCGGATAAGCATGTGTTTATTGAAGATGTCCTCCTTTGCTCTCTGAATAAGAAAGTAAGGCACTTTACTGGGACTGGAAATACTCCTATGATGTATCCTTTGCGACCTGTTATTGAAGAAATTATGGATTGTGCTGAGGACGACGGAGATCTACAAACTATGAGAATGTGTCAGGGTATCCTGAAGGCCGTAGGTAGTCGTACTGACGACAAATATGTTGCTTATAGAAAGGTACATGCATCATCCTGTACTGTACAAGTTAAACCTGTTTCTTCTTCTCCGTTTTTGCTCACTTATTTTTGGGAACTTTCTGCAACTTTGATACCAATCCTCTTTTTTGTTTGTTGGTTAACATTGACAGGGTCTTGGAGTTGTTTGCAATAAAGAAGGAGGTTTTTCAGAGGATGATTTTGTCGTGGAGTTTCTGGGAGAGGTAATGGCTTTCTTGGGCCCTTTTTATCAGTTGAAAATTTTTATTTTGGAATTTTGATATTTAAGCACAACGTAACACATCCTGCTGTATTTTTTTTTTCCTCGTGCAGTTCTGTTTCTTGCTTGACATTATGGGTTATTGTCAACTTGTAATCCTTTAACTATCTTTTTTACATTCTTTTAATAGGTTTATCCCGTTTGGAAATGGTTCGAAAAGCAAGATGGAATACGCGCTTTGCAGAAAAATAATAATGATCCAGCTCCAGAATTTTACAACATTTATCTTGAGAGGCCTAAGGTTCTCTTACTTTAACAACTTTGTTGAATTCTGCTTTTTCTGCTGAACTTTTCATCTGATCGTTAGTGGTTTTGTGGCAGGGTGATGCTGATGGGTATGATTTAGTGGTTGTTGATGCCATGCACAAGGCTAATTATGCCAGTCGAATTTGTCACTCATGCCGGCCTAACTGCGAGGCAAAGTAAGCTCTACCTACTATTTTGATCATGTTAATGTTGTGATTTACTTTACCGAGTTGCAAAGTCAACTGTTCTCTGTTGTTACCCTGCCTTGAATATTGTGCCGAATTGAAATGAAAGTTTAGCACATGAAGTATTGCATTACAGTGAAATATTGTAGCACAATCTGCCTGGGGATCATCATTTGTTACCAAACGTAGTTTCCTTGTAAACAACTGCACTAGTCATATCAATTGTATTTGATAAATCACAGGAAATTTGTTGTTATTCTTACCTTTGTTCTGCTTCATTTACATTATTCGATGAGATACTTCGTTAGTTAAAGTCTGCTCTTGATTTTAACAATTTTATGGTACTCAAGCTAACGTGAATATCTACTAAAAAATAAATATTCTAATGTAAATCTCCCATTTGAAATGCAGAGTTACTGCGGTAGATGGTCATTACCAGATTGGGATATATACTGTCCGTAAAATTGGCTTTGGTGAGGAGATCACATTCGATTATAATTCTGTCACGGAGGTCAGTTTCTTTTGCCTGTCCTTTTCATGTACCCTAGAAACAATTGACTTGTTTTGATACTTAAAATGTTTTTGTCTGTTGATTTTGTGGCAGAGCAAGGAAGAATATGAAGCATCCGTCTGTTTGTGTGGCAGTCAAGTCTGCCGAGGAAGTTATTTGAATTTGACAGGCGAAGGGGCTTTTCAAAAGGTATTTTCCAAAAATAATTGCTGCAGTTCTGTGAAATCTTGTAGATCATTTTCCCTTGAGGAACAAATAATATTTTTAAACTGAATCTTGGTTGTCCAAAAGTGGATGTTTTAACTAGTCGGATTATTATATTTTGTCTATATTAGGTCCTCAAGGAAGTGGCATGGAATTCTGGATCGTCATCAATTAATGCTAGAAGCCTGTGAAGCAAATTCAGTGTCTGAAGAGGATTATCTTGATTTGGGAAGGGCCGGCTTGGGCAGTTGTTTGCTTGGTGGGTTGCCAGATTGGTTGATTGCGTATTCAGCTCGCCTGGTATGTCAACTTGTTGCTACTTCATTTCAGTATAGAATATAACCTTCTTCTTTTCTTTGCTATGTATATGTTGACCTTTTCTTGAGTACTGATTGTTCGTTTTTGCCACCCCTTCTTAAGGTGAGATTCATAAACTTTGAAAGAACAAGCTTCCTGAAGAGATTCTAAGCCATAATTTGGAAGAGAAAAGGAAATACTTTTCAGACATTTGTCTGGAGGTTGAGAAGAGTGATGCTGAAGTTCAGGTGAATGTTGTTTCATATTCTATTTCGTGTGCGGTTTGCACTTATGTGAGGTACTCATAGTTTTTTGCATGAGACAGGCTGAGGGTGTCTACAACCAAAGGCTTCAGAATTTGGCAGTTACTCTTGACAAGGTGATTGTCGTTCTTCTATTTGAGAATGTTGTCAACACTATCATCATGATCATATTATTATTATTATTATTTTTTAATTATTGCATACTATGTACAGGTGAGGTACGTTATGAGATGCATTTTTGGTGACCCAAAGAATGCTCCACCTCCACTAGAGAGGTTGGGTCCTGAAGAAGTGGTTTCCTTCCTCTGGAATGGAGAAGGATCAGTTGTTGAGGAGCTTCTTGAGAGCTTGACTCCTCATGTGGACAAAGATATGCTTGAAGATCTGAAGTCCAAGATCCGTGCTCACGATCTGTCTGGTTCCGAAGACATTCAAAAAGAACTTAAAAAATCTTTGCTGTGGTAAGGACTAAGGAGCATGCATTCTATTTGTTTTCGTGGTAATGCATACCTTGTATAGCTTTCAAATTAAACTGATTACTTTTTTCTTCTTAAGGTTGAGAGACGAGGTCCGAAATCTTCCATGTACATACAAGTCCCGGCACGATGCTGCTGCTGACTTGATTCATATTTATGCTTATACAAAGTCCTTTTTCAGAATACGGGTATGTCTTCTTACTTTGAAACAAGGAAGTAAAAATCAAGTTATTCAAATTTATCTTTAGTTTTTTTTTAATTGGCAAATTCCCTTTTTTCTACATTCCAGGAATACAAAGCTGTAACTTCTCCGCCAGTGTACATTAGTCCTCTTGACTTGGGTCCCAAGTATAAAGATAAATTGGGAACAGGTTTTCAGGAGTATTGCAAGACGTACGGTGAGAATTATTGTTTAGGGCAGCTGATTTTTTGGCATAACCAAACCAGTGCTGATCCGGATTGTAGCCTCGCTAGAGCAAGTAGGGGTTGCCTGTCGTTACCTGAATTTGGTTCTTTCTATGCGAAGATTCAGAAGCCTTCTCGGCAGCGTGTTTATGGACCAAGGACTGTTCGATTCATGCTAGCAAGAATGGTGAGTTTTAGTTTTAATCCTAGTTTGGTGCTTTCCGAATGAAAAACCGAGCAATCTCAATCCGAATAAACTTGGTTGGTTTTTAATGTCGTTTTTTTTTTTTTTGCAGGAGAAGCAATTGCAGAGACCGTGGCCAAAGGACAGAATATGGTCGTTTAAGAGCAGCCCGAAGGTGGTTGGCAGTCCAATGCTGGATGCTGTTTTGAGCAACAGTCCGTTGTCCAGCAAAAAGAAGTGTAGCACTCCATTGGACAGAGAGATGGTTCATTGGTTTAAAACACAGACCTGCCATATATCAGGCCATGTGGGATCGGTGAAACTCCCGTCGTTTTTCTTTTTCGCAGGTGGTAGGGAATAGGGAACAACAGGACAGCAAAGAGATTACTGCCCGACAACGACGGCCATGACGGTGCCGTTTAATTGAGTTTTGGAATGATCTTCTTCTTAGGTTGTAGGTAAACAGGCCCTTTTTGATGTGGGCATAAACGTCATTCCAAAACGCTCATTCGTTGTGCTACTACTACCTCATTTCCATTATTCTGTACAGTTTTTTCATGTTGTAATTTGCCATTCGTTGTCTAGTGGTTAGAGCACATTTGTTTTCCCTTTTCTAATTTAATGAAATATAAAAGGGTTAAAAAAAATGAGGAGAAAAATCCAATGCATTTTTCTGTCTGCAAATTTCTTGTACCTAATGCCATGTAGAATTGTATGTGTGTAGCATTTAACCATCAGATCAATATAGGCGGTTTTCCAGTGTTGTAACTTACAGTAACATTTACCAAAAAAAAAAACTTACAGTAACATTTCTCTTACCTAAAATACTTACAGTAACATTTCTCTTACCTAAAAAAAATATATATATATATATATAAACCTTCAACCAAAAAAAAAATAAAAAAATAAAAAAAAAATGAACTTACAGTAACATTCATAAAAAATATATATTATGTGAAGAAGCATCGGTTGTTCCCTTTTCTTAATCTTAAAAAAAAAAAAGAAACGAAAGGAGAATTCTAACTCATGTTTAGTAGTGGTGAAAAGTTCGACGAAAGAAAATGAAAAATTTTTTGAAGATAAAATAGAATGGTATTTAACAAGGGGAAAGGGTGTGATATGACTCCATTTATTTATCCTCTCGGTAAAACTCATTTTATAGACCGTTCGATGTACTTCAATGGCTGAGATCATGCTTGTCTATGATAACTACAATACATCTTAGTTAATACTATTATAAACTAAGGCTATGTTTGGCATTATGGTTTAACTCCAACTAAACTGTATTTTTTCATCTCAAATTTTTTCTTTTGAAAAGTCAACAAAATTTATAATTAATTTTTACAAAATCAACCAAACTTGAAACTTAAATAGTGATCGTCAACTAACTTACCAAACGGAGGCTAAGAAATAAAAATAAATAAAATTCAAAGCAAAACAAAATAAATAAAAAAAAAAAACCAACCCAACCTTCCATTGAAACCCGCCACCCAGGTCGACCTTCCACCATCGCCGCCGACCCTCCCCATTGGGAAACCCCCTCCCTGGGCGATGAGCCCTCCCGCCCAGACCGGTGATAGATCCCCCCCCCCCCCCCCCCCCCCCCCCCCCCCCCCCTCGCTGGATGGCAAAACTCTCCTGCTTGGGCCCCCCGTGTGAAAGTGCCAGACGGTGATCCGACCCCCTCCCACCCATCGTCCCCCCACCTGCGAATCCGCCCCCGCCCCCCCCCCCCCCCCCCCCCCCCCCCCCCCCCCCCCCCCCCCAACACCTGTGAAATTGCCACACGGAGAGCTGCCCTCCACGCGAACTTCGGGCACCCCCCGGCCCCACCTGACGGACCTTCCTCCGCTCTCCCTGGCGACCTTCCACCCCCTCATGGCCAAGTTTAGGCCCGCATCGACGGCCTCCTATAGTTTTTAATTTTTTTAATTTGAGAGAGTTTAATTATTTATTTATTTTTTACAATCCTATAGATCAGTGCTTATTTTTATTATTGTGCACCTTCAATATCTCATCCATTATATTAGATTTCAATGGTCTTAGATGGAACTTCACCGATGAGGTATAATAAAGGGTTTTACCACAAATTCTCCCTTCAATATGAGAGAGAAAAGGGGAAAAAAAAAAAAAAGATCTCAAGTCCTATCACGTTTTAAGTTCATGAAAATAAAGAGAATTTTGAAGGGAAATTGGTTACAATTAATAGAACAGCAAAATTACTGTTTTCCTCAAAAAAAAAAAAAAAAAATCAAACTAAAAAGATATTTAATTAATTGATAAAATAGTCATTTACATGCTTAATCTCTTCTATTCTTATCAATACCAAACAAAGATCGAAAAAGTAATTCCCCTCTTTTGTTTTCTATCATTTCCGTTTATTCTTCCTCCCCCACATAGTCATTAGTCATTACCAAACTTAGTGCAACAGTAGCTGAAATAAAAGGACAATTTTGGTTCCTGTTTTCCGTTATTACATGAACTTTCTGCGTGGTCAGGCGTCAGTCGCCAGCCAGCCTATATTATTAGTACTACAGAAACCAACGCCCAACCTCAACATCATCACCCCCCCCCCCCCCCCCCCCCCCCCCCCCCCCCCAAGGGAAAATCAGAGAAATGTGCAAATTTCAAAAAGTTCCCAAACTAGCCCCCTCCTTTCTCCAAACCATCCTCCGGAAAATGGCTTTACCATGTCTATGGCATTGTCGTAATTTCAAGACGAATCCTGTCCCTTCCCTTAAACCAGAAACGCATTTTTCCTCAGCACCAGCACTTGACACCACTGTCTTCAGTACAACCTTCTCCGTCCCACGCCCCCCCACCAGCCAAACGAGCCCCTCTTGTACTCGTACATGCTCACCGTCCGATCACACATCCTATACTCCCTCCCATCTAACGGCCCATTTTCACTGTTCCCAAATCCATTTGATCTCAAAAAACAACCCCCAAAAAAAAAAAAAAAAAAATTAAAACAAGGGTAAAATAAGCAATTTTATTGGTCGGTTGGTGTCCACGCCCACGTGTCATGAGGACAAAAATTGTACGGAACAAATCGTCCTCGATCTCAGAGCCGTCTTTGGAAACCCTTTCCACCTTTCCTGTTCCGACACGTGTCCCCCCTCCCCTCCCTCGTGACGCCTCATGAGAGAGAAAACAAAAGCGCCGCTGGAGACAGATAGTACAGTGATAATGATCAGAACAGACCACACCAGAGCCACTATATAATCGCCGACCTGCACATAGTATTTGCGAAGAACACAAAAATGGCCGAGAGAGATTTTCAGTACCAGAGCTTGTTGCACGTTAACAACAACAACAGCAGCAGCAGCAACGACGCCGGAGAATGCTCCTTCGACGAGATGGCAGTCTTCAACTCCATGTTCTCTTCCGTCAGCCTCCTTTCTCTCTTCACCTCCGCTCCTCCTCTTCCTATCCCTCCCGAACCTCTCCTCCCCACTCTTCCTCCTCTTTTCGCTACAGACTTCGCTTCCCCCAACCTCCCACCTCCACCTCCACCTCCTCCGCCGAGCTTCGGCTTCCTTTCCGATGCCAATATTCCTCCCTCCACCCTCAACTTCCTCCTCCTCCCCAAAACCGAACCTCTATCTTTCGGCGACATGACCACCGACGAGACCAACCCTCTTCATTTCCCTACTCCTCCTCCGCCTCCGCCTTTCAACTTCATGTTCACCGCCACCGACTCCTCCTCAGCCGCCCCGACCGAACCCCACCTGTTCCTTCACTTACCCGAACTTCTCTCCCTCGACTACTTCTCCTCCACCACCGCCGCCGCCGCCGAGGACTACTCTGCTTCATCGTCTTCCTCCATCGCTCCGCTTCGTAAACGAGCGCGAGCCAACCCAGCTAGCCAGCAACCTCCGCAGCTGCCGATGGTGCCGCGCGGCAGCGCTCTGGCGAGGCAGAGGCGGCAGAAGCTGAGCGACAAGACGCGGTGCCTGCAGAAGCTGCTTCCCTGGGACAAGAAGATGGACACGGCCACCATGCTCGAGGAGGCCTACAAGTACGTCAAGTTCCTTCAGGCCCAGCTGGCCGCTCTCCGATCCATGCCTGCCGTCGTCTCGTCATCATCCTCCAGCACCGCAGGCGGCGGGTGTTTTGGCGGGCTGGGGAGGCTGAACCGGAACCAGCTTTTGCAGGTGCTGGTGAACTCGCCAGTCGCTCAGACCACGCTTTCCTCCAGGGGCTGCTGTGTCTTCTCAGTGGAGCAGCTGGGCTTGCTTGACAGGCTGGCCGACATGAGCAGATCAAGTGCGAGTGCTGCTACTGCTCGGAACATTTCTTATCTTCCACCTAATCGGTTTTGAAAATCCTTCTTTAACTGGCTTTTGTATGCTTCAAGACTGATACCATATATTTCACCTTTTTTTTTTTTAATATATATATTTTTAACTTTTTGTTTATTTTAATGCCTTTTGTTTTGGGTTAGAGGACGGATTAGTGGAGTTGTGCTTTGAGGCTGTTAGTTGAATTGCACTCATTGATTGATATTGTTAATGTTTGGATGAGTTGATCTCTGGCGTTGTGAAGCAAAACTTGAAACGAGTGACTGACTCATTTTTATTACATTTTATTTATTTTTCTTTTCTTAGCACAAGGACTCAATTTTGGTAATGGTATTCTTGTTTTGTTTTTTGCCGATGAATTGGTAATTAAGAATCCATTTCCAGATATGTGTATGTATATACATATATATTACAATGTTATCTACTGATTTATTTATTATCATTTTTTTTTTGGTTGAAATGCATATGTATATGTGTGTGTACATATACAAAAATATAAAAGTGAGTCTTATACACTTCAAAAGTTGGGCCTTAAACAACTTGAAAACAGGGATTAACAGTTACAGGATCAACAAGTGGGATTGGGCTCTGTTCATGAACTGCATGAAGTCCAATGATTTTTGTGGGCTTTCGTAATTGCCAACAGTGGCCACTGGCAAGTGCATATGAAACCTTTGGGAGATTTGCTTATCCATGCAATGAACTTGTTTTGTTTATTATTTTTCTGTATAGACATCATCTCAGCATGTATAACAGATTTCTACAAGTCACTTTTTTTTTTTTTTTTTTTGGGTATAGTAACCAAATAAGAACAAACATGAACTACACCACAAATAACATATCTCAATCAAGCTACATCTTTCAATATCTTGACCACTAAATAAAGATAAAATAGATATTTGTTAATTTTTAGCTGTTTTCATGTCCTTCAACTTTGAAGTGACTCTAGTCTAGTGTGCCAGAATAACGCGTTGAACTCTTATGGCTTTTCTGTGGGGGCCTCCTTACTTTTATCCTTAATATAGTTTTCTTAACTCTCATCGAGTAACCAAAAAAAAAAAAGTGTGTATTGAATTACCATACAAAATTTACATATTAAACTATTCATTCAGGTAATGTCGCTTCCCTTTTATATTCCTATTTGCTCCAAATGTTGATGGTCAATTAACTATGACTTTTTGACATCCCGCCGAAAGGAAAATTTATATTACGTTTTATAAGTTTTGCTTATTTTTCCACTTTGATCATTAGAATTTGACAAGATCTAACGTTATAGGACATATACAATGGATAGTGATATTCATTATTTTCCATTGAGAACTCGTTATTTTTTGAGGAATTTTTCAATAAGTATGAAAAAAAAAAAAAAACATATCAGTAGTAGGACTTTGTGTTTAACCATTATATCTATATTAAGTTCTGTCAATTTTGTTTATATATTATCTTATTTGATGTGATTTTAATTAGATTTAACTTTGAAAACGTAAATTATCAGTATAAATATTCTATCATTAAAAAGCTTCTTTTTTGTTTATAAAAAAAAAAGAAAAGAAAAAAGAGCTTATTTTTTAACCTAAAAATATCCACCTTCTCTTTTTTGTCCTTTGATCGAGCCCCTTTTTCCTTTTTTTTTTTTTTTTTTTTCAATCTTTTCTTTTTTGGTGGGAATGATCGAGCTCCTTTGAAGTTTTAACTCATGGTGCTTTTTATCCCACTTCTAAGCTGCCTTTTTGGGTCTCTCATTGAACGTGACAAGATCAAACTAGCATTTTCTATATGTTTAATTTTTAATTGTGGAATAAAGCATACCATCGTCATTTTTCCACTTGCCTTTGAACAAAGCAAGGCCACCATCTTAAAAATCTTGTTTGATCACTTGCACTAATCTCAATGCCCTGTAATTATTTGGTCGTTCGATCTAATTACTCATACAAATCAATAACCATTTGTACATCCAATTTTAATAAAATGTTAGGTTCTTCTCAAAATATATATTTTAAACAAGAAACAACATCTATAATTTTTTTTGTCGGGACACAAATTACATTATGAAAAAGGGGGAAAAAAGTGATTAGGAAAAACAAAGAGTGCCCTAAAGGGAGGGAAAGAAGAAGAAGAAGAAGAAGAAGAAAAATAAATAAGTACTCGCATTATGAACAAGAGCAAGCAAGGAATGAGTGTTGACATCTCACAAAAAGGGAACGGGTACATCATGAGAAAGCTGAATCAACACTGAAAAAGTAAAAGATTAGTGTTGGGCTAGAGAAGCAATCAGCTGAAGGGACACACACACATATATATATATATATATATTTATATATAGAATGACTCTTATACTACTCTCTTTGTATATCACTTATAATATAATTTGTGTTATAATTTATCAATCAGATGATTTAAAAATATAATTTTTTAATAATATTTATCATTTATATTAATAGTTGAATAATATATGATAAGATTTTAAATAAAAAATTACAGATAAATAAATTAATTATTATAAATTTTTAATTAAAAAGTTATAAATTTCGAATAATATAATATGTAGTGTGGCATACGACACATTTATACATTTATATGTATGTTCCCATGAGTGATTGATCGTCACACGAAGGAAAATTAGTCCAAGTGATGTGGTCTAAAAGTCAAAAAGATCCTCCCGTCCTCATCTGATGATCAATCCACCGGTGCATGATAGATGCTTTATGGCACGCTCCTCCATACATAACATGAGCTGGTTTATGCTCTACTTTTCTTCTTCCCCTGTCAAAGGAATCCAAGATTGAAGAGAAAAAAAAAAAAAAAAAAAAGCAGAGAAACAGGACAGGACACAACAATTTAAGGAAAAAAAAGAAAAAAAAAAAAAAAGGTCCTCACAACCGTGTAGACAACAGAAGCTTTTACCCACTTATAAATTATCCCATTTCCCTTCCAAAACACACTTTACTCTTTCTTTAAAAACCCCCCATCAAAATCTTGCTAATACGGTCTCTCCTCAAAACTCGATCTATATAGTAATAAGCAGAAAAAATGGGTAAAGGAGTAGGCATTCTTCTTTGTCTAGTGATCGTGGCAATGGATGTTGGGGCTGGGATTCTCGGCATCCAAGCAGAAATTGAACAAAACAAGGTAATATCTATTTATAGTTTTCTTCATATGAGCATTATAAGTAGAGACAATGGTTCTAACTGATATATATATATATATATATATATATATTGTTTGGTGGAAAAATCAGGTGAAGCACTTAAGGCTGTGGTTATTCGAGTGTAGAGACCCAAGTGAGGCAGCGTACAAGCTAGGGTTGGCTGCGGCGGGACTGTTGGTTGCGGCACATGTAATTTCAAACTTGCTTGGTGGCTGTCAAAATTGCATTTGTTCCCAAGACGAGCTTCAGAAGGCTTCCCCTAATCGCCAACTCTCTCTCGCATGCCTCCTTTTCACTTGGTAATTTTTTTTTTTTTTTCTTGAAACTAATAATCACTTGGTTGTTAAGGGATTAGCGATGCAATTAATCTAATCACATCTTTGTGTCTCTTCTTATGGAGCAGTTTTTATGTGCTGTATGGTCTGATAGGATTTTAATAATAAAGACTATAGTACATTTTTTGTTTTTTGTTTTTGTTTTTTTAGGATGCATATATATATGTTTCATATTTTTTTTTCTGGACCATGCTTTAAAACGATCTCATCTCTTGAACGGCCTCGCTGAAAAATGGAATGTTTGTGCATCCCCACATATGAGTTACAATTCTAATAATAAGATTTTAGAGATTGGGTTGCCTGTTTAAGCTTTTATCATTGTTTTGGCGTGTCTTACGATTTTAAAAGTAACTACTTAGAAAGGGACCGGATGACACAAACGATCTTCTTTTTTATTAAAAAAGAAAATTACAAAACATGAATGTCCAATTTAGTAGAAAGAGTAAGAAATAGGATACAGACCCTTGTATACTTTTATAAACATCCCTTTAATTTTGTTTTGTTTTGTTTGGTTTGATCAGGATCATATTAGCCGTTGGATTGTCTATGCTGGTGATAGGGACTTTGTCCAACCACAAATCAAGAGCTTCATGTGGATTCTCGCACCACCATTTTCTGTCCATTGGAGGGATCTTGTGTTTTGTGCATGGGCTGTTTGCTGTTGCATATTACATTTCTGCCACTGCCTCCATTGATTAAGGAATCAACCCTTTGCTTCAAGCACTTAATTTTTTTCAATTAAATCTTTGCTAATTATCTCTCTTTCGTTGTTTATTTCGATCTACAATGTACTAATCCCACCCCATCCCATCCTGCTAGTTGGCAGTTACTACTAATTTGACATATTCCGCCGTACATTCTTAAGTTATGAAAATAATCTAATATTTAGCACGCATTTGGTGCATCATTTTGGATCTAAAATTTTCATATTAGTTTTTGTATTTTTTTTTTAAGTTGACAAAAATTATAATTACTTTTTTAAAAGTCAACCAACTCCAACCTAAAAATTTTATTTCTAATCAGTGAATCAGATGCACCCTTACCATAAACACGTTAGGCTTTGGGGAACAAAATGAGGAATTCAAAGGATTTTTTTTCCTTTATATATTTGATTATTTTAAAATTTTTTTAATTATTTGTGAGAATTCTTTGGTAAAATAATATATTGTTAGGGCATGTTTGGTGTACAAGTTGAGTTTGAGTTGAGTTGAAATTTTTAAGTTTGAATTGTAATCTTTGTTGATTTTTTCAGAAAAGACAATTTTTTTGGGAAAAAAGACAAAAAACATGATGAAAAAACTACAGTTTAGTTTAAACTAAACTTACCAACCAAACGGGGGCCTTAGTTTAAATTATTTAATACGTAAAATCTTAAATTCGTTGGCTGTAAAGTTTTACGACATGTAACACTACTATTATTAATGGTATAACATTTTCTCTTGATACATGTAATTTTCAATAATAGCTCCAAATATGAATAAGCAACATGTTTGTTTAGATTCACATAAACTTATATACGAAATGGGAGGAAGCTATATATGAATCTATAAAGGAAAAGAAAAGGTTACATCTATCAGACTCTTACGACCGTCGGATTGAAGACGAAGAGGAAAAGAAGTGGAGGCCTGGAGGGAGATACGTGACCTGCTGGAGAGGTGGAGGGTAAATTAATAATACTTCCATTACTAGAAGGATTAAAAGAATCCATCACTTTCAAGTTAGAAAGACAATTTTACCTTCCTAAAAAATTAACAAATAATAAAATGAAAAATATAATAACTATAATTTATTATCTTGACTCTTCCTTCTTCTACTAAGCAATTAAAGAGATTATTAATATATAATCCTCGCTTTCATATTTTATATAATGCTTCCTACTTTCTATCCACAGCCTAAAAAGTAAAAAAAAAAAAGAAGTGTTTCCTCATTGGTCACTTTAGAAAGACGCGTAGTAGGGTACATCTGGTGGAATGTTATGAGTAATCCTTTATAGATATATATATATATATATATATATAAATAAAATTTAAATTATGCTGAAGTTATGAGTAAATGATTCATGTCCTGCAAATATCCAACAAAATTGTTAAGTACTATACACCAAGTCTGTGGAGGAAAACTAATTGAGGATGAAAATTAGGGCCCACGAAAAAAAGAAGTGAAAGGTTATAATCGGCTGCTCCTGTTTATATTCTAAACACTATATATATATATATATATATATATCTCTCTCTCTCTCTCTTTAGGTGAAGGATTTGAACTCTACGTTGTGTAATAGAGTCAAATGTGAAAATACTACTTGGTTATATCCGTAACCACTTTCTTTTTGTTTCAGGCCGTTTGTGGGGAGTCATGGAGACTGTGGAGGTTGGAAATGAATTGAGTTTTTTTAAAATGTGATTTTGGTGAAAATGAACTGTTTGGAATAAAAAAAGTATAAAAACTTGATATGTGTTAAAAAAAAAAAACAATATAGATCTTATTTTGTTTCTCTTGAAATTCTATGCAATTAAAAAAAATCATCTCATTTAGGCTTAAAAAACACGAAGTTATGGATTTTTGAGTTTTTTTGAAAATGAAAAAGAGATGTTTGAAAAAGTAAATAGCGAAATTGGAGAAAAAGATATAAAAAAAAAAAAAAAGAAACCACCTTTGAAAATGTACCCCAAGAACAAGCCCTTGATCTCTTAATACTGATCAAACAATATTCTGTAGGAAAAAGGGAGAATTTACGCAACAGAAGTTTAAAATTTTTTTCTTAAGATCGTACTAACTCTTGTTGTCATAGACAATAAATTCTTCTACAATCTACGTATCTTGAGAGAAGATAACATGAATGCCGTAGGATGTGATCAAAGAGAGTTTCAACCAAATGGCCTTCTTTACTATTCTTCAATTTCCGGACGGTAGAGTGTGTGGACACTTGGTCTTTTGATCGTTATTCATGCGCGGCTTTTAGCTTCCAACCACCTAGAACTTTTATAGCTTATTATTACTATAATATGAGAATAATAATAAGTTCGCTTACCTTAGAGTTTGTGATCTAAATAAAATAGGAGCCTCTAGAGTCTTATTTATAGTGAATGAACTGGGTGAAATTTGAATTCGATTAGGACACTTGAAAAAGATTTTTCTCTCTTCTCCTTCCCTAATCTTCGTTTTTTCTCTAGCCGGGGAGACAGAAAAATTGCCCACAATAGGTCTAGGAGATTCAAAATTTGATTCAAATTTTTATCTCCAATTATCTTATGATTTAATCTCCATGGATAATGTTCCATAACTCCAATTCCAATTCAAAATTAAATCATGACAATTTTATTTGAATTAAATAATTACGTAATAATTATCCAAATAAAATCAATAAAGAGAAAATATTTTTCTTCCCTTATCCTCATAAAAAACGCATACACAAGATAGACTAGGATAAGATTTTGTTTCAATTTCAATTTCAAATAGGAGAATTACCATATTTAATTTAAAATAATTATTTAAATAAGATAATCTAGATATTTAAATTAATTATCCAAATAATTAATTAATTCATATCTCTTAATTTAAATTAATCTCATATTTATCACAAAAGATAAATATAATTAATTCAAATTTCAAATCTTATCTTCAAATAAATATTTATCGAATTAATTAAATGAATCAAAATTCCCATTCTACCCTAAGCAAAAAAATGCCTACACCTTGTGGGAGGTGTTCTAGATTTTTCTATTTACTAAGTCAAAGAATTAGAGCCATAATGAATATCCTAACTGATTACCATGCGTTAAGGAATTATATTGAGCTGGTAAATGGACCAATTGAACATATATAGTATGAGCTATAATAATCTATGTAATTAATTATTCTATACCAAATAAATTAATTACACAATTATTAGTTTCAGACTCACACCACTATAAACATGAAACTACACTCCCAATTATATACTGTATTGCGTAAACTAGAGCCACACTCCAATGACCTTGTCATATATGTAACACCGTCATATGATATCCATGATTAACTTAAAGTCAAAGTCCGTTCAACCTTTTGATTACGCTCTCTTTAAGATCCATTATACATTCAATAAGAAAATGATTATTCACCCAAAGTGAATAATTAGTCATTTGCCCAGCAAACGACCCGAGGCCTCGTACATTTTCACATCTTGTATAATGCCGTTTAAGAGGATAACCTTTATTTTTTATGCGAGCTATGATTCCATATCTATAAATAAAGCTCACATCGAATATAAGTCATGTACCGAACGAATCGGTCTAATAGCTTACTACTCCGAGACGCTTTAGCCTTTGGAACATTAAAGTACACAAGTCATAAACATGAAGTCATTTACTTACTCAGGATTAAAGTTATTGCATAATGAACGTCAAAAGTGAATTAATATAATCAAGCGGACTTATAGATTAATTACACTTTGGCCCAGTATAATATATCACAACCACTAGGCAATATATCTTTGTCTCTACCTGGGAGTCGGCTCGCTCCAGATGGTCAAGACAAACCATTTTCCAAATTGGCTTTAGATAACATAATATTATTCATATGAGTTGATGCTCACTCTAACCCCATAGACTACGGACTATAGATTTAGACTACTTACTTTAGAACGTTGTCTTCTTGCATACAAAAATCCATTGCATGCAAAATTCTAATAGTTTAAACACCAAGTAGTCAATGAGCTATATTTGCTTACATTTACTTTAATATGTAAATCTAGATGATGACAATATACCAATGATGTAATGAAAAAATCTCAAATATATTATTAATCAGTTCAAAATAAATGAAATACAATTAAAAATGTCTTTCACTCTTAGGGCATTCCCAACATATTCGCATTAGTACTACTCATATATAAATATAGGAACGGTCTTGTATCTGAACCGGATACCAACTGAAACTTGTAACTTTATGTTTAGAAATTTATAAATCCCTATTTATAACCTTGTAATATAATAACTTCCTATTTAGTACATTGTCACGTGATACAAATTGAAAAATCTTATATTAGAATCATCTAATTGGTACAACAAACCGTAAAAAAATTACAAACAACGTAAAGAGAAGGTGTTGGATAGTAACCCCTCACAGTCTCGATCGAGGGAACAAAAAAAAAAGGTTGAGAGAGTAATTGGCATACGTGACATTTTATTCCCATTCTCTTAATTTTGACCAAATTATTAGTAATTAATGCCTTTCCGTCCATTTCTATTTTTAAAAAAAAAAAAAAAAACCTCACGAAAAATCACATTTGATCATTACGTGCACCTCGTTTGCAGGACATAATCATAAAATTTGGCCTTAATTCAATTTGGGGGTGAAATTGGGGCTAAAGAAATTCGAAACCGACTCAAATCATGTGAAAGAAAAAAAATATAAAACTTCAAAATGCGGTACTGGTAGGTCGACAAACCACACACCATACCTTAATTCTAATTTGTTTGAACTTTAGAAGTTGACAGATTTTTAATTGTAAACGACTTGAATTATCAACTCACCAGGCGTATAATATATATTTTAATTCGTAAGATTCAAGCTTTCACAGCTAGAAACTTGATAACTTTTTTTTATTCCAAATGACTTGTACACTGTATATCCCACGTAACCTACTGGAGATAGAATCATAATAGAGCTAATCAATATTGAGGGACCAAACAGGGCATGTCAATATTAATTATCCCCACTGACGAAGTTGGTCTGGATAAGGGTCCATAGGGACAGGTTTGACAATCAATGAAACTAAACGGTCTCTGGTGACTCCAATGGAAGTACCAATTCCATCTCCGTGTTGGAAGATATACTGTGCAGTTCTTGCCATGTTCAAACACATCCTCACAAACGAATTCGGCCCGGAATATTTGTTCTTTGAAATTATCTCCTTGTTCATCATTTTCCATGATTGACTTATCAATTCCTTTATATGATCTATTGCTTCTTCTTCAGTTATGCCTTTCTCCACCATGTGACACTGCACGGCTTTTGCCACATCGCCTCTCTTGCTCTCGTCCTTCGATCATTTGGTGATCAACAATAGTTATTTAAAAGAAGGAAAGAATATAGGAAGCTAGACTAACTGAATATAGCTTATTTATCATACCTTTGAAGTGCCTAAATCATCACTAAGTCTTGTTATGAGGGCCGACCAATGTATCAGCTCAGCGCCATGGTTGAAGCAATCAAGGGAGCTTTTTGATATGGAGAGATCGAGGCCTAAGATACAAGCATGGACTATTCCTGCACGACCACCTACTGAAATACATGCATTTTCCAAGTATTGCTTCACAGTGGGTGTGTATCCACTGAAAAACCACCTTGCTTCCACAAGATATGATCTACAAAGATTAAACAACTGCAGGAAAAGAAAAAAAGAAAAGAAAAAAAAGGGGTTAGAAATGAGTCAAAACTCATGTGAACAATATTCGATATAGCCTTCGATATTTCTTAACTTACCTCTTCCATAACGTAGGGGGAAACATCCAAGCCATGAGTTTTAAGGACGTCATAGATCAGATCGTTACCAAAGTTAAGCATGGCAACATAGCATATTTTCATGTAAAGTGGAAGATCATTTATTGCGTCAATGTCCCATCTGCCAAATTAGAGAGAATATTAAAAAGAGGCCAAGAACCGATATAATGAATTGATGACAAGATAATCGCAGACTCTAAAAAATTTCCTCATTCATACCTCTTAACTGCGTGTGTGAAAGATTCTAGCTCATCCGAGGACCCATATACATCATAGACGTCATCAATCGCGGTTAGTATGCAGACAAATTTCGTAACACCAATCCTGCATTTCGATAAGTGGGGCTCAAAGACGATCCCCATAACCCACAAAAAGTTCTCCATCAACCGATCTCTAGAAAACTCTAAATTTTCCTTGAAACCCAAGTCAGTCCACCAACTACAGTGTACAAAGATGTAGACATGTTAATATTATCGAGTCTCAAGTTTTCGGAGCAATTATACATGAACTACAAATTACACTACCTTGCTAGTTCCTTGAGCTCTTGTTGATACATGGATTGCACTAGGTTGTAGTCCAACTTGGCTAACTCAAGCAAAGTCGGACTCTTTGTCGGATCAATCTCATAGAGATTGATGAAATTTCGAGCTTCAACTCTCGGCACCCGCCAATAAAGGGGAATTTCCATTGACAGTTGTACTTGCTTAGCTAAATGACTTTCCATTCTCTCGTTCGAAGAATTTTTCAGCTTTTTTGTGGAAAAACTCTTGGCTTCCTCCAGAACATCTTCTCCTGGCATTCCAAGGTGTGAGGCTTCATACAAACTTAGAATTCCATTTACATCGTTGCTTAAGCCGTCCAAGAATCTCCCATCCTGGCCTCTGAATCTGTCAAATACGTCTGTTTTGTATCGAAACAGATGACACAGTTTGTTACTTTAAACTGTTTAATATGAAAAGAAAGCCTCACTTCTTATACATTCATGGAGCTTTTCATAACCTACCTGAGCTAACTGATAATCCATGTTCTCTTAAACACGAAATCTCAGAGCCGTCGTATAGAGATCATTTCTAGTTTCATCTTGATAAACGAGGGAAACAGCTTCTCTGATCTCGTCTTCGAAGTGATATCCCAGTCCTAGCCTCTGTGTTGAATCAATAAGCTTCAAGAGTAAAAGAGGGTCTTTTGTTGTTTTTAGTGACCGGCTAGTAATTTGCTTCAATTCCTCAAGCGGGCCAGCATGTAACTGGTACTGCAATGAAAAAAGGAAAAGAAAAAAAAAAAAAAAAAAACTTTCATAATTCTTATATAATAACTAATAAGATGGTATCTAAGTGGAGCTCAAACAATTAAACTCACAGAGTAGGGAGTGACAAAAGATTGGATGTGTTTGGTTTCCCAGATTGTAGGATGATAACTAGCCGATCGCCTTTCCTTCACTTCCGAGTCACATCGGGCATGATTTCTTGTTGTTGATCTTCGCCATGGCGCGAGTGGACAAGTTAAGGGGTCAGACAAAGCAGAAGCCATCTTTGCCACAAGGGCAACTTTTTGTCTCCTACACAACTTGATCATATGATGCATCATGAAGGCTGTGTGTATATTTGCATATATACATACTCTATTGGCTGTTATATATACACACAAGGCAATTCTCATTTGAAACTCAATATGTATACTCGATTTGGGACGCAAATGTGCTGTCCTTTCCCTAGATCTACCCTTTTGCTGTCTTGTTAGTCAAGATTAACGGTATCATTTAATAATTACTTCAAGTCTTGAAACTAACATGATCATTTATTTATTTATTTAGACGACGTAGAAAATGCAGGGCAACAAAATGATTTTGACTCTACAATTCACTGATGCCACGTTTTCCAAAATTTAGTAGCGAGCTGCAAATTATTTAAATCAACGCGAACATTGGAATTCTTGGTTCTTATGGCTCCAACGTGTACAAAGTGTTTTTCTTAGTGGGGAAACAAATATAAAACAGGTACCTCGTGTAAAAATATTAACAATTCCAAATAAGGCATAAAAGGAGCATGATTTTCTCTAATTAAAAAAAAAAAACTAAATCTAATTAGAAAAATAACATATAGAATACTTAATATGTTTACTAGACTATGCAAATAGGTTTGGGTTCAAATCTATCATCACTTCTAAAATTTGGTTACAATGAAACCATGTTAAATGATATTGGATAAAATTCATTTTCGAAAGCTAATTCGAGGGAAAGATTGCTCAATCCATATAAAAATGCCACAATAATCCAATAACTTCATGACATGTGACAAATTCACAAAAAAAAAAAAAAAAAAAAAAACTAAGACACTATTTACATTCCCATTTCCGTTTTTATTTTTTTATTTTTTTATTTTTTATTTTTTTTCGAGTTGACATCCCTGTCTCGCCCATTCTCTATTCTGGTCCGATATTCCCTACCATCTCTGTCAATGACTTCCGCATTGCAAAACCCTAACAAATCCATTGAATCCAAGCATTATTGCTGTTTTCAATTAATCAAACTTCTTAAATAGCTGCTGATTTACCTGTTTTCCTAGAATTTTGGCAATCATAGATTTTAATTTTTTTTAGAGCTGTAGCCGTTAAATTTTGACTTTCCATCTCGCGATTGAGTTATTAAATCTAAGCTTAATTCTTGTGCACTCTCAAACGTTTGCAAAAGGACTCTTAGCTACTTTCCTAAGTGTAATTCTAATCCTCCTGCCTCATCCTTTGCATGCTAGTTGTTGACAAGGCACTGAATGCTTGGAACCTTGTCCCAAGAAAGGCTGACGTGGCATAATTCAACAGGGAGTCAGAAAAACCGGGAACAGTTATGGGTGTTGAATAGAAGCCACAATAGAGTCGACGTAGCAACGGTTAAGGAAACTTGAATGATGATGGATAGATCAGGGTTAACTACCACAACATGGGAAGTTACGCGGAAGATTACTTATCTTATTTTGAACTTTTTTTTTGTTTTTGTTTTTTTGTTTTATGTAAGAGATATAAAAGAGAAAAAGAATGCCTGGAAGAGGCTGAATCACTTTTTGTACTCAAGAACTACATTCTATAACTTTCTCGGAGAATTATGAAACCATGAATCCCCAGCTCTAAAGAGGATTACCATCCTAATAGAAGGGGAAATCTCTATAAAACTCTTGTGTTTTTTACTTTTTCTGCACTTTCCATACGAGATTTTATGGCAGTAGTTTAGGTTAACACTAAACATTTCAACTCCAGCATTGATAGGCAGATTTTGACCTTCAACACTAATCCTAATCGATTATTCCATACAAGAGAGAGAGAGATTGCGTTGTTTCTAATTGAAATTGCTTTAGAATAGTTTCTGATCATTTTCGTGTTAGGAAAAGATGTGAAGATCTCAAAATGAAAATACATCATCAGTGGTTGTAGTAATTTAACATGATGATCAAGAATTTTAGAAACTTGCATACCTTCTAATTTTTTGTGTTTTTATAATAGTTTCTGATCATATTTGTGTTCAGGAAAAGATGTGAAGATCTCAATATGAAAATACGTCATCAGTGGTTGTATTAATTTAATATGATGATTAAGAATTTTAGAATTTGGTATTAATTAGGCTCTAAAACTTTAACTTCAATTATTATTATTATTATTATTATTATTTTCTAAGACGTTTTTTTTTATGGTCACTTTGCCTTTTTTTTTTTTTTGGAATGTGTATAGTCCTAGGCACACCATTACTGTACTAATCCTACATATAATTTTGCTTCTCGTAGAATTTAGTTGTAGACTTATTATATAGTTAATTAAGACCAGAGGTTTTTCTCAAATGAAAACGAAAATGAAAATGAAAAAAAAGACCATAAGATATTCGGAAAACCCAAATCGTTATACATCCAACAGTGGTCCATTATTTGAAAAGTTGCATCCAGTATATACCCATTCCAATGTGTCTACAAATTTAATGTTGGAACTTGGGCAAAAAAGACATTTTCTTTTGGGGGTCCACATTTATGCATGCACTTCATGGAGGGCTTATGGATATAATTTAGAAAGATGTGTCTCTGTCATAATTTAATGGACCCATCTCTTATTTAAATGTATAGTTGGTTGGCATTGAATTCATGGGACAGAGGAGGATGTGATGGAGGTTATAAAGAACGTGCACTACTATAAAATATAGATTCCAGATCGTTTTTAAAAAATGATCGTGGAAAGTACGATAAAAATACGGCACGAAATTGGGTTTTTGAAAACGGTTGTGGAAACATGAATTTTCAAATTTTAAATTTAATTTTTTTTTTAAATTTTGGCCGCGGGTTTTAGAGCATAAATTAAAAAAAAAAAAAAAAAAACCCCTCATTCCCTTTCGAAACCCATTCTCTCTCACGTCTCTTTCACTCTCGCCTCCAATCTCTCCCTTGAAACCCATCTCCTCCTCCGTGACTCCTCCCTCCATTATCTCTCGCGTCTCTCCCTCTCTACCTTGCCTCTAATCTCTGCCGTTCTCCCTCCATTCTCTCTCGCCCCTCACCCTCTATCTCTGGCCTCCAATCTCTGCCGGCCACGACTCCACCATTCATTCTCTCTCGCGCCTCTCCCTCTCTCTCTCGCCTCCAATCTCTGCCATGACTCCTCTCTCCAATCTCTTCCTCGAAACCCATCCTCCGCCGCCCACCCCCGCTACCGCGCCGCCCGCACCCACGCCCATGGAATTGGTAAGTCTCTCTCTCTCTTTTCCTCTCTCTTGCACCGCACATATTATGATTTTGAAGACCATTTAGTTGATTGTGTATGTGATTTTGGGTGATTGTTAATTATATTTGTGATTTTGGGTGATTGTTTTCCGGAAAAAAAAAAAAAAAAGTTTTAGTAACTTGATTATATTTTTGCATATTACATGTTCGACAAAATACCCGATTGTATGATATTTACGTGTTTGGGTGAGGATTGTTTTAGATTGATTTAAAATGTTTGGGTGAGGATTTGGTTTAAATTGTTTTCCGGAAAAAAGTGTTGATTTTGTGATTTATGCTTTTGCATATTACATGCTCGACAAAATGCTCGATTATATGATATTTACGTGTTTGGGTGATGATTAGTTTTAGATTGATTTAAAATATTTGGGTAAGGATTTGGTTTAAATTATTTTCCGGAAAAAAAAAAAAAAAAAGATTGATTTTGTGATTTATGCTTTTCAATATTACATGTTCGACCTAATTAAGTTGTAAGTATATTTTTATGTTTCAAATTGTGATTTGACGTTATATTATACTTGTTTTAATTGTTTTGAACTTTGTTAAATTGTTAGGACACTTAATGACTATAAGATTTTGGTGGGCAAAGGAATAAGAAAATGATGCAACTATGAAACATTAATTGATACTGTTCGATATCCTCTACAAGAAGGTTATGTTGAATGTGGATATTTTGTTTTAGCCTTTATACGAGAAATAACCTTGACTCTCGATGGATTATCCTTACTTCAAACTAAGGATTTTTATACCGACGTTGAGATGAGTTTAGTAAGGTAAGGGTGGACTAATTTTGTAATGTGGTTCATCCAATATAGTTACAAGATAATTTATAAAGTTTGTAGTGTAGTGTATGTTTTTGTAATAATTGTTTTATATTGTAACACAAAATTAATTGAATATTAACTATTATTTTAATATGGGTTGTGCAATGGATAACATACGGGATTTTTCACCTGTGGGAAATTGCATGAATTGTGATTTTTTTTTCATTGTAATTTTTCCACAACCATTTTTAGCAAAAATGGTTGTGGAATCTTACTTTCCACGACCGTTTTTTTGCTAAAAACGGTCATGGAATTTTCCTGGCGAAGAACTTTCCACGACCGTTTTTGCTAAAAACAGTCGTGGAATCTTCCTGGGCGAAGAACTTTCCACGACCGTTTTTGCTAAAAACAGTCGTGGAATCTTCCTGGCGAAGAACTTTCCACGACCGTTTTTGCTGAAAACGGTCGTGGTATATGGCTATTCTATGACGGTTTTTACTGAAAACTGTCATAGAATAACCTTCTCTACCCAGTATTTGGTGTCAATTTTGTCTATCCAATGATGGTTAAAAAAACCGTCATGAAATCCAAATATATTCCGCGACCCTGAATACCACGACGGTTAATTACAGGGAATGCAGTCTAGCTCATATCTACGTAACATTATTGGACAACACTATAGTGGGAATTATACTTTTGTCCTGTCGGGAGGAGCGAAGAAGCAGAGGTTTGGCAAGGAAAATTAATCCATACCTAAGGGAGTGAGGCACTCCTCTATTTATTGGGGTTTCCCACGAGTTCGGGTCCTCCGGTGACCCTAATGGGTCGTATTCCGAGTGATCCCGAAGGGTAAACATGCTCCGGGTGTACGGATACTTGACCTCCACTAGACGGATGCCACGTGTTCTACCATTCGGGTGATAGGGGGACACAAGTGCAGGTCATTAGTAGTGGTGCAGGTAGCCAGTATTGTGTCAGTTAGGTCAAGTGGTGGAGGGTGACGCCAAAGTAAGGACAAGGATAGGTATAGTGATTGGTACCGATTGTCAGGTGTCAGGTGGTGCAGAGTAGTGAGTGTGGCACGTCCTGTCATAGTACGGTTGTCAGCCAGTATGGGACTGCATGGCAAGGGCAGCATGAGTCGACCATTCGGAAAAGGATTTAGTAGTGGTCGGGGAAGTATTGCTCGGGTTAGTAACTTGGAGCCCGATGGTGATCTGCTCGGGGTCCTCAAAGGAGAGGCAATTAGGGGATCGGGTAGCTCAATAGAAGTGCTGGTAGGTTGGTGACACAAGAAGGGATTTCGTATGCAGTCGTGAACCAGTTGGTTACTCACCGACAGTTGGTAACCAACCCGTTACCATTTGGTAACCAACTGGTTACCCGCCGATGCCGCCGGTGCCGCCGGTTATCTATCGGAAACCCGTCGGGGGTCAGTAACCAATTGGTGACAAGTTGGCTACCAGTTGGTTACCATTTGGTAATCCATGGGGTCACATCAGGGATACCAATTAGTAATTACAATTAGTATTTCATAATAATTAGATAAATAAAAATTTATGACATCATCAATGACATTTCTTACAATAATTTTTCTTTTTTTTATGCGTGGCAACAATCAATCCAATATATGATTATATGGCATTTATCTAAAGAGCCCCATAATCACATATTACAAAACTATTCCTCAAACAACATTTCAAAATTATCATAATGACCATGTCATTATTAATGATAGTATTGATTTGGTTCCATATATAAGTAGAGACACTATATTTACATAAGGATTGGGTTGTGTTTGGTTTTACAAAATGCAAGAGCTTAATAATTAGCATAATGATCATGTCACTATATTAAGGATAGAGACGACTAAATGCCAAACGAGGAACAAAAAAAAAAAAAAAAAAAAAAAAATCAATTTTCATACAAATGATCACAAATAATGATTCCGTCAATAATATATTGATTAAAAAAACAAACTATCAAGTACTGGCCAAAAACTAAAATCAATTAAAAAACACAAATCTGGAAAAAAAAATTAAATAAAATTTCTGGTCAATAGGATATTGATAAATAAAGAAACTATTAATCAAATACTAAAATCCGTAAAGAAAAAAAGAAAAAGAAAAACAAATATCTGATTCAAGAACCCCCAAAAAAAAAAAAAAAAGTCCAAAATACACCAAATTACAACTATATTCAAATGCAGAAACCAAATAAATTGACCATAATCCAAACATTACTTATGTGTTCTCCCCATAGTCATGATAGGTTGATGGAAACAGTACCAACTCTTTCGTCAAGCATTACTGTGGTAAGGTAGAAACTGACACGATATCGACTTTTTTGACGATTTTTTCCCAGCATTCTTTTTGTTGTCGATTTCCCATGGTTGAAAATGCAGATGACAAATGGACAGTGTTGGAAAGAAGAAAAGGGGAAGAATTTGGGTAACTATGATACTGATTTCGGTTTTTGATTTTGGGATTTTGGTATTTATTAATCATTTTTAATATGTGATTCTAATTCTGATTTTAAATTGGCGTTATTAGATAAAATAATGAACCCTTTTTTTAGGGAGGATCTGATCTCCTTTTTTTCCCCCTAAAATTATATATATGGGTATTTTAGTCAATACAAAATGATCAGCTTTCCTTTTGTTCAAATTTATAAATAAAGTTATTTTTGGACATTCTTTAAAACCATTACTTTAATTTAGCCCTATATGTAAATCACCCCTATACTTTTGTTGTCTGTTAGTCAAGAATAACTACATCAAAAAAATAATTGCCTCCAATCTTGAAAAACGAACATATAATGCTTTTTTAAAAAGAGGTGGTTATGGAGATGTCGTTTTCGGAGGTTAGGTATCATATGGAGCTGCTTATATCATATTTGTTCCTTTTCCTGTATTCAAGTAGAACCGGTTTTTTCTTACATTTTTTCAGTGTTTTTCCCCACTTAATTTTTTTAAAAAAATTTTAATACCCTTATATGTATATATAACAAGTGGTTGTGGTGTTCATATTAAGTTTGTATTACCATATATACATATATATATATATATATAACTGTTACAGAACATATTTTGTAACGTCATTTTCAGCAAGGAAGATCAGGCCCATAAGTACTCTGCCACTCATATATATGCCATGATGGCCATGATAAACGAAAGAAATTGCTATTCTAATGGAAGCAATCTGCAGCTCATAATCCTTTCCTTGCATAAATATCCCAAACTTTCAGCAAAATTAAAACACAAAAATAAAAATAAAAATAAATATATCTTGTGATTCCTTTCGAAACAATTAAACAAACATATATTATATATACTTAGCTTAATTATCTGAAGCTTCTAAAGTGCAAATTTAATGTAATGGCACGTTTGGATCACTATCTCGAGACTAATGTTTATAAATATCTAAAAAAACTTCTACAGTTTTTTTCTCATTAAAATTTAATTACTTTTCAAATCTATAATCTAAATGGACCAGTAATATATCATTCACAATTGTTTCACCTTCATTAGAATGAACTTTGATATGATGTCATATTTTAACTAATATGATTAAGTTTGCATATAAGTTATATGATTTGAACAACTTGGCGGGGTCAAAAAACGACATCTCTATAATTAATATTTCTGCTTAAAGTTGGTAATGGTAGGATTTGTCACTAAAACACGTTTTATCAGCCCACAATACTAGGCTTTAACTTTTTAATCCCAAAATAAGACAATATTGCAGAATCTTTCCGGGTAATCGGATCGTCTTTACATATCTATGTCTTTAGCAAAAAACAAAAACAAAATACAAAAACAAACAAACAACCTATTATAAGAAAGGCTTGTCGTTTATCACTCACCATTGATCAGATCGGTTTAAATAGGGACAGGTTCCACAATCAACGACGCTAAACGATCTCTGGTGACTCCAATGGAAGTACCAATTCCATCTCCATGTTGGAATATGCACTGTGCAGTCCTTGCCATGTTCACACACATCCTCACCAACGAATTCGGCACGGAATTGTTCTTTGAAAATATCTCCTTGTTCATCATTTTCCATGATTGACTTATCAATTCCTTTGTATGATTTATTGCTTCTTCTTCAAATATGCCTTTCTCCACCATGTAGCACTGCACCACTTTCGCCACATCGCCTCTCTTGCTCTCGTCCTTCGATCATTTGGTGAATAAGGAGAATTAACAGAAGGGAGAAGAAAATAGGAAGCTAGACTAATTAAATATGGCTCTTTTGTCATACCTTTGAAGTGCCAATATCATCACTAAGTCTTGTTACGAGGGATGACCAATGTATCAGCTTATCGCCAAGGTTGAAGCAATCAAGGGTGCTTTTCGTTATGGAGTGATCGAGGCCTAAGATGCAAGCGTGGACAATTGCTGCATGACCACCAACTGAAATGCATGCATTTTCCAAGTATTCCTCCACAGTTGGTGTATATCCACTGTAAAACCACCGTGCTTCCACAAGATATGATCTGCAAAGATTAATCCACTGCAACAAGAGGGTTAAAAATGAGACAAAAACTCATGTGAACATAATTCGCTATAGCCTTCGATATTTCTTAACTTACCTCTTTCTTAATGAAGGGGGAAACATCCAAGCCATGAGTTTTAAGGACATCATAGATCAGATCGTTTCCAAAGTTAAGCATGGCAAGATAGCATATTTTCATGTAAAGTGGAAGATCTTTTATTGCCTCTATGTCCCATCTGCCAATGAAGAAAAGGGGGAAAAAAAAAAAGTTTTCGAGAACTGAGATAATGATGGCTAGATAATTGCAGCCTGCAAAATTACTTCCTCATTCATACCTCTTTACTGCATTTGTGAAACATTCTAGCTCACTTAACGACCCATATACATCATAGATGTCATCGATTGCGGTTAATATGCAAACGAACTTGGTGAGGCCTACTCTGCATTTGGACAAGTGGGGCTCATCTACAATCCCCATAGCCCAAAGAAAGTTCTCCATCAACCGATCTCTTGCAAAAACGAGATTTTCTTTGAAGCCCAAGTCTCGCCACCATCTACAGTCAATAAAACAGAATCATGAAATATTAGTCTCTAGTTTTCTGAACAAGTATACATGAACTACAACTCTGTCACACTACCTTGCCAGTTTTTTGAGCTCTTGCTGGTACACAGATTGCACCAGGTTGTAGTCCAACTTGGCTAACTTAAGCAAAGTCGGATTCCTTGTAGGATCCATCTCGTACAGATCGATGAAGTTTCGAGCTTCAACTCTCGGCACCCGCCAATACAGTGGGATTTCCAGTGATTGTTGTACTTGCTTAGCTAAAAACCTTGCCATTCTCTCATTTGAAGAATTTTTCAGCGCTTCTGTGGTAAAACTCTTGGCTACCTTCAGAACATCTTCTCCTGGCATTCCAAGATAAGAGGCCTCATACAAACTCAGAAGTCCATTCACATCGTTGCTTAAGCCGTCCAAGAATCTTGCATCCTGGCCTCTGAATCTATTGAATACATCTGTATTACACAAAAACAGATGACTCAGTTCGTATGACAATGAATCTTTGCTTCTTATATAGATGTGGAATTTTGCAATATATACCTGAACTAACTGATAATCCATGCTCTCTCAGAACACAAAACCTCTGGGCCGTTGTGTAGAGATCATTACTAGTTTCAACTTGATAAACCAGGGAAACAGCTTCTTTGATCTCGTCTTCAAACTGATATGCCAGCCCCAGCCTCTGCGTTGAGTTGATAAGCTTCAAGAGTAAAAGAGGATCTTTCGTAGTTTTCAGTGACCGGATAGTGATTTGCTTCAACTCCTCTAGTCGGCCAGCATGTAACTCATACTGCGACAACGTTTAAAAAATATATATATAAAATATATTTAAAAAAAAAAAAAAAAACCAACATTTGTCAAGCTGCAGAATCATTAAAATGACATAAAAGTTCTCAACAAAGGAAGGTTATTTGAAAATAAGTGGACTCAACAGTGTAGGGAGTGACAAAAGACTCGATGTGGCTGGTTTCCCAGATGGTAGGATGATAATGAGCCGATCGCCGTCGCTTCACCTCAAAGTTACTGAAGATTGTGAAGGAAGGAAGCCGTGATCGGCCTTGATTTCTTGTTATTGATCTCCGTTTCAGTGGAAGTGGAAGAATCCATGGCGTAGACAAAGTAGTGGTCATCTTTTTCACACAGGAAACTTTTTCCTCTTAACACGACTTGTTTTTGCAGCAGCGTATACATGGTCTTATATAATAACACACACCTATGTAAACTTTTTTCCTCATGTCTTTGTTTTTTTTTTTTAAAGCAGAAAACCAACTTGCTAAAACTGGAGGGCCCTAGTCTTGACAAAGAGCACATTTATCTCAATAGCGCCAACAGTCATGGTACATGAGAGCGAGTTCCCCTAACAAAAGCATGGAGGCACGTTTATTGCAATTTGCAATGTACAAATGGTGAATTATTTAAAACCAACACAGACAAACTGGACTGCGCTCATCATCTTTGACTCAAGTCAAAGATTCTTATGGCTCAAACAAACGTTTAACATGATCTTTTCATTCAGTGAACAAAAAAAAAAAAAAAAACGTTTAACGTGATTTTGTTTAAGAACATAGAAAAAATGAAACCGAGTAAAACAACAGTAATAATAATGTCCTCGGTATTTTGCACAAATGACCAAACTTGGGAGTCCTAAACGAATATAAAGTAAATCCAATTCCATATAGCAACAAAACTCCACAGTATTGCATGAGTATTTACTAATAACTCATCGACAAAATATTAAACCATAAACAACCTAATAGCCAAAATAAAAAACCCGCATATGGAATCTGTCAACCAAAATGTTTTATCACTTTTCCATAAAATAAAAAAAAGAAAAACCAAGAAATAAGATGACTTCTTTTCCTTTGTTACCGACTTCACATGTTCTTCATGAAGTCCACCTGCAGTTTAACCTGTTCATGCATTAACTCCATCTTCCTCAAGAAACACTCGAATTCGCCAATCACTACTTTCTTCCACTTCCTATTCAGACCCTCCAACATGGAACTCTCTATCAATGGCAACTTCTCCATAATCCCCTTCATACTTTCATTCATCGAATAAAGTCTCAGAGACTCATACAAGAAAGGATATTTTTCCCAGAACTCATCTTCTTCCTCTTCCTCATCCGTCTCTTCAACTTCATCTTCCGCCACTTCCTGTTTCTCTTCCTCTTCAGACTTTACTTTACCATTAGCCTGCACTTTCTCCCTCTTCTTCTCCTTCTTCACCGTCGCTTCGATCTTCGGCAATGCCAGAACCATCGGGGTCGCGGTGGTCTTGCTCTTCGGCGTGCTCGGAACAGGCTCCTTCTTGATATTAATCTTTGACTCCTTGTCTTCAACAAGGCTGCCATTACTAGCGGTTCGGTCAGCCCCAATTCCCCAAATCTTCTTCGAGAGTTGAAACGACCGGAGTTCGTGCGGCTTCGAGAAGATGGGGTCTTCGCCGTTCTCGCCCTTCGCGGCGTTGTTCTGGTACTTCTTCTTCAGCCTCCGAATCTTCTCCGATAGCTTGTTCTTCGAAACGTCGGCGTTCAGCTTCTCCTTGATAAAGTCGTGAAAAGCTCCCATGTCGGCGTTGGGATCGGTCCCCTTCTTGGCCTTGTAATCCGTCATCCCCTTCAGAAGCGCGATCTCATCGTCCTCGGTCCACAGCAGCGCGATTCCCGAGACCTTCTTGGGATCCTCGTCATCTCTTCCACCACAGCGGCCGCCGCCGCCATTGGAGGCGACCTTCCTCTTCTTCTTGTCCTTGGAGTCCTTCTCGTTGGGCTCGCTCTCGCGCTTGGCAGGGGCTTTCTTCTTCGGCTTGACGGAGTCGACGTCCATGGGCTTGGACACGATGGGCTCGATCGTGAATCCCGAAAGCGACGGCGACGGAGGAGTGTTGTCGGATTCCGTCTCCGAACAGGAACCGGAATCGTTGGGCTTCGAAACCGTGGGCTTCGAAACAGGGGATTTCACCTTCTCCTCCTCATCCTTCTCTTCTTCTTCGTCATCATCGTCGTCGTCTTCTTCATCGCTGCCACCGGATTTCTCACCTCCGGCGACGCCGTTATCGCTGGCGTTTTTCTTTTCAACTTCTTCTTCTTCTTCTTTGTTGTCGACGGCGTCGGATTCGTACAAGTCCTCGGAAGAGGAATCGGCAGGTGGGGGCTGCTCAAAGAGGCGTTTCGCAGCCATTGAAAAGCCAAACAGAGTGGTGAGAGAGAGAGAGTGACTTTGAGTAAGGCAAAGCAAAGGGGGGTTTTGGGGAAGAAAAGAATGTCGGCCTAGAAAAACTGACTAGGATTTGTGCTTAAATAAGGTTGTGGGTGTATAGGGTTTTGACTATTGACTTCTTTTCTTACGTTTCGTGTTTTTTCCGTCTACGTGGGCTTATTACGTGGTCCATTGGTTATTATTTTCTTTCTTTTTCAAAAAAAAGTGTGGACACATTAAGTTTTTTTTTTTTTTTTTTTCTTCCATCGGATAGAAATTTTTATTTTTATTTTCTTGAAATTATAAACTCAACAAAAAAAAATTAAAAACGTTAACTTTAATCAAAATTTAAATATCACAATTTATTGTAAAAAAAATATCACAATTTAAATATGAATTCATATGATATATGAGTTATCGTTATTTTTATTAGGAAAGTTAATATTAATATTGGGGAAAGTTATTGTTTTGTTTGTAATTAATTTCATTAAGAATTTTATTTATTTGTAACATTATAATTTAGAATAAGTCTTGATTTTAGTAGACTTGTAAATATTAAGTAACTTATCCTACTCAATTCTATATAGGGAGATCTTATTTGCAGCAATGATATTAGTTATTAAATCAAAAATACCATAAATATCTTATATAAATTTCTTTTCATAATCAATTAAATTTAAAGATACATCTTCTTATATTTTTTGATTTTACTTAATATATTTTAATTAATTTTTGCTTTTAGAAAAAAAAATAAGTAAAGAAATAAAAGGACCACATCCGTGATTCTAGTCCTAAAATCTATAATTCCCCATCTTAGTATGTAGAAAATGAGGAACCTTCCTCACTCAAACTGTAACAATTGAAATTTTTACTGACTCGCGATTTTTTTAGAAATAACAGAAATCTAAGTCTGTACGATGTATATCAATATGAAGCTCATAATCTTATTTGATTATCAGAGTATGTTTGAGTTCTTATAAGTATTATGAAACTCAATAACGATCTATTAGGTCAAGTATGTGGCCTTATGGTGATAAAGGTAGAACCATGATTTTATGGTTTTGTTCTGGCCAATTAATGACCAGGATAATTTATGACATGATTAAGATGGTACTGCCGTATAATAAGCAGTATTGAAATTATACTGCAGCCGACCCTCATTACGGATGTAGAATTGAGAATAAGGATTGGGATTGCTCTACAATAATCAGAAATAATATTTAGAGCAAGGAGGACTAAGAAGTTTCAAGTCCTAAGAAAAACCTATACGTGGTCCAGTTAGGTGCAGATAAATTTATGACTGCAGTCCAGCAATACTATACTATTAATAATTAAAACAGTATTGGTATTATCTGTATTATTAAGAAAATATACTGCGTATTACGGGGAATGCCAAACATGGCTGATGCGAGTAAGGCTGCACATCCAAGCATACGACAGGGAAATAACAGGTGGGTTTGGAGGGACTAAAGGTCAGCACCCACGTGATCCATTAAGCTTGCCAATTGGGCCAATTACGAGACTTAGAGCCAAGCGATTTAAAAAAGCATTGAATGGGCTGATTCAAGAAGTTTGGAATCAAGTAAATTCGTGGAGGCCCATTGAGCATGGTCCGCGTTATCATCAGAGGAGCATCACCATGATTGAAGTTTTAGAAGAGTCCGGTCAAAAACAAACTTAATTTCAGCATGACTACTTTCCCTTTTGGTTTTTTAGGTCTGACTTTAAGGCTTACATGCCAATTTATTTAACTTTCCTTATTTAGGCGTGATTCTTTTGGAGTAATGGCTGATAATAACGTCAAATTTAATACTTAATGTTTCCTTTCTAGTTTTAGGCATGAATTAGGAAGAGTATGTCAGTTTTCCTGATTTGTTTTTTTCCTTTTGGAATTAAATTCGAATTTATTAAAGAATAATTTAGGAAAAACATATTTGTACCTAGCAGCCTATAAAAAGGCATGTTCTGAAGCTAATATGAGTTTTTTGGAGAATTCAGAAAAAGTGAGAGTGTGTTTTCTTACATTCTTGAAAAAGACTTTTGAACTTATCAAGTTATTCTTGTGGCGTTCAACAGCCAAACTTATCATCTAGGTTATTAAGACGTTCTTGAGAGTCTTGGTGTGGCGTTTGTCAATATCCGAAGTCTTGGTTCTTATCTCGCTAGGTAACGGGTCAAGGCTCAAACAAACTTGCGTCTTGAAGGTCTTGGGGTTTGAATCCATGTTTGGTGTTGGGTTTCGTCGTTTCATCGGCGAGGTTCATATCAATGGCCCTACTTGGAGGCCAAGTAGTTGTAGATAAGTATGAAAATATTTTTTGAAGGTTCATGCTCCACATGGCCAGCCATTTTGAGGGACTTAGAAGGCAAATATTTGGTTTTTTAAGGACCAATATACAATTCAAGGAGAAATTAAAAAAAAAATTATTGTGAAAAATTATGAATTATCCACCTATAAATAGGGGTGAGTAGTAGAGACTTGCACTCCTTAGTTGGCTTCTAAAACTTCTAGTTCTTTCTCAACTATTCATTCTAGCCTTAGAAAAAAAAAAATAGAGACTGAGAGAAAGAGATAGAGGTGGCCGGTTGGGTGTGGAGAGGTGAGAGCAAGGATTTCTTTCATTCAAGACTTAGAATCCATCTCCTTCAAGCTCTAGAGGTATATTCTTGATCCCTTGCTAAAACTTTAATTAGTTTTGGTTTGAGGATTTATGTGTATTTTAAGCTATGGGATGTAAGAGCATAAGCTCATGTTCTTTCATTTTCTTACTTTATGGCCTCCAATGGTTGGTTTATGTTAGATTTATGCTTAGGTTACCTTGTTTGCTAGCCCTAAGCATGAATTTGATTTTATGCTCTAGGATGAGTGTTAAGGTTATGTGTGATCACCATGTATTTGTGAATGCTTTCACATGTTTAAGTAGAGAATTTTTATGAAAGATGATGATGATGTGAATATTATGGGTATGTTGGTTAAGAAATTAACCTAAAGACACAAGTTGGTAAACAAGTAAGTTATCAATATTGTGTTTATCAAAAACATGAGATAAGTGAATTGTTGAAGTTTAAGAATGAAACTACCACACTGCATGTTGACGTAGGCTCATGGTTTCGACCGTTTGAGGTAGTGTCCGGAATTTTAAGCTCAGAATCCACAAAATACAAACTATCGATTTTTAAAAATAATCTGGACAGTTTTCTTGGAACCCAATTTTGAGCCCCTTAGAGGCCGGATTTGGGAAAAAATTATAATTATAAAGTTGTATAAAATAGAAAACACTAGGGGGTAACATAAACAAATTTTGAAAAATGGCTCCAAAGGTCTTTGTTTTTATCAGTTTTCAAAACTAGTCGGTCCCGGATATTGTACACGGCTAGAACTTTTCAAGGAGAAAAACGAGTAAGTTAAAGACAGATTTAAGCTTTAAGGAAAACATGAAAGTTGTAGGTATCGATTAGATCTACAACTTCTGTGAAGAAAACTTTTTCAAATTCTAAACCGGTTTAAAGATAAAACCGGATTTTTAAAACCGTACATGGTACAAGAAATTTATTGCATAGATACATTCAAGGAAATTAAAATGCAGTTTAGAAAGCAGTTTTTAAGGTTTTACAGTTTTACAAAGGAAGTATGGTTTTATGAAAATAGTTTCAAAAGAGGTTTTAAATCCATTGAAATTTGACAAGTGATTTTTAAAAAGGCGATTTCAAGTATTAAATCAAGATAATACTTGATTTATGGAATTAAGATATTTTCCAAGTAAATAAGGTATTTTTCAAATAAAAATAAGGTATTTTTAAGAAAAAAAGGAATTTTAAACCGAAGTTACTTATGAATATAAGTAACAATTCTATGACTGATGGTAATCGGATTGGATACCAATTTATTATGTCAGGATTTGTATATATGATTACCAATGATAATCGGATTGGATACCGATCTAGTATGTTATGGTTTGTAGTAAGATAGAACAATTCTTATCTTACGTCCTGTTTGAAAACAGGAATATTGTAACAACCCAAAAATTTTGACGAACTTGTGATTTCCTTAGATACAAGGAAAACCTAAGTCTGAATCATGTATGTCAACATGAAGCTCATGATCTGATTTGATTATCAGAGTATGTTTAAGTTCTTATAAGTATTATGAGACTCAACGATAATTTATTAAGTCAAGGATAAGGCTTTATGATGAAAAAAGGCCGAACCATAAATTATGATTTTTGTTCGGGCCAATGAATGATCAGGATAAATTATGACTTTAATAAGATGGTACTGCATATAATAAGCAGTATTGAAATTATACTGTAGTCAATCATCATTACGAATGAAGAAGTAAAAATAAGAATTGGGATCATTCAAGAAAAATCAGAAATAACATTTGGAGCAACAAGGACTAAGTAGCTTCAAGTCCTAAGAAAAAACCTATACACGGTGCAGTTAAGTGCAGATAAATTATGGACTGCAGACCAACAATACTGTACTGTTAATAGTTATAACAGTGTTGACACTATCTGAATTATCAAGAAATTAGACTACGTATTACGGGGAGTGCCAAACATGACCCTAATTGGAAGACACCTCATCAAAGATAATTATCCAATTTTGGGAATTTTTGGTAATTATTGAAAAATGGATAATTATGAAAAGATTTTTTAGTGGATGAAGCTACACATGGCCGGCCACCTCATGGGATTAAGGGGCAAATATTTTGTTTTTAGGGTCAAATATGAAATTTTAAGAAAAAAAAATAATTGTTAGAAATTATGGATTTTTCACCTATAAATGGGCGTTGTGAGGTTGAACTTGAACCATTTAGTTAAATCTCCCAATTTTTAGTTTTCTTCCAACTTCTCCCTCTAGCCTTGGGGGAAAAAAAAAATTAGAAGAAGAAGAAGAGAGAAAGAGAGAGTGGCCGGTTGGGGTAGTAAAGTGTGGAGGAAAAATTGTTTTCATTCCAATATCTAGAACAACCTCCCAAGCTCTAGAGGTATTCCTCTTGACCCCCTAAGAATTTCATTAAGTTTTTGATTAAGGATTTATGTGTATTTCAAGTTTGGGTTGTAAGAGCATAAACTCATGTCTCCTATTTTCTTTATGTTTTATGGTTTTTATATGATTGGTGATAATAGATTTATGCTTAGGATATCTTGAATGCTAGCCCTAAGCATGAATTTAATTTTTATGCTCTAGAATGAGTTTTAGGGTTGCATGTGCCTACCAAATGTTTGTGAATATGTCTTCACATGTTTGAATATGGAAGAGTTAAATATGATGATGAATGATGATAAATGATGAAGAGGATGATGATGATGTATATGTAGGTTAAGGAATTAACCAAAAAACACAATTTGGTAAGTTTAGAAAGTTAGCAAATATTGTGTTTTTCATGAAGATCAACAAGTGTAAGGTTGATTGTTAAATACGAATCCAACGCGTTGCATGTTGATGTAGGCTCACGGTTTCGACCATTTGAGGTAGTGTGTGCGAAAGTTTAAACGAAAACCAACCAACTACAAAACTGTCAATTTTCTGATTAAATTGGACAGTTATCTGAAAACTTAATTTTGGGCATTTTAGAGACCGAATCTGTAGAAAGTTGTAATTGAAAAGTTGTAGAAAATGGAATTTCCCAAGTGATTGTTTAAAACGTACTATGTTTCATGAATAACAATTTTAAGTATTATGGTAAGAAATACTTAATTTGTAAAGTTATGATATTTTCAAGTAAACAAGATATTTTTAAGAAAGGAAAATACACCAAGTTACATAAGAATATTGTAACAAGTGTATGACTGAAGGTAATCGGATTGGATACTGATCTAGCATGTTATGATTTATAGTAAGATAGAATGACTCTTATTTTTACGCCCTGTTTAAAACAGGAATATGACATGTTGTCGTGTCTTGATGGAATGATAGACCAAAAGCATAGGATAATTTGTAAGTACAACTTCGCCTATAGAATGGGCAAAATGTTTTGATTACATTGCATGTTCTTCAAAAATTCATGCATTGATTTACATGATGTACATATATTTTATGTTTTATTATTGTGACATCATGAAAGCATATTCACTAATAATAAATCACATGATAAGAACAAGATTAAGTTTTCATGTAAGAAATAGTTAGGATCAAGTTTTCAAGTATGATCAACCAAGAATAATATTTCATGTAATATGATAAGATAAATAAATTTTCGTGTGTTGTACCGACTTGCCACGAGGACGGGTTTAAATGGTTTGGTCCATGGTTTGAGTTGGATTGGATTGGCTGCCCCAACCACTCCATGTTAAACGGTTTGGTTCATGGTTTGAGTTGGATTGGACTGGCCGCCCAAATCACTCCATGGCTATGCGTCACGGTACGTGCACTCATGATATGATGTTCACGTAAGGGGCTCAAAGCTAAGTTAAAACAAGAAAGTATAATTGATTCATGTTAAATTAACATCAGGAAGCACAATTGATTTATAAGAAAGCATAATCGGTTCATGCATTCTTTTACTAAAAATGTTTTGTGGAATAGAAAGTTGTACTTACTGAGCATAAGCTCATAACTTACGTTCATGCTGTAGCTAAGCAACCTATCGGCAATGCTTGATGCAAGACTGTGGAGAGATGACACTGTAGAGTGTGAAATTTGGGTTGGACACCACCACGGGTTTTGGAAATATGTTATGTAAAATGTATTGGTATTATGTTATGATAAGTCGATAGTACTAGTATAGGATAACCAGTATGATTTGTTACAATGTGGTTTGAAAGCTCGGTATTCGAGTGAATACATATAAATAAGTATGAGTATAAGTTAAGTTTTTTAAATTGAATTTTAAAAAGAAAGAATAAAGAAGAAAAAAAAAATATTTCCATATTTTTACGTAAAGCCAAAGTAAGTTTTAAGATAAATTATGTTTAAATAAGCATGGTAAGGTAACAGCTCCACGAAATCGGGTCGTTACAGACTTGGTATTTAAGTTAAGTAAGTACGAAGTTACGGCCCTACGTAGGGCGGGTCGTGACAAATATAGCTTGTTATCTTGCCTTTTTGGAACACTAAAGTAAGAGCGTAAGACAATTTGTAAGTACAACTCCGCTTATAGCATGGGCAAAACGATTCTTATCTTACGCCCTGTTTGAAAACATGAATATTGTAACAACCCAAAATTTTTGACGAACTTGTAATTTCCTTAGATACAAGGAAAACCTAAGTCTGAATCATGTATGTCAACTTGAAGCTCATTATCTGATTTGATTTTCAGAGTATTTTTGAGTTCTTATAAGTATTATGAGACTCAACGATAATTTATTAAGTAAAGGATAAAACTTTATGATGAAAAAAGGCCGAATTATGAATTATGATTTTTGTTCAGGCCAATGAATGATTAGGATAAATTATGACTTTAATAAGACGGTACTGCAGTATAATAAGCAATATTGAAATTATATTGTAGTCAACCATCATTACGAATGAAAAAGTAAGAATAAGGATTGAGATCATTTAAGAAAAATCAGAAATAACATTTGGAGCAACAAAGATTAAGTAGCTTCAAGTCCTAAGAAAAACCTATACGCAATCCAGTTAAGTGCAGATAAATTATGAACTGCAGTTTAGTAATACTGTACTATTAATAGTTGTAATAGTATTGATACTATCTGGATTATCAAGAAATTAGACTGCGTATTAGGGGGAGTGTCAAACATGGCCCTAATTGGAAGACACCTCATCAAAGATAATTATCCAATTTTGGGAATTTTTGGTAATTATGGAAAAATGGATAATTATGAAAAGATTTTTTAGTGGATGAAGGTACACATGGCCGGCCACCTCATGGGATTGAAGGGAAAATATTTTGTTTTTAGGGGTCAAATATGTAATTTTAAGAAAAAAAAAATAGTTGTTAGAAATTATGGATTTTTTCACCTATAAATAGGTGTTGTGAGGTTGAACTTGAACCATTTAGTTAAACCTCCCAATTTTTAGTTCTCTTCCAACTTCTCCCTCTAGCCTTGGGGGGGAAAAAAAAGAAGAGGAAGAAGAAGAAGAGAGAAAGAGAAAGTGGCCGGCTGGGGTAGTAAAGTGTAAAGGAAAAATTATTTTCATTCTAAGATCTAGAACAACCTCCCAAGCTCTAGAGGTATTCCTCTTGACCCCCTAAGAATTTCATTAAGCTTTTGATTAACGATTTATGTGTATTTCAAGTTTGGGTAATAAGAGCATAAGCTTATGTCTCTTATTTTCTTTATGTTTTATGGTTTTTATATGGTTGGTGATGAGAGATTTATGTTTAGGATATCTTGAATGCTAACCCTAAGCATGAATTTAATTTTTATGCTCTAGAATGAGTTTTAGGGTTGCATGTGCCTACTTAGTGTTTGTGAATATGACTTCAAATGTTTGAATATGGATGAGTTATGTATGATGATGAATGATGAAGAGGATGATGATTATGTATATGTAGGTTAAGGGATTAACCTAAAAATACAATTTGATATGTTTAGAAAGTTAGGAAATATTGTGTTTTTCATGAAGATGAACAAGTGTATGGTTGAATGTTAAATACAAATTCGATGCGCTGCATGTTGATATAGGCTCATGGTTTCGACCGTTTGAGGTAGTGTGTGTGAAAGTTTAAACGAAAACTAACCAATTACAAAACTGTCAATTTTCGGATTTAATTGGACAGTTTTCTGAAAACTTAATTTTGAGCCCTTTAGAGGCCGAATCTATATAAAGTTATAACTGAAAAGTTGTAAAAAATGGAATTTCCCAAGTGATTGTTAAAAACGTACTATATTTCATGAAAAACAATATTAAGTATTATGGTAAGAAATACTTAATTTGTAAAGTTATGATATTTTCAAGTAAAGAAGATATTTTTAAGAAAGGAAAATACACCAAGTTACATAAGAATATGGTAACAAGTGTATGACTGAAGGTAATCGGATTGGATACCGATCTAGTATGTTATGGTTTATAGTAAGATAGAATGACTCTTATCTTACGCCCTGTTTGAAACAGGAACATGACCTGGTGTCTTGTTTTGATGGAATGATAGACCAAGAGCGTAGGACAATTTGTAAGTACAACTCCGCCTACAGCATGGGCAAAATGTTTTTATTACATTGCATGTTTTTCAAAAATTCATGCATTGATTTACATGATGTACATATATTTTATGTTTTATGTTTTATTATTGTGACATCATGAAAGCATGTTCACTGATAATAAATCACATGATAAGAACAAGATTAAGTTTTCAAGTAAGAAACAGTTAGTATTCAAGTTTTCAAGTATAATCAACCAAGAATAAGATTTCATGTAATAAGATATGACAAGCAAATTTCCGTGTGTCGTACCAACTTGTCACGAGAACGGGTTTAAACGGTTTGGTCCATGATTTGAGTTGAATTGGATTGGCTACCCCAACCACTCCATGTTAAATAGTTTGGTTCATGGTTTGAGTTGGATTGGACTGGCAGCACCAATCACTCAATGGCTACGTGCCATGGTACGTGCACTCTTGATATGATGCTGATGTTAGGGGCCCAAAGCTAAGTTAAAACAAGAAAGTATAATTGATTCATGTTAAATTAACATAAGGAAGCATAATTGATTCATAAGAAAGCATAATTGGTTCATGCATTCTTTTACTAAAAATGTTTTGCGGAATAGAAAGTTGTACTTACTAAGCATAAGCTCATAACTTACATTCATGCTGTAGGTAAGCAACCTATCGGCAATGCTTGATGCAAGACTGTGGAGAGATGACATTGCAGACTATGAAATTTGGGTTGGATACCGTCACGGGTTTTGAAAATATGTTATGTAAAATGTGTTTGTATTATGTTATGATAAATCGATGGTACTAGTATATGATAACTAGTATGATTTGTTAAAATGTGGTTTGAAAGCTCGGTACTCGAGTGAGTACATATAAATAAGTATGAGTATAAGTTAAGTTTTTTAAATTGAATTTTAAAAAGAAAGAATAAAGAAGAAAAAAAAATATTTCCGTATTTTTACGTAAAGCCAAAGTAAGTTTTAAGATAAAGTATGTTTAAGTAAGCATGGTAAGGTAACGGCTCCACGAAATCGGGTCGTTACAAACTTGGTATTTAAGTTAAGTAAGTACGAAGTTACGGCCCTACGTAGGGCGGGTCGTGACAAATATAACTTGTTATCTTGCCTTTTTGGAACGCTAGAGCAAGAGCGTAGGACAATTTGTAAGTACAACTCCGCTTACAGCATGGGCAAAATGTTTTACTGCTTTGTATGTTTTTCAAAAACTCATGCATTGATTTAAATGTTTTTACTGCTTTGCATGTTTTTCAAAGCATCATGTGTTAATGTTTTATTATTGTGGCATCCTGTAAGCATGCTCACTAATAATAAATATTGTGGCATCCTGTAAGCATGCTCATTAATAATAAATCACATGACAAGAATAAGATCTAGTTTTCAAGTAAGAAATAATAAAGATTTAAGTTTTCAAGTATGATCAAAGTAAGAACAAGTTTTCAAGAATGAAAGCAAGCAAGTTGCCTTGTGTCGTACCGACCTGCCACAAGGGCGGGTTTATGTTTAATCCATGGTTGTGAAATTTGGATTGGACACCGCCACGTATTTTGTAATATATGTTTATGTTATGATATGATATTTTATGATAATATAATGATACCGGTACTTAAGATAATTAATACTGGGACAATATTTAAAGTTTATTACAATGGTAATTAGTATGGTTATCAAATGTGTTAAAATGGTTTTACAACTCTGTACTCTATTGAGTACATATAAATAAGTATGAGAATAAGATATGTTTTAAATTTGAGTTTAAAATGAATAAAGAAAAAAAAATGTTTCCGTATTTTTACGTATACAAGAGTATGTTTAAGTAAGTTAAGTATTTAAGGGGGAGTTTGGTGTGTAAGTTTGAGTTAAGATTTTTAAGTTTAAATAGTAAATTATGTTGACTTTTCAGAAAAGACAAAAAACTTTTGGGGAAAAAGACAAAAAAAAAGTACAGTTTTACTTGAGTGAAACGAAAGTGCCAAACATGCCCTAAGTTAAATAAGCATGGTAACGGCCCTATGTGGTCAGGTTGTTACACAAACTAAATATGAGAGAGTGCAATCGAAAAAAAAATTAATTCAAAATAATAATAATAATAAAAATTCCTAGAGAATCTCTTATCTCTCACCCTACATAAAAGAATGAATGTGTGATTTCATTCGTGTTCAAATTTTAGCCACGTGGCGTTTCTTAATTACATAAAATGGCCAAATTGAAACACCCATATTAAAAAATGAACATTAATAAACTTATTTGTGGATTCAAATAAAATTTGAATTTGACTTAATTTGTGTTCTTTATACTCCTCCATGTAATATGGATAATTGCTTAGTTCAAATTTTTTTTATTTACGGATTTTTTATTTGTAGAAAAAAAAAATTGTTAAAGTCAAAGATTGTGGAGGTAATTAATATCTCCTTATTTATGATAATACATTTCAAACTGAATATTAATAAAGGATTTTTTTAATTTTGGAAATATTACTCCATTTTCAGCTTATAAATATTACTTCATTTTTAACCCGCGTTAAACATCCTTGTTATGTTCCTCTTCTCTCTCTTTTCTTCTTATTTTTATTTTCTTATTTAATTCCTTTAATTTTGTTGGTAAGAATTTAAAGTATTGTTACAGTAATGGATTGTATTTACAAAAGAAAATATAACACATATGTTAATACTCAAAAAATTAAGATTAAAATTAATGCCCCTTACACTACTCTAAACTTAATTAGGAGACATTTCATCCAGGACTTGAATCTTAGAGCCATTGTTTATTAATAATGGTACAACGAATGAAACAAAGAGTCAATTGGTTAGGTAAATTTACGAGTGAGTTGCGGTCATTTCTTTTTCCTATACATTTTATGGTTGATTTGTTTGAAAATTATGCTGTCTTCTTTTAATTATGGTGTGATCCCTATTTTCACTTTTATGAATTTTAAATTTTTTTTTATCATACTCTTTCTCTATCTAAAAAAAAAAAGGCTATTGAAGAGTTAAATTGATATTATAGCATTTTTTTTATACCTATATTATCAAATACTTTATGGATATTTATATTATTTTGTGATTATTGAATATGTGGGAGATCGGTGAATCTTGAATTTTTTTTATTAAAAAAAAAAATAATTTAATGGGCACAAATATAACTACTCTTAAAGAAATATGAAGTTAGATTCCTGTACATTTGGAATGCCTTGCTTCAAAAAAGACTTAAACATTGAATAATGCAGCTTGTTCGATTTCGATTAGGATGCTTTTTAACGAGAAGATTTTTCTGATGTCGAAAGTTGAAATGCAAAGTGTTATCTGGTCGTCTTTTAGCCAAGAGTTTTAAGGCACCTGAAACATATGCAGCAGAGAAACAAAGTAAGGACAAGCAATATTTTAGAACATCTTCTAAAGATCCTAGTGAATAAGTTTTGAAGGCTAATTTTAGTTCTTTTGTAGAACTTTGTATATACCGAGAACAAAAATGTTTGAAAGAATCTGATTAAGACTACTGAGAAACTTTCCTACCTATATGTAAAATTGAAGGAGATTAACTCTCTTCATCAGAGCTGGAATCTACCATCCGGCATTCCGCAATTGCTGGAAAGATTCGTTTACGAACATCCAAAAGTGACTGATGCAGATTTTCTGTAGTAGCAACAGCAGTAGTTGAAGTCTCTTTGTTAGAATTGCAATTCCTCATAGGCTTTGCTGCTGAAATTTTGACCTCTCTACACACTTTATCTACCATGATCAAGAAATCGCGAACAATCATGAATAAGCGCAAGCCTTCATCCTTCCCTGCATTCCCATGGAAGTAGTCCGTGGTGCTCTTCACAAGAGCCCTTATCCTCTTTTCTTCCTCTAGCATCCTTGCTGCATCAGCTTCTGCTTGCTCCACAAAACTAGTGAGATTTCGGTGGAATTCGCAACCTTCATTCAGATTACCCATCTCAAGCTTTAAAAAATCTCTCGTCATCAACAATGAATGACCCAATCTTGATATAGTAGCCGTTAGGCCCTCAGCATCTACCATCGCTGCCTTTCTGACGTCTTCAAGTTCACTGCTTAAACCCGAGACCACCTCGAGACCAAGGCTATGATGGTGCCCCTCTGAGCTTCCCTCAGCAATGTCCTCAAGGAAGTCATCAGTCTTCACACTAGACATGCTTCTACTTGCTTCAGCAGTGCGCAGAGCTCTTGCACCCTCTGAACGGATGATCTCCTTCACCACAAAGTGCAAAAGCGTCGTCTTTCCATCCGTTCCCTTTACATCAGCCAGTTTCAGTAGTGTGTCAAGCCTAAATGCCTGCGCGCCACCACGGTAAGTTCCATCGTTCATGCGATTCCCAGTTTTTAGAACCGCTTCTAAAAGCTTTAAGAATAGCCTGCTGCTTCTGAGCTTGTTGCAAGCAACCTGCCATTTAAGATGGGGCATTATCAAAGAATCAAACTGACGTGACATCTATAGTACTAAAGCTACAACAAAACATGATATCTTGTTATGATATGAGAATATATAAAGTGTCATTAAATGGTTAACTGGTATCTTATTACCTCCAAAGTTGCCAAGGATTCTTTAACACTAGAGGACTCCTCCTGAAAGGAACACATGAACAGCAATGACTCTAGTCGTTTAAAGGCAAATGGGATGTCAACCAAGACCTTGAGGAACCGCTCTGCAGGGCCAAGTAGAGAAAGATCGCCTGTGTACAACCTAAGCTTTAATTCCTCTTCAGCGGTTGGGCTAACCTTCAAGAGTGTTTGGAGGAGATCTATTGGAAGCTCATTGCCTGATTCATGAACATGTGAACTAGTGAGACCTTTTAAACTCAACAACTGCAGTATAAATGTATCTTTTGCCTAAATCAAGATGTTCGAAGAGAAAGAGACTTGCCTTCTTGAAGAGCATCAACAACTTCTTCTGTTGTCACATTCAGTGCTCGCAACAGAATCGATAAATTTTGTGCTTTTTTAGTTTCAATTATCTGAATGTACTGAATAGGCTCTAAAGTCGATAATTCTTGCCTGCGTTTATTTTTGTTCTTGTCGACAGTCGTATAACCAAATAAAGACTCTATCATCTCCTCATTAAACCTGCATAAAGTTGGTAGTTACCAATTTGTCTTTGCGTTTTTGCCTGGTGAAAAAAAAAAAATCTAATTAATGTGATGGGATCATAGTCTTACTGGAATGATCCCGCACTGATCTCATGCCACACCATTGATTGATCAGTATTCATGAGAACAGTCTTATCCCAAAAGAATGGCTTCAGCTTGGCCTTTTGAGATCCCGATTCAGCATCAGAATCGTCACCACGAGCAGAATCACCTCGTGCTTTGTGAGGTGGTTTCAGAGGAGGCTGGCTTTTACCAGGCAAAGCTTTTGGTGGAGCAGGCGGAGGACGCATCAATTTCGGAGGTGGAGGAGGGTGAGGACCAGGAGGAGGAGGTGGTGGTGGTCCAGGAGGTGGTGGAACAGATTTTCCGGGTGGAGGTTTCAGTGGAGGAATTGGCGCTGATGATGAAGCTCCAGATAATTCACGATTTTCATAATTCGTGGACAAATTGCTCATAAACTTCCCACTGCTTGTTCCGAACTCTTTGTGACTGGAATTTTCTAATCTAAAAGACTTATGTGATGAACCTGCAATGGTAAAATTACAATAAGAATACACCATAGAGTATTTAATCATACAATAAAAAGAAAAAAGAGAAAAAAGAAGAACACAAAAAACTCATATATACCAGTAGAAAAGTCATTTGAGGACAAGGTGAGAAGAGCTCTTTCGTCTTTATATCCATCCCCGTTTTTGCTACTCTTCTTTAAACAGCAAAAGAGAAGCAGGGCAATAGCAGAACATAATCCCATTGCAGTTCCAAGAGATGCCATTTTTCTCATCTGATTATTTGATGAAGGATGAGGAGGAGGTGAAGAATGGAGTGAAGGTGGAGGGGCCGAGCTGAACAAATCTGCAGGGAAAATGTCTTCTTTTTGAGCCTCAGGTGTAGGTGTTGGAGCTGATTCAACCACATCTTTCCACTTAAACGGGTCTTCTGGAGCCTCAGCTGGAGGCTGCGAATACGGAGAAAGGAAGCTGGCTGGTGCCGGAGCTGGAGCTGGAGCTGGAGCTGGAGGATTGACTGGCGGCGCAGCTGCATGCACTTTGCCTTGCGTTCTAGTGCGGCTTCGTGATATTGACTGAACCGAACCTGCAGGTGCTTTGACTTGCTTTCGAGGGCGGCTCCGTGATGTTGACAGAACCGCCGTGGTTGCCAATAATCTCCTAGGATTACTTGACCAACCAAAGAGTAGCTCAATACACCCCATGAACCACCTGCAGCTACTCTGTCTATTAGAACCATGAAATAGAATATTTTTCTTTCTCAAGCAATTGAAAATCTTTTGCTTCATGCTTGGAGGCAGAATTTTGATTGCGTTGTGTATCCGTCTTGCAGTTAATAGTGCCAACTCGGAGTCACTCCTTGCTTCTTTTTGTGAGATGTACAAGTCAAAAGTTTTCACTGCATATTTCTCATCTATCATTCTCCTGCAGTGAATCCAAGCAAGCACTGCCTGCAATCGAAATACCAAGTTCAAACACACGAAATCATTCTGAAAAACTGAATACATATCTATATATGACTCTAATATTGCAACAGAGTAAAATTTTAGTCCTGTCTTTCGTGTTTGCTATACGACCCCAAATGACATATCACTCAAATCTCCATATGTTTTTTTTTTTTTTGGGGAGGGGGGGGGGGGGGGGGGGGGGGGAGCTAATGAGATCATAACTGTCATTAGTAAGTTTTGCGTACACTAGCAGGATTTGGAAAGGAAAACATAGGAAACAAAAAAGAGTATAGTTAAAACAATTTAATTAACCAAAATCACCATATTGACTAAAGCTCTTGTTGTTTTCACCAGAATACGATGCATATAAGCAACTTCTGTTTCAAAATCTATTAATGTCTTCCATTGCCCTTGTTTTAATTCCTCAAATGCTTATGTGATATTGAGTTTCACCATAGATTTGTTTCTTCTCTTTATTATATGTCTTTGATCTTGGATAATTTTAGAAACAAGGATAATTTCAAAGAAGCAATTGGCCAAAGTCTGACATATATTTCAACAGAAAGAAACCAAGTAGAAGCAGAAATAAATTACTTGATTCCCAAGCTACCGTTTTTAATTGAGAAATCCTCAAATGGGTACAAATATATACAATATTTAAGGTCCTAATCCCGTCATAATCACATAAAATATGTATAATAAATGTTGACGATAAGGATTAAGAATGACGGATTAACATACCATATTTTCGTCAATTTCCTGCGTGACCAAACCATCTCCGCTTCTGAAAATCGTTTCAAGAATCCTTCTGTTTCCTTGCGAGACCTTAATTGCCAAGGCCCAAATCAAAACGACAAAAACAACCGCATAAACGACTCTTCTCAATACCATTGCTTTTCCATATATTGTGACTTCTTCCATGTATTTTCCTTCTCATTTCATCGAATTTCTCAAAACAACCACCTTTGCCTTGTGTGTATATATATATTTCAACGTCTGTCAACAACCCACCTAAAATTCATCAACTTTACGCAAAACCCATGAATTTGAATGCAAATATAAACATGCCAATGCCATGCACAGGTCTAATCCTTAATGGAAGCTGAAACTAATTACCAAGGTGACAAGAGTTTAATTATTTGGTAAATATTAATGATAATTAACAGAGATTAGAAAACAAGTGCTCCTGCAAATAGCTCTAATCCGGATGGAGCTAACATCAAAACTAACAACAAAGATTATTCATACTATTTTTGGAATTATAAAAAGAAAAGAAAGAAAATTGATTTTGTTTATTTTGTTGGGATTTTTATTGTTCGTTCAGATGGTTCTTGCTATACATAGAGAGAGAATGAGAATGACGCATCACGCGTATTAGGGAAGTGAGGAGAAAAATGTGGGACACCCATAATTGTTTTTGATTTTTTTTCTTTTTTGCCCCTAAATATTCTTTCCTTTTCTTTTCTAATTTCTGTAGGAATAAGGAAATCTCTTTCTTATTTTCCTTTCTCGTTACTCATTTTTCTCTTCCATTCCTTTTTAACTTAGAGATTTTGCAGCAAATTAATATGTACTTAAAAATAAAGATTTTCCTTTTTGGTTGGAGGGAGGTCCTCTATTGGAATTACAACTTTATTTTTGTAAGCGGAATTAATATACAAATACAATTAACTGTTGCTTTTAATTGTTGACGTTTTATTTACGCTTGCGTTCTTATTAGCGTTTTTATTAAGGGTTTTTTTTTTCAGTGAAGGTTCTTAAAAATATATGTATATATGTATATATCTATAATGCGTTATTGTTGTTGGTTTTTAAGTAAATATGGTTTTTGGTTACCTACAACTAACTTTATATTTTAGAGTTAATTACATTATAGCGTTCCAATATCTTTTTGGCATCTATGATCAATTGAATTATCCAAAATTAGACTTAATATATATATATATATATATATATATATTCTTTCTTTAACAGTCATTGCTTAGATGAATAACATTTAATCTGCATAATCAGTGTCACTGGTTCAATCAATCGTTTAGTTGATTTGTTAGTTGTTATGAATTTGAGTTATGGTTTCAGTTTAAGAGAAGTGTCTAAAATCACGTATGCATGTACATTATATTAGCATATTCGAAGGAATTGAAATAACATGCTTCTTATTAAGAAGTAGAATCCGACAGTAAAAACGAACATTTTTATTAGTTTTGTGAAGTCATTCACCGTGGGGAAAAAAAAAAAAAAACATATATATATATATATATATATGAATATCGATCATCCTCATCTTTTTTATTTTTATTTTTATTTTTTTTTTAAGAAAACAGTCGATCATGAAAAAGTAATTGCAGTTTGTAAAAAAATATAGAATAAAATAGAAAAAGAAGACAGATTTAACGAAGTCTGGTGATGTGACTACTCCTCTGAGATCAGAAAAAGGAAAATCACTAATAAGGAGCATAGACAAAAAGCTCCATATAAAGGAAGATTACAAGAGATAAGTCGGGTAATTACCAATCGTCAACAATCAGCATAAATGATAAATGGTAACAAATTGAATCCAATCAACCATAAGAGGAAACTTCCAATATATGTGGTAGCAAATCTCAATCTTCTTCATATCTCAATTTTAACATAGTTCCCCAAGAAAATAAAAATAATTAGAATATTCCCAATCCCAGGTATTGATGTCTTATACTTTGTCGTTTTATCTAATTTGTCGTCGTTTGAAACGTTTTATTGTTTTTAGTTTGTTGTCGTTTTCTCTATTAATGTCGTGTTTGAAATCATTGTCGTTTGTTGCCCTCTGTGAATATGGATCATGACAAGAAAAATTTTTTGCCTTAATGAGAGAGTCAATTGGGGATGTAGCTCAGATGGTAGAGCGCTCGCTTAGCATGCGAGAGGTACGGGGATCGATACCCCGCATCTCCATTTTCATTTCTTTCTTTCATTCTTTTTTGCATTAATTGTTTTCTCTTTTTATCCTCTATGTAGTCTTTTTTGTCGTCTTCAAATTCACATTGTCGTCGGCTTGTTTACAGTCAGATGGCGGAGGTTCAGACTTCACTCATCAGGTAAGATTTCCATGCTCTTTTTGCCGAAACCTTCATTCATTTAGACCCTTTGTGTTACTCTTTTACCGTAAAATTCTTCGTTTTAGGCGCGAAATGTGGATAATTTTTTGCCCATTTCTTTTTTCGTGGGCACGCGGTGGGGTAGTTATTGGTGATGGGCTAGAGTCAGTTGCGGCAAACTGTTTGACAAAATGCTTCACAGAGACGTGACTTCTTTAAACGCAATTATTTTGGGACAACGTTGAATAATGTAAGAGTACTTCTAGAGACACCGATTCTAATCTCAACTTTGACGATGTCTTTTCGTCGGTAGTTTTAATTATAGATGCTAACAAAACAACGACAAGACAGCTCACATGTCATATTTGTTGTTATTCAAATGTTCTCTAGCATTTTTCATAATGTTACGACAACCAAGACTAAAGTGGCCTTTAGCAGTTTTTGAACTGGGATAGAGGGTTTAGGAATTCATTGGTTTCTAGTCGAAACTTGTGGAGAAATTTATAAAAGATTTATAATAATTGGCTGATGAAATGCTCTTGTTTGAAAGGGAAAATTTTCCAGTGTCATGTTGTATGTATTTATATCAGGTTATGGGCGGAATGGTGATTTTTCTTGAGAGATTAAAAGTCATTTGTTGAATGGTTTTGAAAGGGGTAAAGCCTGATCAAGCTATTATTACTACTTTAATGGAAGATTATGGCCGGATAGCGGTCTTCCAAACTTGAATTTCCATGTTGAAGTTCAACTTCTTCACACACCAATGTTTTTCAGAAAAGAACATCGAATTTTTTGAATATGTGCTGATATCCACACAGTTACAAACATAATTTCTAAGCTTATGGTGATTACCATCAAATAACAAGTGTACATTAAATATAGAAACCAGATTCCCATGCTATGGCCATTTCAGAGATAGGATACACTCTCTTTTATTTAGAAGATAGCCATTATATAATATTATAGAAACCAGATTCCCATGCTATGGCAATTTTTTTCGTTGCAGATCCATCCACTTTATTTGGTTCTTTGTAATCACTTATTTTATCATTTGGCTTTGGTTTCATCTGAACCAAAAGAACCTGCTAATGAAATTAAAAATTTTGCCTCCAACATTGACACTCATATCTGTTGCTTTATCCCAAGGGAACGGCTTTATTGGTTTGGTTGCTTCGAGAAGATCTTCTATGGGAATCTTTGGTTTTGAAGGTGGCAGTGGAACAATATGGTGGTTGTACTTTTCTGGGTCTGGACAAAAATCCTGCAGATTAGTGAGATTGGGGGTGAGAGGGGAAATTGGAATCTGATCGGTTAACTATGAAAGAGTATATTCCGACACGCACACAAGTGAAGGTTGCTTACCTGATCAGCATGCATCTTCTTCACAAATATCTTGAATAAATTGAAGTTTGCACTTTGTAGGAGATCGACTGATAGACGAAGGTAAGTCACCCCATACATCCTCAGTTTTGGTGGCCCCTCTTTGTTAACACCATTTGGCCTAGCATTTAAAAGGATTTGGTTATAGGCATAGCTATCATACCTTGGAAGAGCATTCTCCCCTGCAACTTCAATGTTCTCTCGCCAGCCTCCACTTAAAGCCTGCACAAACATGTGAAATTTTTTTTATTGTATCTTTGATTAAGTAGTTTAATTGGAACCAAATTTTGAATTTTCCGCAGTTCTCAAATAATTCAGCATTTTGAGAAGTTTATGGGGGATACATGCATAACAATTAAATAGATGACGCAGACTAAATTCTCAGTCAGGAAGTCTAGGGAGCTAGAAAATCCTGTTTGGCTCATCGGAAGTAAAATTTATAGCTTTTACCTGCTGCACAAGTTCCTGAGGCCCGCTTTTTGCATTTGCACTTTGTTCAGAATTCCTCATTTCCAAACATGTGAAATTGAAGATGGCATGATGCCTTGAAAGCATCCTTGCTATTGGTCTATAGCCGTCTCTATCATCCAAGTTGTAGTATCCTGCAGTAAGCTCTGCAGCATGATTCGGCGCTTTGTACCACCAGTGGATTCCAGAGACCTGTTTTGGTGATGAAACGTAAAGCATTCGTTCAACATTGATTGGAAAATGGTAAGTACTAATCATATTTTATTTTTTGACTCTAGGAGACGTACTTTGATTGCCAACACTAATTTGCAGCCCAGACAAGCTTTGTTCGCTTCCTCCAGGATCTGATCACCATGCGCAAGGAGTTTGTTAGAATACCAAGTCAGGAAGAACTTCCCTTTATCAGTGAGGTATGTCCCATTGGATCGAAAGAATCCTGTAGCATCTGGTTTGTCATTGTATTTGCCTGCATCATCCGGTAGTTCCCATTCTGGATGGCCTGCACTTCTTGCTGCCGCTTTGAAATCTGCTTCTAGATATTTGTCATAGCACTGCATATGTTAAATAACATCCTTTAGTCTTAAATTTCCTTAAATTGTATATTTGAATGCCAGGACAAAAAAATTCAGTTCCACCTGAAATTCTCCAATCCCAGGAAAAGCCCAGCCTTGGGTTTCCGGATAAGAGGGGTAACGGAGTTCTCCAGCAGGGCCCATGCCCACTTCAATGTCTAATATGAGTCCATTGTCTAAGAAATCTGACATAGTTTCTCTGAAGCTCTTCATGTAATCTCTGTATATCTGTTGAAAGATAAAAAGAACAACAAAAGTTCTCAGATGAAGAGAATAAGATTAGTATATTATAGTTGTTGGATCAAGATCCTAATGTAGAATCTATGAACATAATATAAGCATTTAAAACTGGTGAACCAATTTCCCTAGCTAGTTATATTGTAAATATACTCGATTATACAGAGTTGCCGACAAGATTTTATCCCTAACTAACATGAAGTGTTCTTGAACCTTACCTCAACAGCAGTTCGTCCATGAAACAGAGGCTGATTATCCACCCCTAAACTGAGGTATTCTGGGTTCCTAGTACCTCTGCAGTTGGTGTAAAAGATATCGGGATTCGACTTTCCGATGTCACGGACCCACTGAGGGATTGGTATGTAAACAGCATCTCCGACATTGCCACCACATTGGTGGAATGACATTATAGCTTGCAGTTTCAGTCCAAAGTCTTGAACCAGTTGAAACAAGCTCCTGTAACCACTCCAGTCATATTGCTTTGGTCCTTTGGACTCCACAATCCCCCACCAGACATCGGCCATAACCCCATCAACACTGGCGGCTTTCAGTTCCTTAAGCTGTTTCTCAAGGACGTCTCTGTTTCCTACAGCATTATCGGCCGTAACAGCATCCAACTGGTACACAAAGATTAACAAGGTAAGCGCAATTTAACATTACTAATCCTGTTATATAAGAGCATAAATATGTTTCATTGTAAATGCTTAGTGACTTACTGGAAGCATCACATAGAGTGGCACATAGTTTGCTAGCATTTTCTCATCATAGGCCTGCATTTTTTCGGAGTAGAAAGGAAAGTATTTAGTGTTTTACTTCTGGGAAATGGAGATGATACAAACTGCTTCAGTTCTGCATGCTTTTTATGGAGTAAAAAATCAGTCTAGTGGCACCTCATATCTCAATGAGCAAGACGTGTATCAATTTCTTTGATCCTGGTAGGGTCACACCGTCATAGCTATATGATTAAACAATTATTTCATGCATTTTCTCTCGTGGGGCCTAGACCCCAGACGCCAACAACCGTCCTTGCAAAAGTGGGATTGATAATTTGTTAGATTCTTTTTTTTTTTTTCTTTTTTTCTTTTCGTTCAGAAAATGGTATTTTAGTGTCCACGACACAAGGCTTTACCTTTTGAATGACCTTGCCTACCAAAACGTTTCTCAAAGATTGTGATATTATTATTTATATATAATGTTGAAGTGTTTTTTCCTTGCTACTGAAGGATATGCTATAAATGGAAAGTAGGATAGACTTCGTATTTCACTTTCCCATTGAGAACCCAAATCATTGAACCTTTTTCATATCTTAGCACGTGAGATTTTTTAGAAACTCCTGAGCTGTCTGATTATGACATTGATATTTTTCATAGCAATAATAATTACTCTTTCTCTTTGCTACAAGATACCAAAGTAACTTTTTATTTTTTATTTTTTTTATTTTATTGAAAAGTAACTTTGACACAAGAAGTTATGTGACATATTGAGTTTACCATTTTACCTCTCGTCCCGTGGTGGAAATTCCAGAAGCTACCACTTGAGGTGTACTCCTGATTAAATTGTTGAATTCCAATGTGAGAGCGTCCTCGAGTCGTCGTCGTTTCTTCGCTCTGTTTGGTTGTTGTGCACTTTCTGTTGGATTTACCAACGGCATTTCCCTGTGAAAGTACCTGATTTTATCTCCTAAACCACCTGGTGTTGAACGTATAATGGCCGTCGTGGTGTCCATAACTTAATCCCTCGCTTCATCGCCAATGGCTCAAAATGCTCTATGCGGACAAATGGTCAAGGACTGCAACATTGAATGCATAAATATTGAATATGTTAATCCTTTTTGTATTTTCTTGCAATTAACGGCTCTGAGATGTGTTTTTCTTAACGTTTAATTTGTCGAAAGCATTGCTTGTTTGTAGGTTCTTTGAGTTCGAAAAATGGCGAACGCTTGTTTTGGATTCTCAAATGGAATCCTCTAGTTCGTAAGCAAAGAATGCAATGGTTGCCAATCGAGTTACAAGTGGTAGGGGGGCCGCTTCTGATCTCTTGCAAGGCCAACTGAATGAGGATCGTTGGTTATTTTTTCTGGTCATTGTTTATTTGGTTTATTCATTTACCAAGTCATTATTATTATTATTATTTTTTTAACAAAAACTGATTGAGCAAAGTAATTGTCGTCTTCTCCTTGTACAAGACAAAAGTATGAAAATGATTATTTATGTACGAATTAATGTCGGGTGTATGTGCACAACAATACTGATTTGATGAATGTAAAATGGAAAATATTATTTATGAAATATAAGATGAATTATTGACGGTATAAAAAATATTCTATTAGACTTCTAAATTTAATGTGATTTTGATAAGATTTAACGATTTTATATATGTTCTAATATCAAAGTACCCCAATGTATAAAACTCTGTATAGGATAATATCGTTGGTATTAATCAAAATGGTATATATATATATATATATATATATATATTTTTTTTTTTTCCTGAACTTAGAACTAATTACTGTTCTTCATATCACAACTCAAAATATCTGGTTGGCAAATATATTTTTATATTTCCTGGTATCTATCAACATTTATGTGACCGCCTTGTTTCGCCATTTCGAAGGCAAAATAGAAAAGGAGACGACCACCTTGTCCCAATATTTGTTACTTGACAATTCAAAATTATTATTTTTTAATAATTTGAGAATTCAGTTATAAATTATGACAATTTTATAAAATTATTGATTATGAATCATCAGACTCATCAAGTCTCATTAAATGTAATACCTGTATTAAGATTTTGTTATGATTTAAAGACCCTGGCTCATTCAAGTGGTACTTGAAAATGTCAATACAAAAAATCATTAGAAAAATCCAGCAAAAAGTAAAATAACTGAAAAGAAGAAACTCTATGATCATTATTCAAAATGGGCCAAAAATTAAAGAAATAATTACGCAATATGTCAAGTTTTTATCCTCTCTTTTAAGAAAAGATATAGTTTTTCTTACAATATAACAGGAACATCCATTTTTTAATGGTGTTGGAGTTCATTTAACTTTTAACAATTAGAACAAACAGTTGGAGTTCATACATTTTTTTCACGTTCATTAATTATACGGTAAGTAACATCTTGATTTCATAATAATTGATTTCCACCTCTCTCTTCAGTCAAATTTTCGTTTTATTTGGTCTGCAAAAAAAAAAAAAAAAATTGAAATCTCATTTCACTTGTTTTGAATTTTGACTTTCGTTGGCATATTGTTGATGGAATATATTATTACTATAAAAAAATTGCAATTTTTATGATAATTAGATAATCTTTTATAATTAGATTTGTTCCGCTTTTGTTGTTTTGGTGAATGTCATTATAATACGATTGCAATCTTTATGATAATGACCGTAAAATGGATTCATTCTCAATTTTCAATATGTTCAATTGTCAATTAATCATGATGAGATTTATGGGGGTTTTCCACGTATTGTTTTGGGATTTTTTTTTACTTCCCTTTTTTTTTATTTATTTTCTTTCAATTGTAATTGTGATCTCTGTGATTTTTATTCTTTAATTCTTTCTAGACGATTCTTAAATGCCTCACGAAGGGGTTCTCTATCTAAATTTTGGATTTCTATGTATGTATAGACACGTGTGTATATTTTTATGGTATGGAGCCTTTGACTTCCACGTTTTGAATATGGAGCTTGTATCCCAACAGACTAAACCATTCCCCTTTCATCTGGTTTGGGTACGTTAATTTTTTTTCCCTATTTATAAGGTTTTATTTCGTACATTAGTTTAACTCTAATTAAATTATACTTTTTATTTTTTGTTAGATTTTTATCTTTTTCTGAAAAGTTAACAAAAATTATAACTAGTTTTTAAAAGTCAATTAACTCTAACTTAAAAATTTTAACTCCAACTAATGATTTAAATGGATGCTAAGTGTGTGTTGCTTTTTTTTTTTTTTTTTTTCAAACATTCTTTATGAGTTTCTACTTAATTCATTATGAATGGAAGTTATTATATTATCTTTGTATACTTTTTACACATTCTTAGAGTATCTCCAATGCAATACTAAAAGGTTGTATCAATGGTAAATTTTGGTATTTGAATGAAAAAATTGCACTCTAATGAAGTGCTGGAGTGCTATATTTGATGTTAAATTTGTCAAATACTAAAGTTTGTGGCAAATTTACCACAACATATAGCCAATATCAAATACAATATTTTGATTTCTATTAATTGTTGGCTTGAATTTTGACATTTATTTATTATAATAGTTTTACTTTTAAACTATTTAAATATTAAATATTCACTTTTACAAGTTTTAAAGGACAATAATAATGACAAAAAGTAAAAATAACATAAGAAATAGCATTATGTATTGGAGTACAAAGTAGAATAATACTATTTTTTACACTTTTTATTACAAATATAACATTGATATAGACTAATGCATTGGAGATGGTCTTATAATTATTTAAAATTATAAACATTTTAACCCTGAATTAAAGGCCTTAAATATGAGATACCATTTAAGGAATATACAGTAAATAACATACTTATTGAAGCTAAAATAATTAAATAACATACTTATTGAAATAAATATTTAAAAAATGAATTTATTATTTACCTAGCAATATACAATTATTTACCTAGTAATAAAATACTTATTTATCTATAAACATATTATTTACTTAAAAATTTGTAAGTATGTTATTTATTTCTGTTAACCTCCGCACCTTTTCTCCTTATCATTCCCAACCACTATTCGGGCCATGGCCTGTATACACCCACTTTTAAGGCCCAATTAATTAACCCATTAGACCTCCCATCTGAATCAGATGACTGAAAACACTTGACACAAATTTAATGATCATTAACTTAATATGACACAAAATAATAATAATAATAATACTAGATCAATATAAAATAAAATTAATCTAAACTTAATTAAAAATTTATATAATGTTGATTGAGCGTAAATAATTTATGTTATATTGGTCAATAGGTTAAAAAAAAAGTAGTTATTTAAATTTGTTTCTCTTTTATTATTATTTTCAGAATATTTTGAAGACGATAGGTTTTCAGTTTCAAGAAGTATTTATTTATATATATACACAACATATCATTAAGTGTGTAATAAACATAAAAACTTATACATATGTACATATACGATATAACATTAAAGTGCGCAGAAAAATATGCAGACCATGAACAATAATAAGAAGAGCATAAAAGAGAAGAAAAAACGCAAATTTCCAAAACCATTCAGCATTTGAAAATTAAAATAATTGTTAATGATAGATATTAATTAGCATATCCTAGAATGTATTTTTATGAATGGTACAAATTAGTTCAGGTCAACAGCTATAAAAAAAAAATGGAAATGGAGTACATCATTAATAAATTAAGGACAGAATTGAATTGGAATTAGAAGAGCTCCATCCCGAGAAGAGATGGCAAACATGTTTGTCTCTTTGCTCGATTTTCTATACCATATATCCCTCTATCAATGCTCCTCTATTTATTTATTTATTTAAATTTAAAATAGGAAATTCAAATCTTTTGTTTTTTTTTGATGAAGTCAATGATAAAATTATGGTTAAGTCATGATTATGATTATGATTACGATTACGATTATTATTTTGAATACTCAACCCCAATAGCCCAACTGTTTAATATGTCAAAAATTAAATAAAGAGAAAATCTAAAAATTACACTCTCTTTTTTTTTATATATATATTTTTAAATTTTTAGTTTTAGCTAATATTACATTTCCTTTAAGTTCTTGATGATGGAAAAATTATTCCTAGAGTTTTTCAAAAGAGTTAAAATATATGACTCTGAAAATAATAAGATCATCTCCAGATCCTTTTATTATTCACCAAAAAAATATACGGCTCTGGCTGATCAAAATTTTTTTAATGTCAAAAGTAGCCTCTTGAATACTTTTTAAGTAAATAACCTCAATTGGTATTTAAATATCATTTTAACGTTTTTTTAAAAATCTATATAGTGAATGCACAACATAATCATATTGACTAATGATTATTGAGTTATTATTATTATTATTTTTTGGTGGGGCAGGAGTTAAATTTTTATATTTTTAGAATTCATTTCATTTAAATTTTAAATAGGTAAATTTGTTTTACATAAAAATAGGAAATGCTTAAAATAATTGCTCAATTGTTTATTATTTAGGCTATTTTTGATATTTTTGAGAACTAGCGTAAATGACCTATTTATTTACCGAAAAGAAGCCCCTCTTCCATGATGAACAAATGGTGAAGTTGGATGGAAAAATGGGAAAATAATATGCAAGAAAATAGTTAAGTTGAAGACTAAAATGTGACCAAAAAGGCAAAAGATCTAAATGCAAGGTACTACGCAATTAGGAAGCAATGCAGAGAGAGAAGAGACAATTTAACATTTTTATGCAAAACTTGACTGTTGACTTGGGTAGTGGAACGTTATTAAACGTGAAGTCGGGACGAGAAGAATATGAACGCATAAAGAATGTTTTATTGAATATCTAAAAGGAGAATGTTGAGTATTGCATTTTTTTATGGAAATTTTTGTAATTTCGAATTCTGTTGTTTAAAGTTAAAAAAAAAAAATTGAATTCTTCCCTATTTTACAAGAAATTCGTGCTAAAGCCCCTACACAAAATTAGAAATATGTTGTTGTGCCTTCATTTTATAAGGAAAATTCAAACAGTTCTTACTCAATTGTTAAAATATATAAATATGTCTGTACTCAATATAATTTGTTTACATATTTATCAAAAAAAAAAAAAACAAATAAATTGTTTACATAATGCCTCTATTGAGAAATCTTTTGACTCTATCACCTTGTGCACTCATTTGCAATTAATGTTGGATAGATAGGAAGAAGATTCAAAGTTTTAGACCACAAATTTGAAACTTAGAAAGATTTTTTTTTAATTAATGAAAATATGTGTCCATAGCCCCATTGAAAAAAAGTCAGTTTAAAGTGTCACATTTGCTTCAATAGTCAAGCCTCATGAAAGCTTAGCATTCACTTCAAGTCAAGTGTCATATGATATTAGAATGTGCATTTAAATTGAACGTTTACATTTAAAAGTGAAACTTAAATTTTGTATTCAAATAAAATATGTGTTTGGATAATTTTATTAAAGGTAACATTCAAATAGTATAAAAAAAATTGTGGTTACAAATTAAAAAAAAAAAGTGAAAATTTAAGATTTATATTTAAGTTGAACAATTATAAAATAATAAAACATTTAAATATTTACATTAAAATAATTGCATAATCAAACATATATTAAAATATAAATGGATCCAAATGAATGTTGATTTTTCCGAAAGAAAAGAGTCAAAGTCTCGTGGTGGAGGTAGATGATGGTGAATTGTGACGAAAGGTGAGGGCATTTTTAATTGACCCTGCAGCTATAACTGGTCAGTAATAGAAAGTAGTGAAAGTACGCTGGGCACTTGGCACTCCCGGTGCTCATCCACTCTTTCTAATTCTCTCCTTTTATGGCCTTCACGTGCCCACACTTTCCTCCTTTCACCGTTTCTTACTGACCCATTAAATTCCAAAAAAATAAAAAATAAAGACCTACTCTCTTCCCAAAAGATGCACTTCTCTCTTTCACTTTCTTCATCTTCCTCATCTTCCTCTTCTTCAACATGAGAAAAAGACGAAAAAGAACCCATCCACTCTCATCTCTGCTAAACCAGTAAAAAAAAAAAAAAAACCCACAATTTCTTTCAGATTCAGAATTTTCCTAGATCAGAATTTTCAGACCCCAGATAGAACTGAAACAGAGATTTCTTAAAAAAGAAAAATGTGTTATGTGGGCAAAGCAACAAAGATCTTCATCTTCATAGTCACAGTGCTCGTGGCTCTTGGGCTAGTCTTGGGATTCGGGCTTCTGCGCCATGGTCTCCAGAAGTCCCACAAGTGCTCCGGCGACTCCTGCCAATCTCCGCCGGTCGTTTTCCCCAATCCGACTCCGAATCCCAGTTACAGCCAATCAAGCCCAGCAAGCCCTGATCCGAGCTCGTCCCAACCCAGCCCACCAGGCTCTGTTCTCAGCCCACCCAACCCAAATCCAACTCCGCCTCCGCCCGACTCAAACCAAAACCCAAGCCCAGGCCCACCTCCGCCCATCTCCAACCCCACTCCGCCGCCGCCCGACTCTGACCCCAGCCAGCCGCCGCCATCTCCGCCGCCGCCGGAGGTAATTGTAGGGCCAGCGCCGACCTACAGCCCGCCGAAATCGGCCCAGCTGACTCCAGGTCCAGTCCAAGCTTAGCTTAGCTGCATTTAGTAAGGCGTTTTAGAATAAGTTTATTCTTTTTTGGTTCAATTAGAGATTTCTTGATTCTTGGTTAAGTTTGTATAGAATTGTTGGTTTTTAATTTCATTTTTGTTCTTTTGGGTTACTTCAATTTCTTCGGAAAATGGTGGATTCTGATAATGTGGGTTGGGGGAAGATGGACTTTGCAAGTTTTGTTACTGATATCCTCGAGAATTACTAAATTTACCATTGGTTTGTCCCTGGAAATAGCTGTAATTACAGTGGAGTCCCTGTGTTTTCATTGACTGCTACTTGGGATGGTTTGGGCGATCACCGGGCCCTCGAGACATGATGCCCCCTTTGACCTTGAAAGTTTACGGTCCTGTTCTTTTCTCGTTTCGTTTTTTTGACCCCTTTCCCTTTTTTTCTTTTTCTTCGTTTTTTTTTTTTTTTGGAAAAGAAAATTTATATATATATATATATATATATATATATTTGGAAGCTTGCGATCTGCTAAATCCGAGGTATCTAATGACAAAACTTTTGGCGTACAGTTGTAGTTGGGTTTGTTTTTAAAATGACGCAATTGACCTTATGCTATTATATTGTAATTGTTGTCTTGTCATTTGTAAATATTATTGATTTAATTATTAGATTAATTTTTTAAAAGTTTTAATTACAAGTATTAGTCATATTAAGAATTTACAATGTGTCATGTGGAATTGCTTCTAATCATCGCTTAAAACTATTAAAAAATTAATTCAATAATTAAAATAATATTGCTTCTAATCATAACTTAAAACTATTAAAAAATTAATTCAACAATTAAAATAATAGTGTTTATCAGTAAACTAAAAGTTTAGTTCCTATTATAAGTTTTGTCTTTTCTGTGCCATCAAAATTCTAACATTTTGATTACTAACGAGCATACTTAAAACATTACAATGAAAAAAAAGAAAAAAAAAAAAAGAACAGTATTATTCTAGAAAATTTACCTACAACAAGCTTTCCTTTATATGAAAAGAATGAATCAAAATGGAAGTTAGTAAAAGTGCATTTGGTCTCGGTTTTTCTCAGGAAAACGGGTTTTTTTGTTTTTTGTTTTTTTTTTTTGTGTGATGAAAAAAAGCAAGGTTATTAATTTATACACCATGAAAAGACGAGAGGACAGAAGGGAGAAGACAAGATGAGGCTAAGCCAGCGTGTCCCAAGCTGTCCTAATTAGAATTATTCGTTTGCATGAAAGAAAAGGTCCCCAAAGGGCTGAGAATCCAATACAACTTTGTCCTTTTATCCCTATTCCCTTGACTCATATATCCTGCGTTATGATTTTCCCATCGATTACGCTCATCAGATCACTGCAAACCGGAGAATCTTCAATCTCATGTTCTGTCAGAATTACTGCAGCAAAAAACATATAATATATATTCTAAAAAAAAAAAAAAAAAAAAACTCTCCATTCTCGGGTTGTTGCATAATTTTTTATTAGTACGTAGGTCGTTATAGCAAAATAGTGTTAATTGTTGGTATTTTGTATTTTTCACCTACGAATCTCGGGTTGTTGCATAATTTTTTATTAGTACGTAGGTCGTTATAGCAAAATAGTGTTAATTGTAGGTATTTTGTATTTTTCACCTACGAATTCCTTTTGAAATTTTGTTAAAATTTATATTATTCATCCAATCTTAACATGATTTTAACACAGACCATAAAAATATTATACGATACACGAGAACCCTCATTATTAACCTTTATTTGTATATAATATGATATCATTTGTTGGCTTGGCTTCATCATCGGCAGTGCTATTAATTTGTTACACTACTACAAATTAGGCATTCCACGACGGTATATCAACGACCGTTTTCTTTAAAACCGTCGTGGAAAATTCGAAAAAACACGGAGCGGAAAAAATTTTCCGAAAACCGTTGTGGAAATGCAGGATACCACGACCGTTTTAAAAGACGGTCGTGGAAACTGGAGCTTCCACGACCGTTTAAGTAAACGGTCGTGGAAGCACCCATGCTTCCACGACCGTTTACTTAAACGGTCGTGGAAGACCGTGCTTCCACGACCGTTTAAGTAAACGGTCGTGGAAGCTTCTTGCTTCCACGACCGTCTTTAATAAACGGTCGTGGAAGCACGTGGAAGCCCTCGTGCTTCCACGACCGTTTAGATAAGACGGTCGTGGAAGCAAGAGGCTTCCACGACCGTTCGAAAAAACGGTCGTGGAATCACTCCTTCCACGACCGTTTGTACAAACGGTCGTGGAAGCCCGGATATCCACGACCGTCTTTAATAAACGGTCGTGGAATCACGGGAGCTTCCACGACCGTTTACTGAAAGACGGTCGTGGATATCCGGGCTTCCACGACCGTTTTTCAGAAACCGTCGTGTAAAAGTCCCGAAAAATTTAAAATGAACGCCGAGAGTTTATTGTTGTCGTCAAAATTTTTACAGCTACAAATCATCCGAATATAAAGTTAGATCCCTCCGAATACAGGCAGGCAGTACACCGTGTGGACGTCCATCGCCATCATCTATATATATCCATCATTATAATTTATCTGTAAGTGATTGACTTGTTATTGTTTTAATATTGATGATTTGTGGATATGATCATTTTATAAATTAAGGTGTTTTTTGCTTTATATATATTTTGGGATCGGTTTGGAGTTAAATTGTGCAATGGGTGGACATAAATTAATTGTGTGATCAAGTAATGTTAGATAGCTTAATTATATTATGGATTTAGATCGTTTTGTATTTTAATTATATTTGTTATGTTCTTAATTCGATTTTCAAATGTTGAAAAACCGATTAATGGGCCGTTGTTAATTAGTAATGAAAATTATATATATGCATGTTACATTAAATAGAGTACTCGACCTTGTAATAAATTATTTAATTTAAATTTTTTTATTTAGGATTTGCAAATCATGGATAGGAAATGGATGTGGTTTGATAGATTGTCTAAAGCATATGGAGATGGTGTTGAAGAATTTTTGTCATTTGCCAAAGCTCACATACAAGATGATAAGATTCCGTGTCCGTGTCAAATTTGTGGTAATCATAGATCTCATTCCATTGATGATGTTAGAGGGCATTTGCGCGCTTATGGGATTATTTGTTCTTACCAAACTTGGTATTTACATGGCGAAGCTTTTTTCAATATTAACTCTACATCGACGAGCACTAAAGGTAAAGGTAAAGAGCCTATTGTTGATGAAGACGTTGGTGATAATATGTTCAATATGGTGAATGATTTGGAAGAGAACTTTGTGCACCGTCCGGAGTTATTTGAGGCAATGATTAATGATGCCGAAACGCCCTTGTATGCCGGGTGTACAAAATATACTAAATTAGGGGCATTGGTTAAATTATGGAATATGAAAGCGTCGGGCGGGTGGACGAATTCTAGTTTCACGACTCTTTTAGAATTTCTAAAAGATGTTCTACCGGAGGATAATAAATTGCCACCTAGTATGTACGAGGCGAAGAAGACGTTGAGCAGTTTGGGAATGGAATATGAGAAAATACATGCCTGTCCAAATGATTGCGTCCTTTACCGGAAGGAATATGAAACTTTACATGAATGTCCGGTTTGTAACGAGTCAAGATGGAAGAAGGGCAAGATGCCATCGAATGGTAGAAAAGGAGTGCCGGTTAAGGTGTTATGGTACATTCCACCGGCACCACGTTTGCGTCGTTTATTCCGCAATGCCGAGCATGCTAAAAGTTTGACATGGCACCATGATAAACGTGTTGATGATGGAAAACTTAGGCATCCGGCCGACGCACCTCAATGGAAGACCTTTGACGACAATCATCCAGATTTCAGTGCAGAACCAAGGAATTTACGTCTCGGTTTGTCGACGGACGGAATGAACCCACATGGTAACATGAGTAGTCGGCATAGTACATGGCCAGTCATACTTGTCAACTACAATCTCCCACCAGAATTGTGCATGAAGCGGAAGTTCTTGATGTTGACTTTATTGATCTCAGGCCCACAACAACCAGGGAATGACATTGACGTGTACTTGGCACCATTAATCGATGACCTCAAAAGCTTGTGGGAAGACGGTTTACAAGTTAAAGATTCTCACCGTCAAGATACGTTCAATCTTCGTGCAATGTTGATTTGGTCAATTAATGACTTTCCTGCACTTGGCAACCTCTCTGGTTATCCTGTTAAGAGTTCTATCGGTTGTCCAGTTTGTATGAAGGAAACATCTTCCATCCGGTTGAAGAATGGTAAGAAAACCGTTTACCTCGGCCACAGGAGATTCTTGCCAACAAATCATCGATACCGCAAACAAAAGAAGGCTTTTGATGGTAAGACCGAAGAAAGATCAGCTCCTCGGATTTTGTCAGGCGAAGCCGTTTATGAGATGGTTAAAGATGTGAAAGTAGTTTTGGGGAAGAGAAAACGTAAGGCTCCGGATGTCGATGGACCTTGGAAGAAGAAGTCAATCTTTTACGAACTTCCATATTGGAAGTCACTCTACATCCGTCATTGCTTAGATGTTATGCATATTGAGAAAAATGTTTGTGAATCGATAGTGGGCACGTTGCTTGACATTCCAAACAAAACTAAAGACGGTGAAAAGGCACGGTTGGATCTTGAAGAGATGAAGATTAGGCCAAATTTGCTCCCCGAGAAAAGATCGAACGGCACATACTTACCTCCGGCAAAGCACACATTATCGAGACAAGAGAAGAGAAAGCTTTGTGAATGGCTTGCGTCCGTGAAAGTGCCAAGTGGGTACTCTTCCAACTTCAAAAGATTGGTGTCGATGAAGGATTTGAGGCTCATTGGAATGAAAACACATGATTGTCATATCTTGATGCAACAATTATTACCTCTTGCATTGCGGGGAGTTTTAACGAAAGATGTGCGATATGCAATTACGAAGTTATGCTCATTTTTCAATTCAATATGCTCGAAGGTAATTGATCCACTGATGCTTGATCCGCTGCAATCGGAATTGGTGATGACATTGTGCATGCTTGAGAAGTATTTCCCACCAGCCTTTTTTGATATCATGATCCACCTAACGGTGCACTTAGTTCGGGAAGTTAAACTATGTGGACCGGTCCATATGAGGTGGATGTATCCTTTCGAAAGGTACATGAAGGTTTTGAAAAGCTATGTGAAGAACCGAAATAGGCCGGAGGGATGTATAGTGGAAAACTACATAGCCGAGGAGTCAGTTGAATTTTGCTCCGAGTATTTGTCAAACGCGGACCCAATAGGGTTGCCAACGAGCGGTCAAGTTACGTCGAAAGGACTATCCGTGGGCGTTCATTCACCAGTAAATAGAGATGAATGGGAAAAGGCTTGTCTGTACGTTTTGCACAATGCTAAGGAAGTGGAGCCTTTTATTGAAGTTCACATGGCGGAATTAAGAGTTGCGAATCCGAGGAAAACCAGATCTGAGAAGTGGATTCAAGATGAGCACAACCGGACATTTCGGGAGTGGCTAAGAAAACATTTGCATATGAAGCCTGGCCTTTCCCAAGACTTAATGAAGCTAGCAAGAGGACCGTCATCGATAGTCACACGATATACATCGTACTCTGTCAATGGCTACTCCTTCTACACTCGCGAAAGAGATGCGAAGCATACCGTCCAAAATAGTGGTGTCAGTCTCCGTGCCGAGTCTATGCACATTTCATCCGCAAAGGACAAGAACCCGGTATACGGTAGCATGAACTACTTTGGGTTCATTGACGATATTTGGGAACTAGATTATTGCGGCTTGCGGATAGCACTTTTTAAATGCAATTGGGCTGACAATAATTTTGTTAAGATTGATAGGGACGGCGTGACGGTTGTGGACTTTAGGCGTTTGGGATACAAAAATGATCCTTTCATTATGGCGTCGCAAGCGGTCCAGGTATTTTACACAACGGATCCCGATAATTTAGATTTATCTTTAGTTGTGCCAATGAAGCAAACAATGCACGGTGACGACCAAGAAACTGTTGAAGATTGCACCGACATTCCATCTTTCACAAGCGGACTGCCACCAGTCGAGGAGATTGATGATTTGGACGATGATACCTCACACTTACTTCGTTTAGATGTCGAGTGGACACGAGTTGAGAAGCCCAAAAAGAAAAACAAAAAATCTTGATAGTTTATTTTTTGTTGTATATAATTCGTGCAGAAGTTGTTATATACAAACTAATATGTTAATTGTGCACATGTACAATATATTAATTATTTATATAAATGCTTACTATACATGTGTGAATTAATTGAATAACCGAAATAATAAAAAAAATTTTCAAAAAAATTTTTTTTTATTTTTTTTTAAAAAAAATCCATGTACCACGACGGTTTCCATGGAAACCGTCGTGGTACCTACCGAAATAATAAAAAAAATTTTCAAAAATTTTTTTTTTTTTAAAAATACACGTACCACGACGGTTTCCATGGAAACCGTCGTGGTACCTACAAAAATAATAAAAAAATTTTTCAAGAATTTTTTTTTTTAAAAAAAAAAAAATACAGATACCACGACGGTTTCCATGGAAACCGTCGTGGTATCGGGGGAATTTAAATTTCCCCCGAAAAACGTGCGCGCGCATTTTTTTTTGGTCAATTTCTAATTGTTTGTCCTCTTCCATCTCTCTTTTCCATACTTTTTCGGCATTCTCCCCCTTATTTTACATTGGTTGTCTTCCCAATCTCTATTATTTCTCTATCTAACTTTTGGCAATCTCCCATTTTTCTCTTAGTTTCCTCTCTATCTCTCCTCGCCCACGCCGTCCACCAAGCCAATTTTTCTCCCTCTTTCTCCTTCGGTAGCCCGTCGCCTACGTCCTTCCTCTCTCTCTCCTCGCCGTCGCCCACGGCCTCCCTCTCTCTCTCCTCGCCGTCGCCCACGAGACCCACGGCCTCCCTCTCTCTCTCCTCGCCGTCGCCAACGTCGCCCACGGCCTCCCTCTCTCTCTCCTCGCCGTCGCCCACGAGACCCACGGCCTCCCTCTCTCTCTCCTCGCCGTCGCCAACGTCGCCAAAGGTTAGTTATAAGCTTTTCATAGTAGATTTTATTGGTCAATTGTAATTGTTCATTATTGTTCCACATTTCATATTAAAAGGAAACGTTTTTTATGAATTGGTTTTTGCGGGCATGTTAAGTTGGGATTTTGAAAGGGCATATTTCGGGGTAAGGGAAAACGACAATAAAATTCAAAACTAAAGCAAAGAATTACGCGGCACAATAACTTCAAACAAGAATGTAATAATTAAGAAAAGAAAAAAGATCAAAAATCAAGGCCAAGTACAACCTTAAACAATCTTTTCCACCCCAAAAAAAAAAATAGTATATTAGTTATATAAATATAAGTAAATAGTATATGTTAAGTTGGACGGATTTACAATCTTTTTATGTGTTTAGGTGCCATGATTACAAGTTAAATTCGATGCCTTGGTGCGTTCTAATTATTATTAGATTAAACTAAATTCCGTGGGTAAGGCACGGAATTGGGGATTTTGCGGGAAAATGATTGATTTTGACACTTATGTTTTAGCATTTGACATTGTCGATATATTGCATAATTGGTTATGTTGTATGTTATTTATATAAATATAAGTAAATAGTATATGTTAAGTTGGACGGATTTACAATCTTATTATGTGTTTGGGTGCCATGATTACACGTTAAATTTGATCACAAATTTTTTTTCATTTGTGAATGGCCACCTTACTAGAGTTGCATTAGGTTGATTTAAAATGTCGCAAGATCACGAGGAGGGATGCTCAACGCAAACTCATGTTGGAAAACCTCGCCGAACCAACTCACCTACATTCAATCCCGAGGAAGATGGTCGACGAAGAGCAACTCTAATGACAAGAGTCCACCAAGTGAGGACAAAGGGGGAACGAATTGAAGTTTCGTTTGACGGTAAAGGGCAACCTATAGGGAAGCCAGGTGATGAATTACAGAGTTGGATTGGAGTGCTTGCTCGAGAGCACATACCCATTTGGATATCCGACTTTAGAAGTGCCGATTTAGCTCCAAGGAAAGAACTAGTGTGGATGGAAGTTGTAACTTCATTCACTGTTGACGAATCCAACAAAAGAGGAATTTTGAAGTCTTGTGGGGAGTCAGCTAAATGCTTTCGATACGATCTCTTCAAAGCTTTTGTCGGAGATCAGCTTGATGACGAAAATGTGTGGCAACGACCGCCAAAAGTTGTTCACAATTACCCCACCATCACCCAGGAGGATTGGGAAAAATTCATCGCGTACCGACGTTCACCGGAATTCAAACGACTGTCCGAACAAGGAAGTGAGATGAGAAAGAAGAGCAAATACGGATCTACAGGGGGCCGAGACGGCTATAGGAAACGTGACCAAGCTCATGTAGGCTACTTACTTGGAAAAATTGTGATAAGGGTATGTTGTACTTCCAATTTATTCGCTAATGTTTACTAACGCTAATTATTGGGATGCAGTTCGAAAAGTTTGGCAAATATGCAAAACGGTATGACAGCTGGCTGGACATGCGCGTCAATCCCGATGGAGGATTTAAGAAGGAAGAATTTAAAAATATTGCCGAGCATATAGTAAGTTTTCGAATCCATTTATAATACAACCATTCAGTAAACTCTTTTATGTTTGCAAGTTCATAACATTTTCTCTAATTGTTACAGGACGAGTTTACTCAACAAGAGACACAAGGAAGTTTTGAATCTGTGGGGACAGAGGACATATTGACCAAGGCATTAGGCAATGCCGAGCATTCGGGACGGATTCGGGGGCAATCTAAGTTTGTCAAGCAATCGCAATACTTCAATCTGGTGCATCCGTCAAAGCAAAAAGATGAAGTGTCGAATATGAAACTAAAGATTGCCGCATTGGAAAGAACCGTACAGGAACTTTGTGCGAAGCACGGCATAAACCGAGACACTATGGCCGAGGAGATGACCGCACCTACCGTAGATCAACACAACAGCTTCAAAGCTAGTTGCACTTTGAATGAAAAAGAAGCTGGGCCGTCGGATCCGAATTCCATGCCGAACGCAAGTAAGGAATGCCAGCTGTTTATTCCTGATTTAGTTAACGGAGGAGTCGTTCTTGTTGCAATCGGCAGGGCATACGTGGACTGTGTTCCAACCGACACAGTCCATGGGATTCCTTTAGGTGAGGAGAATGTACGAGTGACCGTTACGGTCCCAAAAATAAATCGTGCACTCCTACCAATTCCGACAAACGAAGCCACATCTGTAGAAGAAGTTGTCGGTGGGTTTGTTGCTTGGCCGAAAAGTTTAGTCGTCGTGCAAACTAGTTTAAGTCAGGCAAGTAAAGGTCCCAGTCGTGCTCCTGGAACACAGCCTGAGGGAAGCAAACGTACAAAAAAGAGAGCAGGGAGGAAGAAAATACAGTCACAACCGGAGGTAGAACAACAACCGGCGCAAGAAGAAATGCCTTCGTTTAACCTTAATGATGTTTCCTTCGAATTGAGACCTTTGGCATTTTACGCACAAAGTTCCATGCGGGACGGTACACAAATAGTCTGCCCACAACAACACTTCGTCATGGGCGATGAGATGCCCATATATATTGGGTTTGAAGATGTATATCATTTCATTTCATTTAAAGAAATTAGTGCAAACAGCATAATGGTTTACATCAGGTAATACATTTATCCTTAAATAATTTAATTATTTATCTTCTTAATCTTATATATGTTGTTTTTCCATAACAAGTGTGCCTACTTATTTTGCAGATACTTAGTCGAGTGTTGTGCAAGAACAGGTATGGATCAACGGTTCGAGTTTATTTCACCAGTCCTTGTCTCACCAGTTCAGCAGAATGTAGATCGGGCCACCTACGTTAGAGAGAGGGCCGAATGTATTCTACGGATCATAAGAAACGCACCAAAGGGAAAGCGGTTTCTGATGCCATATAATAGCGGCCAACATTGGATATTGGCAGTGATTGATCCATGGGATGACTCGGTCATGTACTTTAATCCTCTAGGAAACGCACCGGGTGATGATTTTAAAGACTTAATTACGACGTAAGTATTCTTTTATGTGTTTATATCTATGATTAGACATAAAATAATTGTTATTGTAATTGTTTTGAAATTTGTCAAATTGATAGGGCACTTAATGATTGGAAACTGTTGGTGGGAAGCGGAATGAGACAGCGACGCAACTGGCAAACGTTGATTGATACCGTTCGATGTCCAATACAGGAAGGTTATGTAGAATGCGGTTATTTTGTGTTAGCTTACATGCGAGAAATAACCTATACTGTTGATGGACTAGCCGTGCTTCAAACCAAGGATTTTTATACTGATGCTGACATGAGTTTGGTTAGGACCGAGTGGGCTAATTTTGTAATGCGGTGTATACAATATTGACTAGAAAAATATAGAGACATTTCACTACCTATCGTTATATTAGTTGTTGTACAATTTTATCTAAGTAATTACATAATATTTTTGGAAATTCGATTGCATGTGTAACGTACTAACATACGGGATTTACTACCCGTGAGAAATTAAACGAATTTGCCAAAATTTTTTTTTTTTATAAAAAAAATTCGCACCGACGACGGTCCCACGTAAAAAACCGTCGTGGTAACCCTCGGGATATCACGACGGTCCCGAGGAGGACGGTCGTGGTATCCCCTCGGGATACCACGACGGTCCCGAGGGGGAACGGTCGTGGTATCCCGAGAGGATACCACGACCGTCCCGAAGAGGACGGTCGTGGTATCCCGAGGGATACCACGACGGTTCCCCCTCGGGACGGTCGTGGTATCCTCGAGGGATACCACGACGGTCCCGAGGGGGAACCGTCGTGGTATCCCTCGGGATACCACGACCGTCCCGAGGTGGAACGGTCGTGGTATCCCAGGATACCACGACCGTTCCACTGGGAACCGTCGTGGTATCCCGAGGGATACCACGACGGTTTGAATGTGAGACCGTCGTGGTATCCATGATACCACGACGGTTTTTAAATGGGCCCGTCGTGGTATGGTCTTAAAATCAGGCAGAATGTGAAATTTTTTCACATTACACGACGGTTAAAAAACCGTCGTGGAATCTTAAAAGATTCCACGACTCTGGATTCCACGACGGTTGGAAAACGGTCGTGGAATCGATACGACGACGGTTTTTAACCGTCGTGGTATCCCCTTTTTCTAGTAGTGTTAGCTGTAAATTGGTTTGGAAATTGGTGTGGGATGGAAATGGAATCCAATGTCAGTTTTGGTTCGTGCCCACAAAATGTCACGTCTATGTTGTTTCAGTTACCAACTTACTTTTAGTTAATTAAAGTGGCAGTTTGCAAAAAAGAAAGAAAAGAAAGAAAGAAAAAAAAAAAAAGAACATGGCAGCAACAACAAACTAGACATGATGAAGTGTTGTGGGGGGAGATTAGATTAAATTGAAGAGGGAATTGAGTGCATGCACACACCATCTGTTGTGTAGGACCGACATGCAGTCACAGCGCAGCAATTACCATATATATATATATATATATAAACTATCTCTAATTCTGACATGATTTTTGATATGCTTTCTGATCCTGTTCCATCAACAAAGCCTGTCTTACAGTTCAAGGATCAATAAGACCACTTCTACAAGTATATGATCTCTGCATGGTTAGACATATATACATGGCACGTTAAATACATATGGTACGTAATATGAATGTGATCCTGGAATATTTTAGAAAACTATTATTTTGGAGTCACACAATTTGAAGGGCGTTACGATCAGTAATGTAACTCTAGGTCGAATAAGTAGTTAGGTCAACTCATCCCGATCGTCTTCGGCCTCCAATCTTTATTTGCAAAGTTTTGTGGGTGTTGTGGTTGCCGGCATAGCTTAAGGATAATACCACACCTGACTTTACCTAAATGTGTAGAGTTTGAATCCTCCCACCTCCAAGTTAAAAATAAATAAAATAAAACGTTTGTATGGGTGTTATTATGTTAACTATGAAATGGTTAATTATACGAGTTTCAAGAGAATGAGATTTTAATTCCTTATGAATAAGCTTTTTATCATGGAATATTTTTATCATATGTATATAATAATGTGTGTTGCTAAATGTTAATTAAATCTGATCATTAACAAAGTGAAAAAGTATGAAAAACCGCCCGAATATATAGTAATCCTTCTCATAGGGCTCATTAAGAATTCGCATTATTATTAATGATCGCATATATAATGCATATATATATATATATATATATATGAATGAAAGATAACGATGCTGTTATCGCTTATTTAGTGCTTTGATTGCACGTTCCTTTTTATGCAAAACAACATTTCTGCCCAATTTTTCTCCCAATTTAATTAGGCCAAGACTTCTTCTTTCTTTTCTTTTCAATTAAAATAAAAAAGTACTAATGCTTGTGTATATGAAACATATATAAGCTAATATTAGTGAAGAGTTTGGAGAGTGTACGGGATGATGTTAATAATCAATATTATTTTAATTAGTATTGATCGCTTGTACTGATTGTCAAAATACAGATTTGTTCATTTATCAGATTCTTGGTATATTATATAGTGTTTGTGTAAAGAGTCAAAAGCCTCTTAAATACAATATTATTATTTGCGTTATATGCAGAAAATGAGAATCAGGGAATGGTATAGGTGGCGTCTCCTGGTATAACTATAGTTTATATTCCACCATATATATATACATCTATAAATACAGTTATATTCCTCCAAATACATGTATATAAATCCATATATACAGGTACATGCCTTGTTTCAAATTACATGATGTACTCTGTTCCTGTGAGACTTGTTTCCTTAGAGTAACAAGAAACAAGAGATCCCTCTACTCCAAATAATTGGTTTAATAAATGGTTATAAATTCAGTGCCTGTCAATTCAGGCGCGCTTTTTGCAAGCAAGAGACAAATAATTACTTGCCATTTGTCCCAGAAATTGACATTAATCTGTAATCTAATGTTACATTTACGCGGTTTCAAATTTACTTTAATTCCTTTTTTTTTTTCCCCAAATTTTTATGACAAGGCTTGTATTAAAGAGTTGACATTGTTACTATTTCAACTAAGAGTTCTCAACTATTTATAGACCGTGGGGAAAAGGTCAAATAACTTCATGAACTATCTTCATGAACTAAGAGTTCCCAACTATTTTTTATTTTATTATAATAATTTCTCTACATGTTGATAGTCAGTCTTACAAACTTGTTTGTTAAGCGGAAAAATTTTAAAAACTCTAACGATTACGCAGTTTTTCCCTAAAAAAAAAAAAAAAAAAAAAAAAACTTATTTTCAGGGAGGATCCGTCAAACCTTCTTAATCTAACCGCCCGATCACTTTGTATTTGTAGTTTTGTTGCGTGCCATATTATTGGCCGGTGTCAAACTAATAATTAATTAAAGAAAGTCAACTGGGTTCACAATTTCCCTTTTATAAAGATCTTTAAATGTCGTCATCTTCAAAGTGCATTTTTCATGAGCACCCAGCATTAATCAATTCATGAAGCCAATTACACATTGCCATATATACCAAAAAAAAAAAAAAAAAAGGAAACAAGTAGAAGAAGAAAAGAAAACGGGGCATGATTATAGGCCAACAAACATTCTTCCTCGTTCTCCATTTTCATTCTTAGCTTGCTTTTAGTTGAAAGCTCGAAGTCTCCTGACAGAAAGTCAACTAAAAAAAAAAAAAGAAAAACAACTCTCATACCAAGTAAATTGATATTTCTATACACTTTCTTTGTAACGACATACGAGCTCTACAACCAATCGAACTGCAAATTACAGAATCCAATGGCTTGAACAAATTATGAGTACCCGTTGTACTTTGGGAGATCATATATCCCTTTCCAGAAATGACATTACATTCCACCTATTATGGGGTAGCCCAAGGCTGCCCGGCAACACATGTTGCAAGGTAGACCGGCATCATTAGTGTGGCATAGTAGGTTGCGCTGTTAGCAAGCCAACGGGCCAACCTGGTCAACCGAGTCTTCCCAATAGGTCAAGGCTGGTCTGTCGAGCCTTTATACCAGGATAAGTTGCTGAACAAGACTGATCGTGTGGAGTAAAATCCTACCCAGCAGCCGTGCAGGGCAGACTACCATAAGACCTGCACATCAAGGTCTAAGACCAACCGGTTAGGAGCACAACTTCCCTGCAAGATCTTCTTCTACTCCCCGACACATGCAAGGAAGCTATGGTTTGTTATAACCGACCTAGGGAGCACCCAACTTGTAGGCTAACAGACGACACAAGGAATCCACGCCCAGGACATGTGGTGCCTAGCCCGCGTCCTCCTCAACCGTATCCCGTGCTTCCTGGAACAGCCTATGGCGCCAATCACACTCCAAACACGTAGCGAAAACACAATGGATCCCCCGTTTCCTGGGTGAACTACTTCTTCAGAGTAACCTAATTCTACCGGGCAGGATTTGACTTAGACCTATCCTAATTAGCACCATATAAATACTAAGCTCACACAATCTATTAGGTATGGACTCTTTTACCTTCCAAATACTCTACCTCACTCCAAGCCCTTTAGCCCTTAGCTCACTGTTCTGACTTGAGTATCGGAGTGCCTTTGGCAAACACTCCATCAGTGTCTCCCTTACTCTGAAGCTCTTCTCTTCTTTCTTGCAGGCTTACTATGCAGAGTACCAGTCCGACCACCATGCGAAGTTGTATGTGGTGTTGAGGTTAATATTCAACATCAACATTTTGACACTAGAAAGAGGGCCCTTGCCTTTCTAGCACTCTACTTTTCTTCTCTTGACTCATCTATTTAGAAGATCAATGGCGGACTCCAGAGCTTGAGACCAGCCCCAAGGTTCGAGGGGCACCATGCTAGGTAACTGACGAGCTAGGTGCCATGGCGAGGGTCGTGGTGTAGGACAAGGAGCTAGCTGGCAGCAAAGACGGCCTATCCAGACCGAGATCCTAGCGGGCAACGTCCAAGACTTGACCTAAATGGTTCGAGTGCTAGTGGAGACTCTTCAAGATGTCCAATGACGACTCCCTACACCTCAGGTCAAAAGTGGTGGTCTCAGAAGAGAACGATGACAACGAGAACGAGAACGAGAACGTCCCCAATGATCATGCTGGGGACAATAACTTGAGGGATCAACGTGACCGAGTTCGTGGTCATGGGAGGAAAAGTCCTTCCCGGCATACAGGAAGCCAGACAACTCGACGTCACGGACGTGATTGACAAAAGCGGTTCGTCAACACCCTTACTCAAGAGCAGGACTGCCGTGTAGCCTACGGGGCTTAGCGGGGACGTACACTTACCAGGACCCGAACCTCCGTTTTTGATCGACTGGGATATCGGGGTGCATGGTAGAATCACCACCAGGAAGAACGTTCCGAGAATTAGGAAGCAGAAGAGAATCCTAATCTGCTCGTGTAGCTGCAAAGACAAGTTGGCCTTTTCATGAACTAGAGGTTCGGTCTAGAGGCTACTGGAAGAATATATCCTCCCTTCACCCTAGAGATAATGACTGCACCCTACCCGGAAAGGTTCAACATACTGACCATAGCATCCTATGATAGCACATCAGACGCTGATTAGCACCTGGAAAACTACTAGGCACTAATACTCATGCAGAACGGAAATAAAGCTACCCTATGCAAGGTGTTTTGCCTGACCCTGACAAGCATTGCCTGGCAATGGTATCGCTGACTAAACTTGGGATCTATAAACTCTTTCTGCCAGCTTTCCAAAGCCGTCTTGGTAGCATTCATGAATGTCAAGCAAAGCAAGGATGAGTCCCTGAAGGATTAACTCAGCAGGTTTGACAAGGCCATCATGCAGGTCAAGACCTGCGTTGATGCCAACTTGATAGACGCCTTCAAGGAAGGTGTGAAGGATAGGAAGTTGCTCTAGGCTATGACCTACGACGCACCCCTGTCATTCACCCACCTGCAGGGGATAGCCTAAAAACACTCTAGTGCTGAAAAGTACATCAAGTCTCGAAATGGCCCTGGAGAATCTAGTAAGCAAGGAGAAAAGAAGAAAAGAAAGGACTCTGTTCGGCAGGATGGGTCACCTGCCGAGCAAAAGAAGTCGAAACAGGGCCCAGAAGTTAAGACCCCCTACTGGGAAGTTCCAACAGTATACCCCTCTCGTTGCCACAATTGACCACGGCCTCAATCAGATTAGTGGTTGTGGACATCTAAGGGATCCGCCATCGTGTTAGTCTGAAAGGCCAAAGAGGAACCAAAACAAATGTTGTAATTTTCACCGAGATGTCGGGCACGACATGGAGGATTTTATACAACTTCGAGACTAGATTAAGGCACTTGTCAGAGAAGGTCATCTTCGTGAGTTCGTAGAACGAGTTCTCGCACTTTCCCAACAGTGTGCGAAACAAGGTGGCCAAATAAACCGACCGCTGAGACAACCTCCACCCCTCGGGGTAGGAGGTGGCAGAACAAGACCTACCGGACAAGCCGGGCATGCGTAGCCACCATATTCGGTGGGTCAGCCACCGAGGACACATTAAGTGGGTGGCGTACATACATAAAGAAGCTCGACAAGTGCTTCGTGGAGAGCATATCAACATGGTGAAGTACATCATCAAAATTTCTCACCAAGAAGATGTGACCATCACATTCACAAATAGTGAAGTAGACAAGCTCCTGCACCCTCAAAATGATGTCGTGGTCAGAAAAGTGCAGATCAATGATAACACCATCCTTCGTGTCCTAGTAGACAATGAGAGCTCAGCAAGAATGCTATTCATAAGTGCCTTTAACAGGATGAGGATCACAGGAGAAATGTTGAGATCAGTACAAACTCTGTTGTATGGCTTCGCAGGAGACTGTGTCCGAGCAGCAAGAATGATCGACCTGCCAGCCACGATCAGGGATGGTGCAGAGAAAGTTACCATAATGGTTGAGTTCATAGTGGTCGACAAACCTTCGGTTTACAACATCATACTGGGGAGACCGACCTTCAACGCCCTAAAAGTTGTGGTGTCCACTTATCACCTTGCTATAAAAGTTCCCTACACCCACGGGTGTAGGAATCATCAAGGGGGGCGTTGGTTTCTATAATTATTAAAATCAATGATATTAAGTTCCCTATAGGTGAGGTAGAGAAATTGGATGACTTGGACCCCAGACTCCCATAAGAAGAGCACCGTGCTTTACCGGTTGATGACCTCGTGCTTTTCCCCCTAGATGTCGAGCACCCTAAACGAACTGTCCAACTAGGTTCTCGGCTCTGGCCAAAGATAAGAAAAGAGTTGGAAGTGTTCATACGGGAACACAAAGACGTGTTTGCTTGGTCACACGAGGACATGCCAGGCATCGACCCCTCGGTCATATGCCATCAACTTCATGTGAAACCGAGGCACAAAACGGTTGTGCAGTAGAGAAGAGCATTTAACCTTGAATGCTACGTGACAATCAATGAAGAAATGAAGAAAACTCCTTGATGCCAAGTTCATCAAGGAAGTAAAACACCCAAAATGGTGTGCCAACATGGTCTTGGTCAAAAAAGCAAATGAAAAATGAAGGGTGTGCATCGACTACACAAATTTGAACAAAACCTGTCCAAAAGACTGCTTTCCTCTACCCCGAATCAACCAACTTGTGGATGCCACAGTAGGACACGAGTTGCTGACCTTCATGGATGCATATTCGGGGTACAACCAAATCTTGATGAGTCAGCTAGAACAGGTCAAAACGGCTTTCACCACCGACCAAGGCCTTTATTATTACCAGGTAATGCCTTTCGGGTTAAAGAACGTGGGAGCCATGTACTAGAAATTAGTGAACAAGATGTTTGCACTACTAATCGGCAAGAAGTTGGAATTAGACGTTGATGATATGCTCTTGAAGAGCAAGAAGGCAACCAGCACGTGGACAACCTAAGGGAATGCTTCAATATCCTTTGACAATACCACATAAAGCTTAACCATGCCAAGTGCGCCTTCGGGATAGAATCTTGGAAGTTCCTAGGATTCATGGTGAATCATCGAGAGACAGAGGTTAACCCCGCAAAATTCCAAGTAGTTATGGACTTGTACTCTCTGCGATCCGTCAAGGAAGTGCAAAAACGTGCGGGGATGATCATAGCACTATATTGATTCGTGGCCCAGCTCGAACTTGCGGAACAGTGGGAGGCACCTCTTGAACATCCTCCTCGCTAAATAATGAACTTGAACTAGTGCTCGATTTGTTGCTGCTAGACTCCCTATCCTCGTACTCGCCCTTGGAATGATTCTCGAAATCAGACAAATCACTCATCATTACTTGCTTGGAAAAATGATAGAAGAAACAAGTCGTTACCTTCTCGAATAGAGTGGAAGAGCACGATTTCTTTGATGTTTTGGTCGATTGCTCTGCATGGTCTTCTCAGACGGGAGGAAATTTCACGCGAATGCTTCTAATGAGAGGCTCTGAGGGCTATTTATAGGCAAGGGGTTTGCCCTTGGGTGGAAGCTGAAAGGCCTATTTGAAATTTGAAAAACCCGCCCAAACGACAGCCAATCCTGCATCGACATATGTCATGGGGCGATTGACATTCAATGGTCGCGATCCTTTCTAGCCAGCAACAATAGCCCATGTTAAAATTCATGCCGAGAAGGCTGCTCGGGAAAATATCACTGCCACAGAGAAAGTTGGTCGAGAGGCCTACCGAGAAGGCTGGTTAGGCGTGAAGCAAAAACATAATGACGAAACCCTAACATACAGTATATACATAATTAAATCCTAAAACTAGGCCCGATCCCTCTGCTACCACCACTGACCCCTTAAAAATTCTCATAATTAGAGCTCAACCACATATGTCGCATCATAAGCTTTCAGGGCAAGACCCTTTTCGAGCCGAGCACCCCAGCAGAAAAAAGAGTACCCAACATCTACTATGTTGGGCCACACTTAGGGGGCTAATGTTATAGGGTAGTCCTAGGTTGCTCGACAACACATGTTGTGTGGTAGACCAACATCATTGTCGTGGCATAATAGGTTGCGCTGCAAGCAAGCCTACAGGCCAAGTTGGTCAGCCGAGTCTTCCCAATAGGTTAAGGCTAGTTTGTTGAGCCTTTCTACCAGGATAAGTTACTGAACAAGATTGGTCATGCAAAGTAGAATCCTACCCAGCAGCGGTGCAAGGTAGATTACCTTAAGACCTACACATTAAGGTCTAAGACCAACAGGTGAGGAGCACAACTTCCCCGCAAGATCTTCTTCTATTCCCTTACACGTGCGAGGAAGATATGGTTTGTTATAACTAACATGGGGACCACCCAACTTGTACGCTAATGGCCCAACACAAGGAATCCACGCCTAGGACATATGACACCTAGCTTGCGTCCTCCGCAATCATAACCCGTGCTTCCCGTAACAGCTTATGGCGCTAATCACACTCTTGACACGTGGCGAAAACACAATGGATCTCTCGTTTCTTGGGTAAACTACCTATTCGAGGTAACCCAATTCTACCATGCAGGATTCGACTTAGACTTGCACCAATTAGCACACTATAAATACTAAGCTCACACAGCTTATCAAGTACGAACTCTTTACCTACCAAATACTTTGCCTCACTCCAAGCCCTTTAGCCTTTAGCTCATTATTCTGACTTAAGCATCGGAGTACCTTCGGTAGATACCCCACCGATGTCCCCCTTATTCCGAAGCTTTTCTCTTCTTCCTTGCAGGTTTTCTAGGCAGAGTACCAGCCTGACCATAGTATGCAGCCGTGCGTGGTGTTGAGGTTGATTTTCAGCATCAACACTACCAAACCCTAGCTTCAGTGGCTTAATTTTATAGATCTAGAACTAAAAGATAGAGCATAAACTTTGGCTAAAAGGTGGTTTCCTCGAACCTTCTCTCTAGAGACATAATACGTAATTGTAGACGTAAACACGTTAACGCGTTTATTTCTTCAACTGGGTTTTTCATGACACTAGTAAAAATAGTTGATTTGACAACAATTATAACCGTCGTCTAAAGTTAACACGCAACCATCATGTAATCCACCGTCGTGGAATGGTTTGAGATGCCACAACGGTTAAATAAACCGTCGTGGTTAGGTGATATTCCATGATGGTTTACTCCATCGTCGAAAAGAGAAATAAGACGGCAAAACGTCGGTTTGGTCAAAACGTCGTGTAAAGTTCAGGATCATTTGGCACATAGTGTGTACAGTGGAGTTTACACGACGGTTTTTGTCAAAACTGTCATGTAAAGTGGAGTTTACACATGTATTGTACGTGACTCATTCCATTAAAAATTTAACGGATGTGGATATAAAGAATTAAACCGTCACCTTTTTAGAGAGTTTAGGGTCAGCATGGTTAAAAAAAAAAAAAAGAAAAAAAGAACATGAACTAAAGTGTCATCTCTTAAAGAGTGCATAGACTATTTAGGCCAATTACTATTTTTAAAATTTTTTAACTTGATATGAATAAGGGTATTTTCATCTTTTTAGGAGTATTTTTCTTCAAAAAGCACAAAACGTGCTTCTCAGGTGACCATTCCGTGAGTTTTTTAACGGAATCAGACAAAAATGACCAAACCGTCACCTTTTTAGAGGGTTTAAGGTCAGCACAACAAAAAAAATAAAAATAAAAAATAAAAATAAAAATAAATGACCAAAGTGTTACCTCTTAAAGAGTTTAGGGACCATTTAGGTCAATTATTCTATTAAATAAATAACAACACTAACATCAGTAATATTGAATCTCACTCACTAATAGAGGATGAGTCTCACTATATGAGGTCCACTAGTGAAACTCACCTATCTATTAGTGTTATATTTAACATCATTGATGTTGTAAATCATTTTTCATCAAATAATGAGTTTCGAATTTTATTGTTAGATTTGTCTGGTTTTTTTTTTTTTTTTTTTTTTTCTTTTTCTTTTCAGAAGCTCAATTATGTCATGTGTATCAGGAAGTTAAAGAAAGCTTCCGATTCAGCTTATGTTCTTAATATAAAAGATAAGCTTGTTTGATTGGAGGATTCACCTCCATCTATAGTGTATAGAGGCTTCTTATTTATAATAATAGATTCTATTTTCAAAAAAAAAAAAAAAAAGTTAATAAATAGTTGCTACATGTACATTTGCCCCGATGACCTTGTAATGGGTTCAAGTTCAACACGGTGTTTAGAATTTCTTTGGAATAAGTTGAAATATCAAGTTTTTTTGTAAGTAAATAATAGTTTTAGCCTCAGAGCAAAAAGAAAAGAAAAGGAAAAAAAAAAAAAAAAAGGAGTATATTAGCGGCCATGGATACAAAGACCAATCGTAGGTTTATGCTTCTTCTCTTCCTCTACTTGTTTCTCAATACCAATTTCTGCCTCGGAGCTGATACCATCTCTGCAAATCACTCTTATCTCTCGAGGCCAGACCATTGTGTCTGTAGGTGGAATCTTTGAACTAGGATTCTTCAGACCAGGTAATTCTTTAAATTACTATATAGGCATGGAGTACAAACAAGTCTCTCCCCGGACAGTAGTTTGGGTGGCAAATAGAGAGAAACCGGTTTCAAATACATTTTCTTCGGAGTTGAAAATCTCAGATGGCAATTTGGTTATTTTCGATGAGTCAAACATCCCAATTTGGTCCACGAATGTTATCCAATACGAACGGAAACCTCATCTTAAGCGAGGTATCCAGTACGTCAAAACCTTTATGGCAAAGTTTTGATCAGCCTAGCTACACATAACAAGTCAGTTTCTCACTTCATGGAAGGCTTCAGAGGACCCTGCCCCAGGCCCCTTCTCTCTTGAGCTAAACCCAAATGACAACTCCTTTGTCATTCTCTGGAATAGGTCTAGGATACATTGGACTAGTGGACCTTAGAACGGGCAGATTTTTAGCTTGGTACCTGAGATGAGGCGCAATTATATCTTTGATTACAAGTTTGTCTCAAATGATAATGAAAGCTACATCAACTATTCAGTTTATAGCACCTCTGCTATCAAAATATCTCGGTGTGTGTTGGAAGTTTCAGGGCAGATTAAGCAACTAAATTGGCTTCCTAGTAATGAATGGAATTTGATTTGGTCTCCACCGAAAGATCAATGTGATGTTTATGCTTTTTGTGGGGCATATGGCAGCTGCAACGAGAACTCCTTGCCCTCTTGCCATTGTTTGCACGGGTTTCAGCCATGGGTGCCTAGTAATTGGGATTTGAGGGATTACTCCAATGGGTGCTTGAGAACAACTGGACTGCGGTGTGGGAACAACAGTGTCGCTAATGGTGAGAGAGATAAATTTCTGCCCATATACAGCATATCAATGCCCGGAAATCGACAGTACGAGCAAGCATGGAGTTTAGGAGAATGCGAAGCAAGCTGCTGAAACAAACTGCTCTTGCACTGCTTATGCCTAAGACAGCAGTGGTTGTTCAATTTGGACTGGAGATCTCTTAAATCTGAGGCAACACGGAGCACACACTCTCTATCTTCGATTGGCAGCTTCTGATATTCCGAATCATAAAAGCAGAAAGCTTTATGATTCTCTTGTCTGGGATTCTAACCATCGCCATTGTCGTCCCTTGTGCTGCCTGTTTAGTTTATTATTTGAGAAGAAAAAAAGCGGTCAATAAACGAGGTAACTATAACTATGTGAACATTCAGCGCTCATCAATATACACTAGATTTAATTGAGCACATTAATTAAGTAAATGTTGAGAGGTGTAGCATGTATAAATAAATATGAAAGGCTAGAAAAGGTTAACTAAACTAATTTTTTGAAAATGGAAACCCATATCCAGATAGAAAGAGATGCATGTTACCAAATTGGGAGAGCCGCTTTGACATCATGTTGGGAATTACAAAAGGGTTTCTTTATCTTCGTCATGATTCAAGTTTAAGGATTATCCAAAGAGACATGAAAACTAGCAATGTCTTACTTGATGAAGAAATCAACCCAAAAATCTCCAACTTTGGTTTGGCAAAGATTTTTGGAGGGAAACAAACGGAGGCAAGCACAATTGGAGTAGTTGGAACATATAATAAGTTTTTTAGTTGAACTCTCTCTCTCTCTCCTTTTTTTTTTTTTTTTTTTTTTCCAGCTAATGGAAGGTTCAAATCACCTAATCATATATCTTAGTCCAACCAGCCAACGTCTAATTGTTTTTATGCAGTGGTTACATGTTTTTAGAGTACACATTACATGGGTTGTTCTCAATCAAATCGGACGTTTTCAGTTTTGGTGTCATCATAATTGAGATCATTATTGGAAAGCGGAATACTAGATTTTACCATTTAGATGAATCTTTGAGCCGTCTAGATAATGTGAGTGTTACTATTGTAATAAAGCCTACTATTTCTCCCTGTGGTAATCTGAATACGCTTCACTAATGTATAAATTACAAGCTTGGAAATTATAGAAAGAAAATAAGGCACTGGATCTGATGGACCCAACTTTGAGAGAGACTTGCAATGAAAATGAGTTGTTGGCGAGTGTTTCAATGTGGGACTATTATGTGTCCAAGATGATCTAAACGATCGTCCCACTATGTCAAATGCGCTCTTCATGCTTGGGAGTGAAAGTGGAAGTCTAATATTTACATTATTTTTAATTTAATTTTTTCAATAAATCCCCATAATTACGTAATAGTATTTACTAGTAAATCCTCGTAAATACGAGTAAATCCATATATTTTACTAGTAAATGTCATTTTTATTTGATAAATTTGATTATGTAATCTAAATATTTACACTGATTTTAAAATATCATATATCAAATATTTACATTTATTATAATTTAACTTTTTCAATAAATCCCCATATTTATTAGTAAATGTCATGTTTATTTGATAAATTTGATTATGTAATCCAAATATTTACATAGATTTTAAGATATCATATATCTAGTAAATCTCAAAATTTAAATCATAGTATATCAAAAGATTTACTAATATATAACTGAATTTACAATTTTTTTTAATTTATAAAATTGGATTTACCAGTTAATATCGTATTTACTAGTAAATTCTTTACTTACATTAATAATTACATGTAACCAAATTAAATATATGCATTAGTTTTCAATAAATTATCATATTTAGTTAAGATATTTATTAGTAAATCCATATATTTACGAAACAAATATGGTATTTACACGTAAATTCTTTGATTGCATTGAATTTTATATTTTTTGTATATTTCATAAATCCAATGTAAATATCAAAAATATGTAAATATGTTAGTTTTCATTAAATAAATTATTTTTAATCATTATTTTATTTAATATTTTAATGTAATTACAAAATTTCATAAATTACAAAATACACCTTAAATTATTCCAAATTAAACCCCCAAATTCAACAAACCCTAACCTTAACCCAAAATCCCTAGTCCTAAATTGCCACCGACGCCGCTGCCGCGGCCAATCGATCTCATGAACCTCAGGTGGAATCAGCGTCAGTCATTGTAGCCACAGAAGAAGACAAAGTCAGCGACAGACAAGGTCAGTGATCTCACGGTGGGAGGTCGATGATCGCTGCTCGTGGAGCTTTGGTGAGGTTGTGACATTTGGATTTAGATCTTCAAAGCAATTGCTCGAAATCACCGTTGCTAGACAAGAAGTCGTCGACTTTTCGGCAATCATCGTGATTCTCCGTTGCAGCAAGACGACTTCGTGTTTCTTTTCGTGGCCCTAACTGTCACGAGACCACGATCGTCGCAGGACCGTCATGGCCGTCAGGAGACCAAAGAAATTTCAATTAGGACTTCGGCTGCGCCGGAGGAGAAAATTTGTCGCTCAGATCACAATGACGGAGATGGATAGACTCGCGAATCCAGTTCCCCACCATCACAGAGCAACACCATTGGAGGAAGATCGTCAGACACAAAGAAGAAGACCCGTAGAGGAGTAAATCTGGAAAAATGAAATCTTTAGAAAGAAATATGCTAGTTTTTTCTTTTCTGAAATTGATTCTGCCATTTGCTTAAAATAGGTTAGATAGAACTGCTATTTTGTGTAATTACCGTATTTGTTTTGGTCATTAATGAGCTGAAATTAAAGGATAGTAATAGCACAGGACCATTGGAAATATAGTAATGTGAAACATTGAAAGCTATATTCAAGATCTCTCATAGCCCGAATGCAAAAGAACAGAAAGAAAACAGGAAGAAAAATTCAGGAGAACAATCTCGCATAAACCCCAATAAAATTATTTTCAGTAAAAGAATTCCCTAAAACAGCTTAGAAGGCCAAAAGCATCACAATGGCACCGAACCCTGTAAGGAGACCAGCTTGGAAACTGCCTTTGTAGTTGATTGAAGCAGCAGATGGTGCTCGTGCAGACTCGTGAGGCTCAGTAGAAGGAGCGCTGTTAGGAGAAGACGACGAAGGACCATCCGACGATGGTGAGTCTGAAGACAATGGAGGAGGAGTTGATGCGGTTGGAGCAGTGGACTCCGGTGCTCCTGCTGGCGTTGGAGTAGAAGAACTCTTTGGAGCCACGGAAGGAGAAGGTGCCGGGGGTGAAGAAGTGCTTGCGAGAGTATCGATTTCAACCTTCATTCCTTGGTTGCAATGCCCTGGTGTTCCACAGATGAAGTACCTTTTCCCCGAAGCAAGCAGAGGGATAACAGTGTTACCATCGCTGTAAGCCTTGATTTGATTACTTGGCTTGCAAGAATCGTAGTCCGCTTTCGTGACTTCGACCAGATTATGGTTTGGTGTGTACTGGAAAACTGCAAAATGATAAGAACCAGGCACACATTAGTGTCCTTCACGCGGACCGTGATAAAATATTTCCTTCAACGATTTACCATAATTTTTTTTTCAAAAATTCAAAAACCGGGTAGTGATCTAAATATGAATACAAATGCAGGAAAGCAAGAATTGGAACAAGAAAATCGCAACTCGAAACCATAAAAGTTACGACTACGAATGTCAAAATGTCATTTCAAATGTAGAGTTAGATTTTAGTACTTACTGAGATTGTCTCCAACTAAGAAAGTCAGAGATGAAGCCCAAGAAGTGAGGTCAGTGGAGGTATCCCAACTACCAGTTGGAGCGCCAACAGTGTAATTTGCAGCCATGCCAAGCTCAAGGAGGATGGCCATGACAGCCAAGCTCAAAATTGTTGATCTCCTCATTAATATTAATGTCATATGTTGGCAATTGGTTTGGGGAATGGTCAGACTCAAAAGAAACAGAGAGAAGTTGCAGAAAGATCAGGAATATATGTCAAATGAAGCGGAATGTTTATCAGAACCTGGATTTTTGGGCTGGCATTCGGAGTTATATATAAAGACGTCAAAGCGGCTTAAGAAACTTCTCTTTTTTTTTCCCCCCCTTTTTTTTCGGAATATGTCGTTGAGAGTTGGTTTAAGCCTCGAAGCCAAATTGATGCCAGGTTGTATCTCGGGTTCTCAATTATTGTTCTTTTTTTTTTAATTATTTTTTTGGGAATGACAATTATTGAACAGGAGACAAGTACTTAAGTTTGCATGAAAGATATTGCTTCGCCAACAACTTCATCAAGAAAATTTATTGGTTGTTTCGACAATATTAGAAAAGGTTACTTATTTGTTCATGGGTGTGATCACAGTTTTTAGCGATATATATATATATATATATATATCTTTAATTAACAAAAAGATTTACATATTATTGTGTTTGTATGTATAGTTTAATGATAATTTCATACCAAACTTTTAATAACGGAGTCAGGAATTTTTATCATTTGGGACTAATTAGTAACTAAAAACAAAATCTTATAAACGCAATTTATTTTTAATTATTAACGGAGATTTTAGGTGTATTAATATAGAGTTACACATATATAAATATAATTTGACTTAAAAAAAAAAAAAAGTGTGGGGGCTCAACTGGGCCTATAATGGCTCCTTCAGCTGCTAACTTCACCATGTAAACTATTGTAAAGTGTAGAATTTGATTATTTTCTTTACTATTTTTATTGCTTTTGCTGGAAAGCTCAAAGTCCTAATGAGGAGAATATTACAGAAAGTCTTTGTTTTGTTTTGTTTTGTTTTTTGTTTTTTGTTTTTTTTTTCTTGAAACACTGAAATAAAATTTACATAAGCATTAAAAAAAATGGACAGACAGTAACACGCGTAGGGTGAGGAGAAAAAGTCTCAAGTGTGGAGTAGTTTACTGCAGCCACGTGAAGGTTGCACCTAATCCAAGCACGCATATATGTGCAGCGGCTAGTAAGGAACACACACACACACATATATATATGCAGGCAAGACCAAGTTGGCTCAATTACTTATAAGAATGTCTTTAATAATTATATCACTACTAACAATAGTAATGACAATTCATATCTAACCATATATTATTATTTTATATTTTTGATACATTATTATTATTATTATTATTATTTTATTGCTACTACTATTACTATTACTATTACCTTTTATTTTTCTTTTGGTTGGTCTTGGTTAAAAGGAATCCAGCATTGTGGAGTCGTTGGGCAGATTTTGTGGTTCATCCGGGCTAATTGAAAACAATAACGTTAAAAATCTATATTTATATACACGCGCACTTGAATCTGTCCTTGATGTGATAATTGTAGCAAAAATGTCCTCACTCTAATTTCTTTTTAATACAAATTATTATGGAGCTCGGGTTCTGGCGTATACATAAATGCTTCTTGTATGCAAAGTGCAATTAGCCATACACATTGTACCAGTAAGAAAGTACGGACAAAGTTAAAGAAGGAAATTGGCAATATGAAAGAGAAGCATATCTAACTATGCTAGCCACTTGTTTGCAACTTTTCACTTTTTTACTGTCAAAACGTTCTCATATTTGAAATTCCATAATCTTAATATAAATTTTTTTGTATAATTAACTTATTGTGATGCGTTGGACCTAAGTGATTTATGTAAAATTGAATCTATTCTTTGAGTAAACTAGATCAGGGATTTTCTGTTCTATTGGTGGACGATATTCTCTCTCTGTTTAATGGAGGATATAGGAATGGGGAATGGAGAACATCAATGATACTTCTTTTTTCTTCAACAAAAATAAATTAATTAACTTTAAAAAAATATAAATTGAAGAATTCAATGATAGAGTAGAACATGATATATTTTAAACCTTTCCCTTTTTATTTATTTTATGTTTGTATCTTTTTTTTTTTTTTTTTGGCTCAAATATAATATTGACCTTTTAAAATAGTTTATTATTATAACTTATGTTTTTATTATTCTTTATGTGTTTGGCAGCATAAGCGTTTCTTTTGCACTATTATATTATATCGTTGAACCGTTAAGACTCCATGAATTGTAGGGCTGGTGCTGTGTGGTGATGTGTTTTTGGTTTAAAAAAATCGTAGCCTAATTCATTCTGTTTTTAACTACATTTTTTGGTTAATTAAGAAAAAGGGTTTATTTCTACTTTTACATTTGAATTACAGTTACATATAGTAAAGCGATTTTTTTTCATGTAATTGACAAATGAAAGGATTTGCTTGTGCCATGAAAATATAACTGGTTAGAGTTTTCCATAAGCATGAAAAAAAAATATGATTTTCTAAAAAAAACGTGCAAGAAAAAAAAAACATTGTGTTCAGTGCGATATCTTTTCGCTAGTTGAATAATATGACCCATTCAATTCAGCGATTGCTGAGCTAATATGTTGGGTTTAGTGGAGTCGGGATTTAAATTTTTTTTTTTTAAAGGATGTAAACTAAATCAAAATTTTGAACAAAAATTATTACAATTCAACATCTTTTACTTACCTTTGGTTTTCCATTTATATGTTTGATTTTTTTTTCCCTTCCAAATTCAACTAAACTAATTGTAACAGACTTTAACTAATTTAAAAGTCTACAAAATTGTGGCTTTATATAGTAATATAGTTTTTTTTTTAATTATTAATTGAGATGTTAAATTTGAAATATATGAGTTACTAAGAAAATAAGTTAGGGGTATGGTTGATTTTTTTTTTTTTAAGTTATGGTAATGTTATAATTTGAGAAATTTAGGAGGGGTAAACAAGGGAGAAAATTGCAAAACATTTTAATAATACTTAAGGAGTCCTTGGGCCTATATGTAACACACTCTCGGCCTCGGTAATTTCATAATTTATGACACACTCTCCTCTTTCAAACTTCTATCTGAGATCGATATTATTATTTCTTTCTCTAATGGGAGATGATTCTCTCTCTCTCTCTCTCTCTTTTACAATTTTTGTTTCAGATTCTCATGATAATTTCTTTAACTTCCTTGTAGTATGGTAGTGTACATTGGAATTGTGTGCACCCCCTCTATCCCCGGCCATTGGCTTTCATGAAAACGATCAACAGACGAGTACTTCACATAGTGTTACATAAAACGCATACATTCTCCACTTTTCTTAATATAATAATATCTAAAGGTAAAAATCTCAGAATTTTTTTTTCTTATTGTTTGTCATTTTCTTTTTTGAGCAGTGATATACATCATAAAAAAGATATATCAATAATATCACAAATATATAAGTGTCCATATGATATAGATTTTAAAATATTAAAATGGGTTGTTTTGTTCAATATTTTTTCCTCTAATAATTTATAGTTTTAGTTTCATGATCTATTATGACTATTTTTCATGAGATGCATCATTTTCTAGCCTGTTCGAAATCCAAACAACAAAGTTTTGCCTAAAGATGTTGATGAGTTGTTTTCTCTCTTTGTATTGAATTTTTTTTTTTTTTTTTGGGCTTATAATATGACATGTCACTAACAATAAGCCGAATTAACGTATAACTGCTTGCGAATTGCGTGGTGAACACTCAACAGTTGATAGATATAGTAAATACACCATGTATGAATCACAATAGATTAATATTTAGATGCTTACTATCTTATAAGATTTGCAATAGACGTTTAATGCTTCCCCATGGTTCACCTATTTACACCAGTGGTGCTGGTGAGTGGTGACCGTGTAAAAAGATACAAATAAAATATGGTTGGGAAACTGGACCAAAGGAACATGATTTTAATCCTTGACTAGCTAGCTAACGGAGGTTTGCAGGACTTTCAAGTTTCAACCACCCAAAAAGATGGTAAACACACACACATGCATATATACATACACACACACGCAATACTTTTTTTTTTCTTTTCTTACTATTATTAAGGAAATTTGAAATCTATTGTTAGACAAATTCAGTTGGGATAAAAAACTGCGTTGGCAAAGCTTTGAACTTTCTGAGTTCCAATATGTACATAATGCCCACATATTCCCAACTATTTAGACTATAAGATAAGAGAAGCTGATCATGAAGATTAATTCAAATCACATGTCGTACTCCACTCAAATCACATGTCAAGAAAACAGTGTTAAAACAAACATCAAAGTATTTCTGCGTTCTCTTCACCTATTTATGTTGAAGAGGTCTCAAACACCGTAAATGACAAGCTAGGGAAAAAGCTCGACAACAAGACACTTGCTCAACAAAAAGAGGAGATTATGGTATTAAGATTCTGGGATAAATTGGAGAAACTCAATAACATATAAAGAAATATAATTGTTGATTCAGAAAAGAAAAGTACCTATACACTTTGTATTCGAAATGGAAAGGATTTTAGGATGTACTAGATGATTCAAGTTTAGCTTAGATTCGTTTGCTTTCTATGGAAGATTGTGTCTTTTGTTTTTATTTTTGTTTGGTTTGCCATTAAGACTGGATCCGGTTTTCTATATTTTTATTTTCCTCCTCTTTTATTTTCTTTTATTATAAATTTGAATAAAAGCTTTAGTTCCCCTCTCCATTTCTTTTAGAAAAAAATACCACTTTTATTTAACTAGATGTAAAACGTTAAAGTGTACAATATTACGTTAAAACATAATATATAAATATTAAGAGAGACAAACCACCTTTAAACTTTTTGAGAATCAACAATAGGGTAAAGCTCATATCCAATGTAACAACTTCCACCAACAACACGACCTCCTCGCTTTCCACTGCTGAAGTTTGGAAAAAAAGCTTATCGAGTCGTCAAGACACTTCTTGCAATCCAAACCCTTAAGGTCCCTGGCACACTGAGCCAGTCCATACAGCTTCGGGTCCGGTCCGGTCCTGAGCACGAACTCTCCAGTTCGCATACAGCTTCGAGATCGCGGAGGCCTTGTCCGACAAACTGCTCAACAGCTGCTTCACTTTGGGGTCGAAAGACTTGGGGTCTTCCACGTCCTGCACGTTCCACATGTAGAACCTGTTTGTGTCGTCGATTTGTCCGAAGAAGTAGTTGTCGGAGTACTTCAACAGGCAGTTGTCGTACCAAATGACGGCTCCTTTGTTGTAAGGGCAGCGGCTCTGGAGCTCCTTGGCTGCTCCGACGACGCAAGTCTTGCAGTCGGCGGAGGAGACGTCGCCGCAGCACAAGCCGAGCCCGTTCACTTGGCTGTCTCCTGACTTGCCGGTTGAGGTGTCGAAGGCGGTCGGAGGGACTTTGGTGGACAGACGGCTGAGAAGTTCGTTTAAGTTGGCGCCGAATGTGGAGTTGGCTGTGTAGTTTTCTTTGTTGAAGCAGAAATGGGAGAGAGGGTCGTCAGCATTGGCTGCATTGAGGAGAATATAAAAGACGAGTGAGAAAGCGAGGAGAGAGATTGGTTTTGAGGAGGACATAATGATATAGTGCGATTTATGGCAAGCTTTTGGAATTAAGATTTAGAGTTTTTTTGTTGATGTGCGTTCTCTCCCGTGAGTTGCGTTTTATATGTAGACAAGTTTGTTGTTTAAGGGTGGGATGATTGGTAAGGGAGTTGAAATTGTTGACTTTTTTACGTAAGAAACATAGTCAAACATGTTAGACGGAGAGAGTGGGAAGAAAATATTTGTCAAATAAAGAATGTGACTTGCTCTGGAGGATATTTATACTATATAATATTTATACATATAAATGTATGTGCGTGTGTGTGTGTGTGTGTGTGTGTGTGTGTGTGTGTGTGGTTGAGGCGTGCTGTTTCAAACCCAATGAAAGAGCCATAATGGAAGGGTCCAGGTCGACTTTGTAGGTTTTGGAAGGCAAAGTTAATTAATTGTCGTGATTATAAACGGATGAACGATGTTTCTCCAACTTTTGCATGATTTTCATAGCTTCTACACATGATCTCGGCCATCAAAAATTAAAAGCTTAGCTTGCGTTTGGTGTACGGATTTGGAATGAAATTTTTATATTGAAGTTTGGTTAACTTTTTAAAAAACTAGTTATAATTTTGATTAATTTTTTAAGGGAGAAAAAAACAAAAATTGATATGAAAAACTTAGGTTTGGAACTGGGAGTCAAATGAATGAGGTTTAATTTGATGCTATTGGAGCTTAGTTGTAGTGTTATTATTTCAACGTTAATCTTCTGACGAATTGATTATGTTAACTGTTTTTAGAATATAATAGGTTGAATAAAAAATCTATAACCCGATCAATCTATCCGAATCCACCATTACTCAACTTGATTAATCCAATCCGATGTAATCCAATCTTAAGCTTAACCCAACCTGCCTAACCCACCCAAACCGAATTTTTATTGGGTGTGTTTCCATTGAAATTTAATAACCCGTTATAAACTCAACCCACTAAATCAAGCTTTTAATGTTTTTAAAATATATTTTAACTATATATTAATTAGCTTTTACTATGGTTTATGACAAAGATATTTGAACTGGAATTGTTTATTTTGATTAGTACACAAAATTACACTTTCTTTGGCATTTATTATTGTGTAAATGCTAAATTATGTAAGTTTTAATTACACATTATCATAAATTTTATTCAAAATGATTTAATTGGAAAATGTCTAGTTTTAGCTTATTTATTTGCAGATTTATAAAAAGTACAAAAATCATGGAAAAAAAAAAAAAGCCATGCAATTGAGCCATGGAATCCATTCCTTTAAGTCAGATTAGCTACCAAGCTAGTCAAGCAGCAAATTGAAGAGCGCCACGTGGCCTGCTATCCGCAACAACCATTCCATTCACACCACGTGGCGGATGTGTGTAGCAATCCTTTACTTTCCAAATTTCTGCTTCAGAAGAAAGTCTTCCAAGAGAATTAAATCAGCTTGATTTCTTACCTGATCAAATATTTGATTTCTCCAATTAATTATAATATTATTTTAAGTTTCCTAATTTTATTTTCTAGTTTTAGTTTTTCATTTTTATTATTCTGTTTTCCTTTTTGGTTGAGCCTGTAAAACACTATATATAGAGGGCCCTGCTTGTTGTAATATTTATTCAAGGATTGTGAGGTTGCAGTAGTATTTATTATATTTTAGTTTATTTTCAATTCTTATTTCCTTAGTTTTCTTATTAGTGTGAGGTGAGTGACACACCATTTGTGAGTGAGACACTGCTAGTGGAAGGCTCAGTCTAGAGTGAATTTTATTTGTTTGCGTTTTTTTTAATTCAATTTATTATCCAACGTTTATAAATTTGTTTCATTTTATTTTCTTCTGCTTAGTGTTTATAATATATATTTTTGTAATGACAGCAGTTCTAGTTATTATATTCGGTGCATTAAATTACTAGTGACATATGGTTTTCTTTCAATTGGTTTTATATGAACATCTCTTACTGCATTTTGCCATGGGGTACTTTGTCACTTTCGGGTGACGTATAAGAATAGTGGTGTTTACTTTAACTAGAAGAGATTAATTTGGTCAAATACTTTTTCTATTATTTGTTCCTTCAAATCATATTTTTCTATTGTATGTTTGGGATGTGAAATGTGTAGTTGAGTTATAGAATTGAAATATTGAGTTTGAACAAAAGCATTCAAGATTCCTCACCTATCTTTTCTTTATTTTATTTTTATTTATTTCATTTTATTATCAAAAATCCCAAAAATATTAATATTTTGCTTTGTTCACATATCTTTTTAATGCTTGTTTTCTATTAATCTTTTTTGTTATTTTTACTACCTCTTCATGAGATCGACCGTCCTCGTTGTGCTATAATTGATCGCTTTATCGATACACAATTTGGACTTAATCATTTTATCTTTTTTTTTTTATTTGCTTTGTTATAAGTTTTAAGAAATTGAACTAGATTTGATATTGTCAACTTGATATCGAGAGTATGTTATGATTTGTTATTTTTTTGCACATTTCTTGTTTAAAATTGCATTATTAATTTTTTTTTTTTTTTTATTAAAACGTCCAACCTGATCAACTCATCCATATCCCAATCCGATTTTAATTGAGTATATTTATTTTAAACTTTGAATTGATTGGATGGGTCAAAACGTTTTCCAACCCACTCAAACTTATTTGAGTGGATTGAAAAAATCACAAAACCCACCAAATCTACCCAATATTCACCCCTAGAATATTATAACTTTTCCCAAAGATTAAGTGTACAACCATGATAGAGTCGTTCTTCAACACATTATGATATAATTAGATTATCAGTTTTTCCAAAGGCTCAGAGAGTTAGATGATGAACCATATATTTATATAATTGTATATGGGTAAATAGTAGTAGTAATTAAGGTTAATTTAATCCTTTGGGACTGTAACTAAATAATCTGTTTATGAGCAAAGTGGAATAATTTTAGTCAGACAATGTGACATGCAGGATTTTAGTAAAATTACCATGGCTACGTCAGAGTTTTCAAGGCTTTGACCAAACCCATAATTTTATTTGTAGTTCATTTATCATGATATCAGAGTCAAATTTTATAGACGATGATATGTTTGAATCTCGGTCCATATTTTTCATGACACCCTACGCATGAAGAAGAGTGTTAGAAGTAGCTAAGCTATTAGGCGATGTTTATATGTAGAGTGGCGTCCTCCCCCTTAAACTAGCTTTTGAAGATAAGTACTTCTATCCAAACTCATATAGCATCCCAAAACTAGGAACTCTGACCACCTCTTGATTCTTATTGTACTTATCCAACAAATAACCACTACTAGAAAAGAGGGATTACACGACGGGTTTTAACCGTCATGTAAAGTTTACACGATGGTTACCCAATCGTCGTATAATCCAGCGTCGTGGAAGATAACACGACGGTTTTATTACCGTCGTGGTATCTCAATGTTACACGGCGGTTTTAACCGTCGTGCAATCCCGATAAACCGTTGTCGAAACAAGTAATGTAGCAACATTACACGACGGTTCTATCTGGAACCGCCGTGTAATGCACCACATTACACGACGGTTCCTTCTGGAACCGTCGTGTAATGTGGAAAATTACGCGACGGTGGGTCGAACCGTCGTGTAATGTACTATGTAAAAAAAAAAATTTTGGGTTTTTTGGTGATTTCCCACGGGTGGCCTAATCTGTATGTTATCCAATACACGATCCAAGATATTAACTTCATTGATCAAAGTTAAAATACACACTAATTATTACATTACAAGTTTATACATCATAATTAATGAATTCCGTTACATGGCTAGCCCATTCTCCCCTAATCAAATCTAAATCCTCAGAAGAATAAAATTCTTTACTTTCAAGTGCATCAATTCCATTCAACACTATATCCCTCATAAAACCTAAAATAAAATAACCACATTCAACACTTCCCTCTTGGAGAGGACAAGGACGATTCGAGATTTTGGTTTTACAATCTCGTCTCCTTCTAATCCCTTCTCCGGTCGTAATCTTCCAATCCGTTAGGGCCCTAGCAAATTGGTAAAATTCAAACTAATTAAGATGCATATAATTAAGATTAAAAAAAATAACATATTAAAATTGACTTACATGTTCATTAGCTCAGTAAAATCGTCTCGTTTCTTCTCTTGAAGATGATCAAAATAAAGGATGAGGTCCTCCCATGGGTCAATGACACCCAAAACCCAATGTCTCCCTCTGTTATGTGGCACAAGATAAAGCCGTTCTTTTGGTGCGTCACGCAAAAAGCTAAGAAGATTGTCGGCTCGCTCTCTCTTGCCAGCATCTTTAGTATCTGTTCTCACCAGTGAGATCAAGCTTGGAGACACAAACACAAACTTCTCAGCTTGCCCATTAATTCTACATAGTTTCTCCAAATATCTGCATAACCGTATCAAAATTGTCACTCTACCTGACATATAGAAGAATTTCCAGATAAAAAGAAAATTTAAGATAAAGAATGTCGTACCTCATGTAGACTAATATACAATTCGCACTGATTTCTTGTAAATTAATGAACTCATAAATATCTTCAAAGCTCAGAAAGACATGCATTTCAAAACCCATGATCATGTATGATATTGGGACCTCAATCTGATTACCTTGACGCATGAAACTATGTGCATAATAAGCCAAAGGCCTCATCGCCATTTTCTTGTTATTAAAGTCGAACACTAGTTGTTGTTCTTGCGCACCTTGTTGTACCTCAGTTCGAGAGTCGATCGTTTTATTTCCAACCTTTTTTTGGCATTTTTTTCTGCCAGCTGCTGGGTCGGGAACATGACTAGGCCCTCGACTCGCCTTATTCATACTCGTGTCGAGCTCAACTAATCTTTTAGGCCAAGCAACAAACCCATTAACAGCATCCTCCACAGTGGTTGCGTCGTACGTCGGTATAGGTAATGGTGATTTTTTTAATTTTGGCACATTGATTGACACTCACACGTTCCCTACCCCCAGTGGAATCCCATGCACCGTATCAGTGGGAAGGCTCTCCAGCCATGCTCATCCAAATGCAACAAGCAACTGTCCACCCTGCATTTCATCGAAGATATAGAGCTTACACTCCTGACTGTCGACCGGCATGGTTGGTGGATCAGAAACTCCATGTTGTTTTTCTTGGGCAGAGCAACTAGCCTTAAAGCTGTTGTGTTGGTCCACGGTTGACACATTGTTGGGATCAACCGACGGCTCCACATCTTTGTTCGCACATAAACCACGCACCAACGCCTTTAATTCTTCTATTTCACGTCTCATTGATAGTACTTCATTGTCTTTACTCGAACTTCGATTTAGGTTAAAGTACTGAGACGGCTTTACGAACTTTGATTGCCCACGGACACGGCCTTTGTGTTCGGGTCTAGATAATGCCTGCGACAATACATCATTAGTGCCAACTGATTCGAAAGTGCCTTGGCTCTCCTGTGTGTTGTACTCCATCTACAAGATAATTAACAGAACTCATTTAAGCAAAAGGGTTGTAAGTACGTATAGTAGTGATGAAGAAATCATTGTTAGTTAGTAAACTTACTATCAACTCGCTAACTTTTTGACATGCTGGATCTTTCAACTCTCTATCTGCGGCTATCTGTTGCTCTAGCCACAAACCATCTCTTTTTTCCCATTTCCCAGTCTTCTTAAACTGTAATTAACATCGTTAGTATAAATGGAATACGATTTAGTACAAACAAAATTTATTGACATACCATTTCCTGGTCGAGCTTACTATATCCGTCTTGGCCTCCTCTTGATGAGTATTCGTTGTTTGTCTTTATTTCGCTTCCACGATCAGATAGTTGTTGGAATTGCGAGGATGTTCTATACTGAACGAATTTCATCCAATCCTCTTCTTCAATATTGGGGTAGTTGTCAATAACTTTTTGCGACCGTGTCCACACACTTTCTTCATTTAGAAATTCCTCGACAAACGTCTTGTACAGATCATACCAAAAATTTCTTGCAGCTTCACCACATGATTTTAAATAAGTACTCTGGAAGCTTTCATCAACGGTGAAAGAAGTGACAGTTTCTTTCCAAATAATATCTTTCAATCCGTCTAAATCACGAGATCTCCAATCTTGTATCCATATTGGAACGTGCTCTCGAGCGAGCACACCAATCCAGCTCATTAATTCGTCACCGTGCTTCCCTTCCGGTTGTCCTTTCTCGTCAAACGTGACTTGAATTCGTTCACCTCTTTTCCTTGCCATATGGACGCGTTTCATTATTGTTGCCCTTCGCTTGCCATCGACAGTGGGATCCATCGGGTTTTTCCTTCGTGCTCGTCCCTTTTGGAATGTTCCATTGTATTCATTCACCTAAATTTATTGCCAAAAAAAAAAATAAAACAATTATGTCGGACCAATATAATCGAATAAAATTAACTTTAACTACTAACCACACTTTACATTAATTTTTAAACATGGCGCAAAGGTGCACAAACATGCGCGCGCGCCCGCATGCACAAGGGCGCTAGGCGCCACCCGCGGGCGCCAGGCGCCCGGTGCCCCCCCACGGGCGCCGGCCCATACCACGATTGCCAGGCGCCCCCCACGGGCGCCATTCGCCAGGCGCCCACCCCCACGGGTGCCAAGCGCGCCCCCCCCCCCACGGGCGCCAGGCGCCCAACCCACTGGCGCCTGTCGCGGTCTCTACGGTCATAAGGCGTTTTGAGGCATTCTTGATGTATTTTCATGCTAGGGGACTTCATGTAATCTTGCAATAATTATGCTATGAATATTTATCAAACTCTATAAACTTTTTGACAAGAAAAACTCAATTTGACATTTCATCGAGCATGTTGTGGGCGGAAAAAAATCATGTGCATGTAAAGTGCCAAAACCATTCACAAACCATTAATCTACAAAGAGCAACATTATAAACAAAAACACCCATGTTCAAAAATGGATCTTTAGTGACAAACAACAATACAAAATAGCAAATTTGTTTTAGTTTATATATGAAGTTACCTTGCTTTTCTTTGAAGAAGAATAGACACGGCCACGCCAAGAGAGAGGCGGCGGCAGCTACGACAGCAACGGCGGCGGCAACGACGGCAACGGCGGCTTGACCGTATTTTAAAAGAGAGGTGGTGGCGGGTTGGTGAAGGAAGTGGGTACTTGAGAAATTTAGAGAGTGTGAAGAGAAATGAGAAGATACATGGAAAGAAATGGAGAGGAAGTTGTATTTAAATAATGGGTTTTCGCGCGAATTTTGAAAAATGAAAGTTGAAAATTTTCAAAATTTTTTGACGATTACTTGACGGTTTATTTGAAAACCGTCGTGTAATACTGAGGATTACACGACGGTCCAAAGGGACCGTCGTGTAATCCCCATTCTGGGGGATTAAAAATTGCTATTATTATAATATTTTCAGATTATATTATATAAAGTTTATGATATGTAAGACCCTATGGAAATTTATTTTCCTAAGATATGATGAGTATGTGACAAAAGATTTTATGATAAGTTATGAAGAAAAATAATTATTACGAATTTTCTTGTACCTAACTCTATGTATTTGAAGTAATAATTAGTAATACAACGGTCTACATAGGTAGGTTGTTATAGGTACGTTGGATGTTGTGTGCGCCCCTCTATCACTGGCCATTGGCTTTCATCAAAACGATCAACAAATGAGTACTGCCGATACTGTTACAGAAACACTTATATCCCACCCCCCCCCCCCCCCCCCCCCCTCGATGTAGGAACATCTGTGTTTACTTGTCGTTTTCTTTTCCTTTGTTTGCTTGTCTTTTTTATTCCTCTGTTTTAGCCTTTCTTTTTGCTTGTCGTTTGGTTACTTAGTGTGTCGTTTGGCTGAGCGTAGTCTTTGGTATTTGTTTCTCTATAATGTGAAGATGAAGGCAGACTTGAAGAGTGAATAGAAACATTCAAATTTGAGTCTCATCTTTCCGGCTATGGCTCCGTTTCATTTTTCCTTGATCGGTGACGAATCGATCGAGTTTTCCTGATGGTTTGCTTAGCAAACTTCTCGGTAAAGACTCCTACGTCAAGTGGTATCAGAGCCTTGCGGATCCTAACCGTGGTTTCCGATGGCGCGAAGCGGTGGTAGTCACCACTCCGACGACGACGATCGTGGTGTGAGGGCCTTTTGGGCAGATCAAGAGCTCCAATGGAATCGACGGGTAGAGTTTACTCGCCATCGACCGGAGGGTGCTGGAGATCGGGTGTACGGCGCTGCAAATCTCGACCTCGAGCCGGGCAGCGATCGTTTTCGTGACGGGAGAAGCTGGACCCAAGCTTTGGTGGCAGCCCATGGTGGACAGAGGATCTTAGCTTCGACACCGCTATACCGCGATCCCCGAACAATTCATCGACATTTCAACAACCCAAATTGGGTAACTCATTCTTCTCTTTCGACAAGAGGAAGTTGTTCAGCTGGAAGCACCAAAGACAATAGTCCCTACCAGGTGTTCGATGAAAGTCCTCACACCGTAACCCAAGCTAGCTCATCTTGGTGTTTGGGAAATCAACCCAAATCTTACAACGGCAGGTCCTATTCCGGCGCTTCAAGTTATTCGTCTACACCAACCCTAGAGTATGATGGCCTTGATATTCTGATGTTTTCTAGGAATTTTGTGAAGAAGATATCTTAGATTGGATTCAAATGGTGGATGAGTTCTTTGAATGTGTGTCTGTGCCTGTGGAAAAACAAGCGAAATTAGTTGCTAGAAGACTCGATTGCTCAACTTCTACTTGGTGGAACCAACTCCAAAACAAAAGAGTTTACGAAGGGAAACCGAAAATTAGGACTTGGACATATATGAGAAAGAAACTGTTGAATAGATTTCTTGCTTGGCAACATGACTATAGGTTACAAGGTGATTATGGGTATAATCAGCCGCCCGAAAGTCCTTGTAGTTCGAAGCCTACTTTTGATTTGAAGAGAATTGTTAAAGATTCTTGCATGTCACTTCTTAGAACCCTTGAAAAACAGAGCAAACGACGTTGCAGTGCTTCGAATTTAGGCTTAGAAAAATCAAGGACTACAGAATTTGAGAAGGAAGAAGAAAATTGTAAAAATAGTACGGATGTGACGTTTGAGGACTTTGTTGTACAGGCTCCTAAGTGGGATGATGAAAATGTTGATGAAGTTATTAATTTGGAGCAAATGGCAACTATGGACACTAACACGACAATGGTAATAGAAGAGAAAACGGAGGTTGCAGCTATTGTTGTTGAGCCAAACTTGTCAAATTTGGATTTAAAACAAGCTTTGGGATGTTCTGACATTGTTTATGAAGTTAATAAAGTGTATATTGCTAATGATCTTTGTCCCAGTATGCAGGCTACTGATTTACAGGTAACTGTCGAACCATTAGAAGCCCAGAGTGAAGATTTTAGAGAGAACAATACCACTGCCCCAGCAAGTTACTTAAAACTTAATCTTGAGATGGCCACAGTTGGAAAGTCTAAGAGCCCTACTATGCTTCAGTTAGGTACTCCACCAATTTCATGCTTAAGTCGGCTGCCAAGGCTTTGTGATGAAGTACTGCTATCTTTTGAGCAAGTATGGAAGTGGTGTGTGGGTGCTTTAGTAGAGGATTGTACCACTCTTCATGAAATGGTACCAAAGACTCATGTTAACACTCTAACAGATCCCCAAGTCCAGATTAAGCATCTAGAGGCATTGATGGGAGAAATCACGGTTAAGCAGTTTCAGAGCAAGGGACAAGGAGTAGAAGAAGTTCGAATCAAACTTGACTTGGGATTTTCAACAATTTGGAAGTTTGATGTGCTGCCTCAATGGAATAGGGATGAAATAAGAAAAGAATTTCTGTGGGAGTTTATCAAAACCATAAAAAAACAAAAAAACAAAAAAAAAAAAAAAACAATCAGCCTATTCCTAACCCGAACTTGAGGGCAAGTTCTTTCCCAAGAGAGGGTGAACTAATGTAGGAGCTTCCATGAAGATGTTGTTGTTTCTAAAATTGACTATTCGGGGTCGAATCCTTCTTCAGCAGGGGAGTCTGATGTAGGAACATCTGTGTTTACTTGTCGTTTTCTTTTCCTTTGTTTGCTTGTCTTTTTTATTACTCTGTTTTAGCCTTTCTTTTTGCTTGTCGTTTGGCTACTTAATGTGTCGTTTGTTAATGAAGACCCAAACGTGGTCGTTTGGCTGAGCGTAGTCTTTGGTATTTGTTTCTCTGTAATGTGAAGATGAAGGCAGACTTAAAGAGTGAATACAAACATTCAAATTTGAGTCTCATCTTTCCAGTTATGGTGCCGTTTCATTTTTCCTTGATCGGTGACGAATCGATCGAGTTTTCCCGATGGTTTGCTTAGCAAACTTCTCGGTAAAGACTCCGACGTCACCCCCGCCCCCGCGGTTAAATAGTAAATAATTTCTGAAATGATTCAGAAATATATATATATCTTATTGATATGATAAAAATGTCATAATTTTTTTTTCTTATTGTTTATCATTTTTTTTTGGAAATGATACATATCATAAAAAGATATATCACGAATGTGTAAGTGTCCAAATGGTATGGATTTTAAAAAATTAAAATAAAATGTTTTGTCCTAATATTTTTTCCTTTATTAAGTTATATGTTAGATTCAAGATATATTATGATTATTTTTCATGATATGCATCATTTTCTAGCTCTTTCTAGATTCAAACAGCAAAGTTTTCCTAAGGATGTTGATAAGTTGTTTTCTCTCTGTCTTGATTTTTTTTTTTTTTTTTTGTGTGTGGGTTAGTTCGTGTTGCATTTGTTCTGCGTTTCCATCATCTCAAATCAGTACTGCAAAAATCCATCTTATCCAAAAAAAAGATTGTTAGTCCCCCCCAAAAAAAAAAAAAAAGAGACATTTATGAATGGACAATTTTTGGCTCATAATATGACATGTCATTAATAATAAAACCGAATACACGTCCCTGCTTGTGAATTGCATGGTGAACACTCAACAGTTGACAGATTTAGTAAAATACACCATGCATGAATCACATATATAAAGATTTAGATCCTTTTTATCTGATAAGATTTGCAAAAAACGTTTCCTGGCTTTCTGCATCATTTTTTGGTTCACCTTTGGTGCTGGTGAGTGGTGATCGTGTAAAAAGATTTAAATAAAATATGGTTGGGAAACTGGAACCAAAGAACATGATATTAATCCTTCAGACCTTGACTCTAGCTAGCGGAGGTTTGCAGGAATTTCAAGTTTCAACCACCCAAAAAGATGGTACACACACAGATATATACACACACACACACATATATATATCTATATGTTTACACACAATACCTTTTTTTCTTTTCTTCTTATTATTTTTTAATTATTACAAGGAAATTCGAAATCTCTTGTTAGACAAATTCAGTTGGGATAAAAAACTGCATTAGCAACGCTTTGAACTTCCAGAGTTCCAATATGCACAAAATGCACGTGGTTCAAATCACATGTCAAACTACACTCAAATCACATGTTAAGAAAAAAACGTAAAAATAAATATCAAAGTATATTTGCACCCTCCTCACCTATTGATGTTGAAGAGGTTTCGAACATCATAAAGTGACATGCTAGGGAAAAAGCTCGACAACAATACACTTGTTCAACAAGAAGCGGAGATTGTGGACTCAAGAATATATCCTGAGATAAATTAGAGAAACTTAATAACATGTAAAGAGATAAAATTACTGATCCAGAAAAGAAAAGTGCCTATAAACTTTGGGTTCGAAAGGGAAAGGATTCTAAGATGCATAGATGAATTCAAGTTTAGCTTAGGTTCGTTTGTTTCTATAGAAGATTGTTTCTTTTGTTTTTATTTTTGTTTGGTTTGCTGGATCTAGTTTTCTATATATATATAAATATTTTTTTTTCCTCTTCTTTTATTTTCTTTTTTAAAACATTTGAGTGAATACTTTAGTTCCCCTTTCAATTTATTTTAAAAAATACAACTTTTATTTAACTAGCTGTAAAACATTACAGTGTACACTATTATACGTTAAAACATTGTTTATATAATGAGAGACAGACCACTCTTAAACTTTCTGGGCATCAACAATAGGGTAAAGCTCATATCTAACGTAGCAACTTCCACCAACCACACGACCTCCTCGTTTTCCGCTGCTGAAGTTTGGAAGCAAGCTTATCGAATCGTCAAGACACTTCTTGCAATCCAAACCCTTAAGGTCCCTGGTACACTGAGCGAGTCCATACAGTTTCGGGTCCGGTCCGGTCCCGAGCACGAGCTCTCCGGTAGCATACAGCTTCGAGATCGCGGAGGCCTTGTCGGACACACTGCTCAACAGCTGCTTCACTTTGGGGTCGAAAGACTTGGGGTCTTCCACGTCCTGCACGTTCCACATGTAGAACCTGTTTGTGTCGTCGATTTGTCCGAAGAAGTAGTTGTCAGAGTACTTCAACAGGCAGTTGTCGTACCAAATGACGGCTCCTTTGTTGTAAGGGCAGCGGCTCTGGAGCTCCTTGGCAGCTCCGACAATGCAAGTCTTGCAGTCGGCGGAGGAGACGTCGCCGCGGCACAGGCCGAGCCCGTTCACTTGGCTGTCGCCTAATTTGCCGGTCGAGGCGACGCCGAAGCCAGTCGGAGGGACTTTGATGGACAGACGGCTGAGAAGTTCGTTTAAGTTGGCCCCAAATGGGGAGTTGGCTGTGTAGTTTTCTTTGTTGAAGCAGAAATGGAAGAGAGGGTCAGCAGCCGTGGCTGCATTGAGGAAAAGAAAAAAGAAGAGTGAGAAAGTGGGGAGAGAGATTGGTTTTGAGGAGAACATAATGATATTTTGTTGTGATTAAAGATTTAGAATACAAGTAATTGTGTTTGGAATTTTTTGTGAATGTGATTTCTCTCCGGGAGTTGCGTTTATATATAGTTAAGAGTTTGTTGTTTAAGGGTGGGATGATTGGTAATTAAGGGAGTTGAGATTGTTGACTTTTCAATGGGAGAAACTTAGTCAAACATGTTGGAGAGAGAGACAAAGAAGAAAATATTTGTCAAAATGGGAATCTGACTTGCTCTAGATCAGGATATTAATATTCTATATATATATATACACACATATATATATATATATATATTTATTTTTTTTTTGTGGTTGAGGCGTGCTGTGTCAAACCCAACGAAAGAGCCATAATGAAAGGGTCCAGGACGACTTTTAGGTTTTGGAAGGTAAATTTAAATAGTCGTTGTGATTATAAACGGATGAACGATGTTAATCGAACTTGTATATGATTTTCATAGCTTCTACACATGATGTCGGCCATGGAAATTAAAAGCATAATTGGATGATATTGGAACTTTAGCCGTAGTAGTGTTATTATTTCAAAGTTGTTATTTATTATGCGCTAATCTTTGTTAGATTATTACTTTTCAATATTATTAAGAGTACAAATTTCATAAAGAGTTGTCGTCCTTCATCGCCATCTGATATGATTTGTTTATCAATTTTGTTAGAGGATGGACCGTATAATTGTATAATTTAATAGATGTAATAATTAAACTTAAGTTAATCCTTTGGGACTGTAACTAAATAATCTGTTAAGTAACTATATGATCAAAGTGGATGAAATTTAGTTAGGCAATGTGCCATGCAGAAATTAATAATTAAGATGGCTGCGCTAGAGTTTCCAAGGCTTCGACTAAATCTGTAATTTTAAGTGTGGTCCATTTATCATGTTATCAGAGTTAAATTATTGTAGACGATGATGTATTTGGACGTAATCAGTCCATTTACATGACATGGCCTACGCACGAAGGATGGTGTTAGAAGTTGAATTTGTCCAATATTGACAAGTTATTAGACTATTATGATGTTTTGTATGAAAATTGACACCCTCTTCTCTTGAATTATCTTTTGAAGATGAGTTTTATCCAAAATCAATTATCATCCCTAAGAAAGAGAAGATAATAAACTATGAACTCTCATCTCTTGATTCTTATTGAACTCATATCCAACAAATATTTGTAAGATCGAAACCCTAATTATATATGTCAATTCTTGATAAACCCAAGTTCTAGAAACTCTTTTGTGCACGAAAGTGTAAAAGCAGGTAGTTTTGCATTAAGGAGTTTTTATTTTATTTTACTTATTTATTTATTTATTTATTAAAGAGCTAGCTTTTTACCTGATCTTTTGCCAAGCTTCTAGATCAAACTTGACAAAACATACATATAAAATAAAATGAAGTAAAAGATTTTGCTAGGATGCCCTTATTTCTGGTTCGTGTGTTTATCAAGGTTGTGGATAAAATAAAATAAACTAATTTGTGGACTTGGTGGGGAATGTGACATCCATATCATCTAGAATTTTTGACAAATTATGAGTCAATTTAAAATTTAATAATTTTTTTCATTTTAATCAATTGAGTCTGAATAATCTCTTTACCATATTATAAAAGGATGAAAGACACATCTATAATGCCCTACGTCTTTTCCTCAATAAATGTCATGTGACGGGTCCAACATCTATTACGTGATATTTTAAAAAAAAAATTTATTTTTTAATATTATTAATTTAAAATTTTTTTACTATTATTTTGTTTTACTTTGTTTATCTATACTTCGCAAGGTGCTAATCACAAATGGATAATTAAATTAACAGTATATAGTTAGCCCGTGGTTTTCGATCACTAGAATCCAAAAATTCAGTAATATATGGTCAACTTAATCATAATTTCTTCAAGAGAAATAGCTTGCTACAGCTGTATTCCTATCTATAGCTCACCTATGAAACGTACGTGATCAGCAGATAATTGGAAAGCGAATCGTTGACCCGAATCCGTGTACTTGCAAGTTGGGGCAGCACCACTAAAGCACTAATAAAACTAGAATCTTGTTCAAAAAGTAGTAAGGATCCGTTTGGTGCACAAGTTCAGTTTGAGTTGAGTTGAGATTTTTAAATTTGTATAGTAAATTTTGTTGACTTTTTCAGAAAAGATAAAAACTTTTAGGAAAAAGACAAAAAACATGATGAAAAAAGTACAGTTTAGTTTAAACTAAACTGGTGTGCCAAACGGGCCCCAAGACTAAACTTCCGTTTGGTATTATAGTTTGAGTTGAAATTTTTAAGTTTGAATTGATTGACTTGTTAAAAACTAGTTATAATTTTTATTGACTTTCAGAAAAAGACAAAAACTGAAATGAAAAATTTGAATTAAGGTGGTTTACCAAACAGAGGCTAAATGTACGTTTCATGTTACATTTAGAGACTATGTTTTAAAAGTTGAAAATTATTTTAGTTTAAAAAATATACGCTTAGTAAAAAGAACTGTTTGGAGTGAAAAAATGTAAAAACTTAAAATGTATTTAGAACAAAATTAATATTATAGATTTTGTTTTATTACTTTCGAAATTTTATGCAATCTGAAAAAAAAAAAATTCTCATTTTGACATAAAATGATAAAGTTATAAACATTTAAAGTTTGAATTTTGAAAATATTTAGAAAAATAAATAATAAAACCAGATGAAAAAGATAAAAAAATGTTTGAAAAAAACTTTTGGAAACATGTCCCCAAACGGGCCTAAGCTAGGTTGATGGGTAATGTTTGAAGCCAATTGCTGGACGAGCTCACAACTTGATAATGGAGGCTGCTTCTTCTCATTTGGCATACTTTTGGTCTTTTGTAGTCTAGTCGTATTTTAATAAGAAATTTATGTAAAGTCACGTTTGATAGAGTTTTTTGCTTTTATTTTTAATTTGTAAAATATGAGAAGTAAAAATTGTGACTTTTAGAAGTATTTGGAACTAAAGAGCTTATGAAGTCAAAATTATTTTAAAATTTTCTAATACCTAATTAAAATATTAAATGAAATTTATAATGTCTAATTTGAACTCATTACATGTTTTAAAGTCAATTTAGAAGAGCTCTAATTGGAAGTCACATTTTTTTTTTATTTTGACAGGATGTTCTTTTGGAGACTAAAAACATTTTTAGAAATAATTTTTGGACCTATGAAATCAAAATAACTTCTAAAAAACTCTGCAAAATAGCCCTTTAACTGTACAATATATTTAAACTTTATTAAGAAAGTATAATATCTATTTTGAACTTCATTAAACATCTATATATATGTAGATCAAACCCATATTATAAGAGGTCATTTTAACTATTCCAATGGCGAAAATGCCCTCAAAGAAAAAGAGAAAGGAATTAAAAGAGAAATGACAATCACATATATTTAATACTTTACAGACTGTTGGAAAAACATGTTGCTCCTCTGAAAATACGAGAAGCAAGCAATCTGCTTTTGATACCACTCTTGTTTATTGTTTAATCTTTTGAAAGGCGTCTTATAAAACTACGTCATTCGTCAACAAGATATTAAAGTAGTTTGATTGCAAAAACGACATGTAATTTATCGTATAAAATTTGCTGTAGTTTTTGTATTGAACATGAATACTTTTTTTTAGGCATTGAACATGACATATTGCTCGTTGCTAATGGTTTTATTTGAATTAAACGACTTACCTTCTCGAAACTTCTCGTACACTTGAAGTGAGGTTTGCAATGGTTGGTCTTCTCGGCAATTGTCGGCAACTCTCGGTAGGATTGTTCGAACTTTGAAGAAGAGAATGGAAAAGGGAAGGCCCCAACCCCCCATTTATAGGGGAGGACTTAGGCATGAAAACATAGGCATGAAATTCGAAGTGTCTGTCTGACCTCCCACCAACCAAGACGCGACACGTGGCACAAAACTGATGTGTGTTAGAAACTTTTGAAGAACCTACATCCAATCAAATCAGACCAGACCTGTGACGACCGACCCCAACCAAACCTACTTTGATCAACTCTAACCAGTATCCCAAGAAGGCACGTTATTCGTCCAAATGGTTTTTGCCACACGGTAACTAATACCCCCGACCCGATTAGACTTGGAGTGCTCGGGGGCTAATGTTGATGATGTAATTTTTCCAACACTGGAGATCTCCTTCTCACCAATGAACGAGGTGCACGAGAACAAATAGGCTCATTTTCCCGCTCAGTGGAGAAGATCTAACCACTCGAAGAGATTCAACCAGACCAGATAAGTCTAGTTAGTTGTAGACCCTTCTCGGGTCATCGGGTTGGTCTACCACCACCTCTGTTGGACTGTTGATATCTGAATTAGCTCTCCTTTGGGGATTTCGAGCATACCACCATTGGGACCCAGGGTACTGGCTTAAGCAACACTTCCCCGACCACGACCAAGCCCCCTTCGGGGTGGTTGGCCCGTACTGCCCCTGCCACGCCATCCCATACCGGCTGACAACAATATTGTGGCATAGAACGCCAAACCCACTACCCTACACCATCTGACACCTGACATCCGATACTTTTTATTGTACCTGTCTTTGTTCTTGCCTCGGCGCCAGCCTCCATCGCCCAACTGAACAGACACAATACTTGCTACCCTGCGCCAATACTAATATGTACTCGTGTCCCCCCCATCACCCGACTGGAAGGGCATGTGGCATTCGTCTAGTGGAGGTCAAATATCCGTACACCCGGAGCATGTCAACCCACCGGGAGCACTCGGAATACGACCCATCAGGGTCACCCAAGCACTCGAACTCATGGGAAACGCCTATAAATAGAGGAGTGCATCACTCACTCAGGTACGAACTAATTACCTTGCCAAAACTCTGCTTCTTCGCTTGCTCATCAGTGCCTCTTACTGACTAAAGTATCGAAGTGCCCTTAGCAGACACTTCACTGGTATCCCCCTTACTCTGAGATGCTACCCTTTCACAGGTAACTAGGCGGAGCATGACAGCGCGAGACTAACCACGTCAAGTGATCCTATCTGGTGTTGTGCCAGATTTTTGGCATCAACACAGGGTGATGTGAGGGAAAAAGATATCAAATTCAATTCTTATAGTCTTCCCTTTGAGTGAAATCCAAGGTAAGTACAATGATCTAAAGTCGGTAACCTCTACTTGTGATATCATGTTAGTTTACTAATAATACTTAAGCTATTAAGAAGAAAACCGAAATTTGTTTAATAACATAATACGATAATAATAAAATACTAAAAATAAGTAAACAAATGATAGTATTTGGTATTTTTAATATGCCTTTCTACTCATTACAATTAGCCCCAACAAGTTACTAAAATCAAGATGGAAGTAAGCCACTCAATTAGTAGTAAAAGTCAGTAGACTAGTCCTTCCTTTCATGACTTAAAATGAATGGTGCCAACTTGATATATACTATATATAACGCCCCCTATCTGTATGTAGGTGGTGTTTTTTCGTTTGCCTTTTCATGACCAATGGCTAGCTAGTCTCTCTACTGAGCTTGGCATGCCTCAAAAATCGGCCTTTCATCTAATACTTTGTTTTTCTACAACTATATACAATAAGCCAATGGGAGAATAGGATTAAGTTGTGTTTTGGCCGGCACAAAAACTTATTAATTTATTGTGGAGGGACGCTAATAACTACACAAAAAAAAATTTAGAGAATTAAATTGGAACGTTAATTTTTAGTATGAGGTTTGCTAGGACTTGTCTATGGTCTTAATAGTTTGAAAATTGGGGACTAGTCTACAGTGTATTTACTGTAATTGTTATCTAATACTTTAACGATAAAAAGCTCACATCTTTTAAAGGTTAAAATCGAAATCAAACGGTTATGAGAGGTCAATGATAGTCAAGGACATTATTGGTATATATCAATGGTAATTACTAATCTATATTATTCAAAATATTAGACTAAATTGCTTCAAGTGTCGTTATTTTTTCATTGTATTTTTTTATTTTTTGGTGAATTATTTTTTCATTGTATTTGCACTATGTTCTTCGGGGTGGAGGATTCGAATTCTGCACATTTAAATAGAGTTAGATGTGTTACTACCGTTAGATTATGCATGTAACCACTACTTACCCGCGTCACATTTCCACATACATTTATATGTTATATAGAATGTAATTGTGACAATCATTATTAGTCCATATAATGTAACAACCAAACTTTTTACGTACTCATGATTTCCTTATATACAAAGGAAATCTTAGTCTATACTATGTATGTCAATATGAAATGCATGAATTGATCTATCAAAATATGTTTGAGTTCTTATAAGCTATAAGACTAAATGACCGTTTATTAAGTCGGATATAAGGCCTTATGGTGAAAAGGCAAAATCATGATTTATGATTTTGTTTTGGCCTATGTATGACAAGGATAACTCATGACTTGAATAAGACGATACTGCATTATAATAAGCAATATTGAAATTATATTGTGACCGACCGTCATTTCAGATGCAGAATTGAGAATAAGCATTGAGACCACTCTAGAATAATCAGGAATAATATTTGGAGCAAGGAAAACTAAGTAGTTTCAAGTCCTAAGAAAAACCTATATGCGGTTCCGTTAAATGCAGATGAATTATGGACTGCAGTTCATTATTACTGTACTGTTAATAGTTAAAACAGTATTTGTACTATCTGGATTATTAAGGAAATTGACTGCATATTAGGAGGAAGTGCCAAACATGGCACCACTTGGAGGCCAAGTCATCATAAATAATTATGCAATTTTGAGAATTTTTGATATTATGGAAAGAATTAAGTAGATAAACATGAAATGATTTTTTTGGTTCAAACCCTCCATATGGCCGGCCAATATGGGGACTTGGAAGGCAAAAATTTTATATTTAAGGCCAGTTATGTAAGTCAAGGAGAATTTATGAAAAAAAAAAAATAATTGTGAAATTTTGGAATTTCCACCTATAAATAGGGGTGGATGGTAGAAACTTAAACCATTTAGTTAGTCTCTCAAATTTCTAGTTCACTTCTTAACTTTTCCTCTCTAGCCCTTAGAAAAAAAAAATCTCTCATCCAAGGTCTAGAAGCAATCTTTCCAAGCTCTAGAGGTATAATCCTAATCCCTTAACCCAAATTTCCTTAAGTTTGATTTGGGTAATTTATGTGTATTTTAAGATTATGGGTTGTAAGAGCATAAGCTCATGTTTTTGTTTTCTTCTTATATTATGGTCTTTTATGGTTGAATCATGCTTAATCTATGCGTAGGTTAACATGGGTTGCTAGCTCGAAGCATGAGTTTGATTTTATGATCTATGATAAGTTTTAAGATTATGTGCATGTTATTATGCTTCCATATGTTTAAGTATGAAGATTTGATGTATGATGGTTATGTAAATGTTATGTGTATGTTGGTTAAGAAATTAACCTCAAAACACAAGTTGATAAATAAGTAAGTTATCAATATTGTGTTTTTCAAGAACATGAGATAAGTATATGTTTGAATGTTAAGAATGAATCCGACGCACTGCATGTTGATGTAGGCTCATGGCTTCGACCGTTTGAGGTAGGATGTACGAATTGTTAAACGAAAACCAACAAAATACAAACTGCCGGTTTTTAAAAATAAATTGGACAATTTTCTGGAAACCCAATTTTGAACCACTTAAAGGCCGAATTTGAAAAAAGTTATAACTGCAAGGTTATAGAACACTGAAAATCCTAGGGGGCAACATGGGCAGTTTTTGAAAAAAAAAAAAAAAAAAAAAAAAAAAAAAAAAAAAGCTACAAAGGCATATGTTTTTATCAATTTTCAAAATTGGTCAGTCCAAACATGTACACGGCTAGTATCTTTCAAAAGGAAAAACGGGTAAGTTAAAGATAGATTTACGTTTTGGAAAAAATCAAAGTTTTAGGTTTCGACGAAATCTACAACTACCGTGAAGAAAACTTTTCTAAATTCTAAACTAATTTAAAGATAAAACTAGATTTTAAAAACTACGCATGGTACAGAAAATTCCTACAGACGTCCTTTCAACCAAATTAAAAGGTTGTTTTCAAAAGCAATTTTCAAGGTTTTTCAATTTTACGACCCCCGTTAAAAAGGAATTATGGATTTTAAAAAACAATTTTAAAAGGTTTTAATCCATTTGAAATTTCATAAGTGATTTTTAAAAGGCAATTTCAAGTATTAAATCAAGATAATACTTTATTTATGAAGATGAGGTATTTTCCAAGTAAATAAAGTATTTTCTAATAAAACAAGGTGTTTTTGAATAAAGTGATTAAAATAAATAAGTCAGAGTTACTTACGAATATAAGTAACAATTCTATGATGGATGGTAGTCAGTTTGGAGACCGACTTATTCGATGAATATGTTATGGTTTGTAATAAGGTAGAATGATTCTTATGTACTATTTGGAAACATGAATATAACATGTTATTGTGCCCTGCTGGATCGATAAACCAAGAGTATAAGACAAGTTGTAAGTACAACTCCGCCTACAGCATAGACAAAAATATTTTTACTGCTTTGCATGTTTTTCAAAGCTCGTGTATTAATGTATGTGATGCATATGTTTTTTGTTTTATTATTATGGCATCATGAAAGCATGCTCACTAATAATAAATCACATGACAAGAACAAGATTCAAGTTTTCAAATATGAAACAATATGGTTTAAGTTTTCAAAAATGTTCAAAACAAGAACAAGTTTTTAAGTATTAAAACAAGTTTTCAAGTATTAAAGCAAACAAGTTTTCTCGTGTCGTACCGACCTGTCACAAGGGTGGGTTTGGTCTATGGTTTGAGTTGGATTGGACTGGCCGTCACAATCACTCCATGGCTGCACGCCACGATACGTACACTCATGTTATGTAAGGGGTCCAAAAATATGTTAAAATAAGAAAGCATAATTGATTTTCTTAAGTAAGCATAATTGGTTCGTGCATTCTTTATTAAGATTGTTTTGCGGGAAAAAGAAGTTATACTTACTGGGCGAAAGCTCATAGCTTATGTTTATGTTATAGGTAAGCAGCCTACCGGTAATGCATGATACAAGACTGTAGGTAAGCTTATGTTTAAGATCAAAACAGTGAAGTCATCGTGCCCAGAACGGATAACATCATACCAAAGGGAGGCATAGGTCATTACAAATGATATCAGATACTATATACAACTAGAAGTGTGGCCAACGAGGACGTTGGGCCTCAAAAGGATGGGTGATTGTGACAGTCTTCAGTCCCTATAAGGAATGGGTAAGCTGTGCAATCCCACATCGCTTGGGAATGTATATATGTGATGGTTCATAAGTAAAAAGACTACCTCTTAATGGTATGAAACCTTTTGGGGTGAGTCCAAGAGCAAAACCATAAGGGCATGAGACCCAAAGCGGACAATATCATATCAAAAGAAGACATAGTCATGATGGCACAAGATCCAAAACGGACAATATCATATCAAAAAAAGACATGGATCGTTATAGTAATGCTCAAAATTAAGGTGAAAATAACCACTCAATCAATAGTAGCGATCAGTAGACTAGTCTTTCCTTTCCCTGTAAAATGAAAGGTACCAACTTCATATATACGACCTACTCTACCCACCTATCTATTGATGTTTTTCATTTGCCATTTCATGGCCAATATTGGCCAGTCTTGGCATGTCGTTACATGTAGTTTCATATGGCCTCTAAAATCGGCCTTTCATCTAATTCTTTGTTTTTATACAACTATACAAGCCAAGGGAGAACAGTATGAAGTTGCGTTTGGCGCGCACAAAAACGTATTTATTGTCGAGAGGGAGGCTATAATAACTACCAAAAAAAAAAAAGGACGATATAACCGAAGTTGACCAAAATAACAACCATGAACGACAATATGATTTTGAAAAACAACCAGATCTTAGGAACGACAACAACTACAAGAAGACATTCCTTTTTAAGAAAACAACATTAATTTTTTAACGACCCACTACAATCTTATGAACGACATCAATGTTAAAGTGTGAAATCTTAAAAACAAAATGGATTATAAAATTGCACAAATAAGAAACGACAATAATCTGAAGAAAACATAATATAAAAACGACTAAGATGTTAAAACAACATCTTTTTAATTCCTATATAATTTTAAGCTAAAATGTTAAAAATGATTTGATACGAAAGAGAACAAGGTTAGGAAAAGGCTGAGAATGTATAGTTGCAATAGTCATATAAGGATACACGTGTCTCACGATAAGACCTAGTATTGGTGAAAGAATAAGAAGAAGCAAACAGGTGAAATAGATGTTTTTGGCTAGTCTCCGGATTCCTGGTCCTAGAGATATAGGGAAGGGTTCCATGGCAAAAATTCTTGTGGCAGAAGTGATCTCGCGAGTGGAGACCTTGGGAGAGGTGAAGGGAGACCCATCCTGTGGATTTGCAGTTGAGGGGGCCTGGCTCCCCTGTCAAGATGGCAATGATAGCAAGAAACCAACCCATTGCCTTCCAGCAATTCTGAACCTGTGGGTGTTTTTGTCACGACAGGCATGTGTCATGGCATTGTTCTTTATAACTTGTTTTGTAGCAAATTCTTAGGATTAAAATGGGCCATGTCCTCGTCTAGAACATTTGCTTTTTGGTGTGTCCTTTTTGTGTTAAACTTCTAATAGAAGAGATGGTTTCTCCACCTTCCGGGTTTATTTATTGTCCGCTAATTCAATGTTTTGACAGTGTGTTTGTTTGGTTTTCACTAGATTTGATTCTATGTATAGTGGATGGTGTTCTTAATGTTACATGGTCCTAGCCCACTCAATCAGAGATTTTCATCGATTGTAGGGATTTTATCAAAAAAAGAGCCTTATAATGTGTTGAGATACTTTCACATTATCGAGTTTCAGTCATACATCATATTCCTTAAGTTAGTTGGGGTTATTTTTTCTCTTTATAATGGTTGTATCTCTTTTAAGTTCAATGAAATTTCCACTTAAAAAACAATATATATATATATATATATATATATTTGGTACAAAGATATGTTTATGAAGAATAATGTTTTTTTGCTCCAAAAAAATGTTTTTTTAGTAAGAATACTAATTCCAAAAAAGTCTTCAAAAGAAATAAATTTCCTTGACGATAAACTCGAAAAGATACTTCACGTCCTTCATCATTAAGTTAACCCATAAAAAATCTAATGAAGCTTCAGTGAATGTGCGCCATTAGCCCATAGCATTCTTGAGAAGCAATCTCACATGGCTGTCCTCCAAATCAGCCACTACATTTTCATTTTTCAAAGTCAAAAAAAGGATTAGGAATGCCTATTTCTTCTACAAATATGGTTCTTGGGGATATCTCCATTATTTATTTCATATTTAAAAACGAAAAATAAAAATATAAGCTACAAGTATGTACAAAACCGTTCTCAATTTATAAGCAGATTGTCCATATTTATTTCTATTTTTTATGTACTCGTAGTCGTCGTTATGGCTGTTCATTTCCCTCCCCCCCCCCCCCCCCCCCCCCCCCCCCCCCCCCTCTTCAGTTACCCTTTTTACCAATATTTGGTATCGTCTTGATCACATATCATTTTAACTATAGCCATGGTGTCGTTTCCAGCTCTTTTTTTTTTATAATTATTGTCGCTTACCGTCAATACATTTTGTTTTCTAGATTATTATTGTTTTATATTGGTATCTTTTTTTAATTGATGTCCGTTTTATGATCTTATTTGTTGACAAATAATGTTGTTTGCATAACCTATTCTTAATCTTTTTGTCAAAAGAAAAAAATAACATTATTATTGTTTTGTGTTGATGTCGTTTATTGAGGTCATTGCCCAGCTTATTGTGTGATTGTCGCTTTCCAATCCATGTCATTTTAATAGGTCTCGTCATTTTTTCATTCAAGCCCTTTTGAACATGTAATTCTTTTGTAAAACTAATTTTCTTTTAATTGCCCCTCTTAATAACGATGTCGTTTCTACGACTTATTGTCGTTCCTCCGTCTCTCTTTAAGTTTGGATCTTTATTTAATTTCTCCTGAATATGAATGTCCAAAAATTCAAATTTTTGCTCTTGAAACGAATAAAATTTATAGTAATTGAAACCGAGATTTGCTTAATTCCCTTATAAAAAAAAAAAAAAAGGTAAGAAAAAGGTCAACGCACAAAGATGCTTCCTTTTAGGCTTAGATTTCTCAAGTTCATGAGCTTCTCCAAATTAAAAATAATAAATAAACAAACTTGTTTTAGAAGACTTGGACTAAAAAGTTCTCCCTACAAACATTATTTTCATTATTTTTGTGTCAACCTCTTTTTCATGGATACATGCGTATCAACTCCTCTTCCTTGCATTCTCTAATTGCAATGTCCACTACTCCACCGGCAGAGGAAGGTAACACCTCACAACATTGCCTTCTCGGAGCCTGCAACTGCTCGGAAACCGAAGAGATCGGTATTAGACACGGTACCGTTCATAAGTTTCACTACACTACCTAACTATAGACAATTGAATTTAAAAGGAAAAAAAAAAAATATGTTTTGCAATGTGGGGGAGATGTACCTGTTTGATATCAAGTTCCATCTTATGAGAAAACACCCTGACCTCTTCAAGTTTCCTCGGCGAGCCCGAGTCATAAGAACAATTGACAAGTGATTTTCGGAAGGTGGTTTTGATGCCATTCGATCCAGCCGAGGCCACATCTTCCAGGAAGAAAATGGTGGGACGTTCGGCACGGGTCGGGGTGAATCTGTTTGGTGGTGAGAGAATAAAGTCCCGACAGATTTCCTGTTTGTCTCCAACTCTTGAACGTCTCTGGCACGGGAAGAACGTCTGGCAAAAACAAATGGTTCCCAAAGATTTGAACAGCATAACCCCATGAAACTACAATTGTCCAAGAAAACCATCTGTCGTAGCAAACGGTTTGTTGTAAAAGCCTCTGAGAATCGACATTTGTGGCTCTGAACAAGTGTCGGAGAGCTTCAAGAGTTGTCATGTTTGGGAAAATTGGATCTGTGTTCTCCAAGTGATGCAGTGATACCAAAGGCCTAACTGGATGTGAAGCCAATAATCCAAACACATCTCCGCGAATGTCCATCTAGTCCAATTCACAAATCCCGAAAAGTGAAAAACGAAAAAAAAAAAAAAAGCAAATTGAGAATTATGCAGTAGGATATTGAAAAGAACCTTTATCGGTAGTAGGCTGAAAAACAGAGATTTGAAAGCAAACAAGTTGAGAAAGAAACTAAATAAAAACTTCTAACAATATCTAATTTCTAAGAAAGTGATTATTGGTACCTGATGGAAACCAGGCTCAAGAGTTAACCCAACGCCGAGCTCCGTCAAGCAAGAGTAGATTCTAGCATCACTTCCATAGAGATGTGGATACCTCTCAAGACATGAATCCAAAACTTTAGCCAAAACTTTAGCCAGAGGGTAACTTATGGCGAAACCCGCCCCTTGGAAAGCCATGCCAAACCCGAAATTCCTGTTAGCCTCAAATAGCTCCGAGTTAGTCCCTATGTAGTACCAAAGCCCGTGATCATACTTGGAGAGAGTCCTGGCCAAATTCTCAGGGAAGAACACCGTGTCATCATCCCCAAACACGAACCACCTCACGTCGGAGTGGTTGAGCGCCACTGCCTCAGAAACAACCCGCGCCACGCGTATCGCTGACCTGACACCCCCCCGGTAAGTGTAGCGAAACCGCGACGTGTCCTCGGAGATGCACACGGGTGGAAGAGAGGCGTCGTTGGTGAGATTGTGGTGTTCACTAGGAAGGGCTTCTTCGAGAAAAACGCAGCCTCGCATTCGACCCGGCTTCCACCACATCTTGACATAGTCCTTCCTCTTTGGCCAAGAATTCTTGGTGGAAGCAATTCCAAACATAATGTGTTCCAAAGAGGTCGGCGAGTAGACATGATCTTGAGTAGAAGAACTTGTGTCCAAAAGCTTGGAACGAGCAAGAAGAAGAGCCACAAGCAAATAGAGTGTGCACACACATGATGATATTATAAGAAAGCTTGTCAACCGACAGTAATTATAGTAATTTGGTTTGGAATGCGACTGAGAAAACTGCAATTTTTCTCTCATCTTTTTTTTTCCCCTTGGTTTTTTGTGGGAAGTGAAGAAGTAAGAAGAGAAATGGGTCTTTACTCTTTACCCTTTAGAGGAGAGGCGTTTACTTTTTTATTTTCTTCTTTTTAGGTACATATATTGATTGAGTTTTGGTCCTTAACGAAAGTTTGAATTTGTACAACTCAAAAAGTGAAGTCTGCGAGATCCGCGGTATAAACAAAGGCCAACTAGTTTGACGAGAAATAATATTAGTTACATTTCCACGTGTGACAATAAATAAAAATAATAGGTATTTTAGCACCCACGGTCAATGAAATCAACCACTTATGGAAGAATAATTTACTCCTTAGGAAAAACAAAACTAAAAGATTCATCGAAGAGGGAAAAAATGCTAAGTATTTGAAACTCTAAATCTTCTCCCTCCAAAAAAAAGGTCAGCTTCAAACCCTCGTCGTTTCCAGTTTTTGTCGCTGTTTACCCGATTTATTTCTGTTTTGTGTGGTTGTTGTTGTTGTTGTTTTTTTTTTTTTTTTTTTCTGTTATTGTTTTTCCGATTCACTTTTATGGCTTTTGTCGTTTTTTGCTTGGTTGTTTCGTTGTTCGTGCCATTTGAGCTTTTATGGGGTCAAACTGTCGTTTAATTTGCAAGCTTAGTTGTCGTTTTTGTAATTTATAAATCATATTGTTGTCGTTTTCCAAATATTTGTCGTTCTAATATTGTTCTTCTGTTTTTAATTAATATTTAAGTCGTTATATGACTTGTCCTCGTTCTACAGTTGTATCATGTATGTTCTGCTTGAAGTTACAGTCGTTTTATATTGATTTTTCTTGAGATTAATGTCGTTTCTTAGTTCTGCAATTTTTAAAATTCATTTTGTTTTTAAGATTTCATACTTTACATTGATGTCGTTTATGAGATTGTGGTGAGTCGTTTAATAATTAATGGTGTATTTTTTATTTATTTTTTTGAAAAGGAGTGTGTTTTTGTAGTTGTCGTCGTTACCCATTTCTTGTTGTTTTTCAAAACCATATTATCGTTCATAGTTGTTTTCATCTACTTCTGTTCTATCGTGTCGTTTAGTTGTCTCCTTGCTTTCTATTTCGTGTCGTTTCTTTATGTTATTGTTGTTCTCATGTAATTGTCCTTTGGATCACGCCGGCCTTTGTGAGTACTGTCATTTGACAATTGAAAATACCAAAAAAAAAAAAAAGGGGGGGGGTGGGGGGGGGGGGGGGGGGGGGGGGGGGGAGAAGATTGAAATTTTATTTGTTTATCAATTAAAACCTCAAGTCACGCACCCTCAATTTGTATTTTTCTACAACAAAAGTTTTTTTTTCCCGATTTTAATTTAAAAATAATATTTATTTATTTTCTTTTATTTTTTTCCTTGGAGAGCATTTTGTTATTAAATTAGTTAAAATTAAACATTGACATATGAATTTGTTACACACTCTAAATGTCCCGGTAAAAGTATACACAGTAAATAAATGCCATTACACATGGTACATTTTTATAAATTTCCTTTGAAAATAAACAATTGCTTTACATGGCTTGGAACCTAGTTGTGTTTCCCTATATCTGTCATTCTCATTTTTCCTTTGTAACGATTAGTTTAACAACTCTGTTAATGTATTTCATTATTGGTAAAGAGGAAATAATAAATTAGAATTTACCAAAATCAGTGATACGAGCTTTAGAAAACAATGGGATCTTCATAAAGCTGATCATTTGTCCTCGGATAATAGCTACTACATCCAATATCCACTTTTTAATTTTTATGGATGCATGCGTATCAACTCTTCTTCCTTGCATTCTCTAATTGCAATGTCCATTACTTCAACAGAAGAAGAAGGTAACACCTCACAACAATGCCTTCTCGGAGCCTGCAACTGATCCGAATTCAAGACGTTACGAAAATCAGTACCAATTTATAATTTTCATAACAAGCCAATGTTACAATGCTTGAGTAAGCAATTAAGCTAGTAACTGGCATGTGCAATTTGAGGACGTAAAGTACCTGCTTGATGTCAAGGTCTAGCTTATGTGAAAACACCCTGACCTCTTCGAGTTTCCTTGGTGAAGCCGCATCATGAGAGCAATTGACAAAGGACTTTTGGTAGGTTGTCTTGCTTCCATTCCTCCCAAGAGAGGACACATTGCCAAGGAAGAAAACAGTGGGGCGTTGGCAAGGGTCGTTGTGGAGTTCTTTGGTGGCGAACGTGTAAACTCTAGCTAGAAAAGTTCCCTTGCTTTTCCATCTCCTGAATGTCTCTGGCGCGGGAAGAATGTCTGGCAGAAACATATGGTTCCCATAGATTTGAACAGCATAACCCCATGACACTACAATTGTCCATGAAAACCATCTGTCATAGCAAATTGTCTGCTGTAAAAGCCTCTGTGAATCAGCATTGGCGGCTTTGAGAAAGTGTTGTAGAGCTTTAGGAGTTGTCATGTTTGGGAAAATGGGATCTATGACGCCCAAGTGATGCAATGATACCAAGGGTGTAACTGGATGTGAAGCCAATAAACCGAACGCATCTCCACGAACATCCATCTGCTCCCATTCATTGATCAAACTAGTAAAAAAAAGGCCATCTCCAATGTACATGTGAATGTCATTGTTATATTTGTCATAAAAAAAGTACGAAAAAAAAAAAGGACATAATTGTGTTCTGATTTATAATGTTATTTCTAACCCTATATTTACATTTTGTCATCATTATTAAGTTTTGAAATTCGTAAAAATAAACTTTTAGTATTCAAAAATGAAAATATTGTAGATGATGAAAGAAGAAAAATCAAGACACTATGCAGAATTAACAAAAATGCGACGGAGACCAAGTATTTAGCATTAGAAATAGCATTACTTTGGAGCGTAATTTTCCTACCTAAATGTCAAAATTAGCCATTGACATGTGAATTTGGTATCACATTACGAATGCTAATGGTTTAAGAAATTATTTTTTAAAAAAAGGGAATGGTACCTGATGGAAACCGGGCTCAAGTGTTAAACCAACACCAAGCTCTGTCAAGCAAGAGTAAATTCTAGCATCACTTCCATATAGATGCGGGTATCTCTCAATACAAGAATCCAAGACTTTAGCTAAAACTTTGGCTAGAGGGTAGCTTATGGCGAAACCCGCCCCTCCGAATGCCATTCCAAATCCGAAATACCTGTTCTGCTCATACATTTCCGAGTTAGCCCCTATGTAGTACCAAAGCCCGTGATCATACTTGGAGAGAGTCTTGACCAAATTCTCGGGGAAGAAAAGAGTGTCATCATCCCCGAACACAAACCACCTCACGTTCAGGTGATTGAGCGCCACTGTCTCCGAAACGACCCTCGCCACGCGTATTGCCGACTGCAAACCTCCCTTATAAGTGTATGGAAACCGCGAGGTGTCCCCGGAGATGCACACGGGAGGAAGAGAAGTGTCGTTATTGAGATGTTCATGATTTTTCGGAAGAGCTTCTTCGAGAAAAACGCAGCCTCTCATTTGATCCGGCTTCCACCACAGCTTAGCATGGTCCTTCCTACTTGGCCACGCATTCTTGTTGGAAGCAATTCCGAACACGATGTGCTCGAGCGAGGTCGGAGCAAATACAGTTTGAGGTGAAGAGTTTGTGTCCAAAACCTGTGTCCGTACAAGGAACAGAGAGACAAGCAAATATAATATGCACACAGAAGATGAAATAATGAAGAGGCTGGTAAAGCGAGAATAATTGTTTGGCTTTGTATGTAACTGAAAAAATTGCATTTTTTTTTTTTTTTGGGTAAAAGCTTTAGGAAGAGGGAAAGAATGGAGAAGAAAAGAAATGGGATTTTCAGGATAGGCGTCTTCTCTTTTTGTCACATTAACATCTCTTTTAATAAAATAGGTTGATTTTTAGTATGAAAGAAAAGTTTTCGTTGTACTACTTGAAGAATTACAAGCGTGATTCCCGGTATAATCAAAGCGTCAGATTTGACAACATAAAATTAGTTATTTACTTCCATTTGTCGCACCAACACATAAGGTAAGTGTTGGAATAAATTAGAAATAAATGAAATAGAGACTTTGGCCAATGAGAGTCGTCCACGCAAAAGGGAAAATTTCAAATGAAAGTCAACAATGACCGTGGTTTGGGGCACCGTAAACACGGTGTAGGAATGAACTGGTCTGCCAAAATTTTTCTTTAACGTGGGTTTGAATTAATGAGACTAGGTTAGGCGGACGCTTTATCTTTAGGTGGCCAACTTTTACACAAGTTTTTTTTCTTTTTTTTTTTTGGGCTGAACTTTTACATAAAGTTTTGAGTGTTACGGTGATCAAAGACCTTTTCCCCCAGGCAACGATTTATTTGACCATTTTTAAGTACGCTAGAGCATGAAAAGAATGATTCTTCAATATTACGTGGAGAAGTAGATTGTAAAATAGTACTTATTTATATAATAATAATTTTGGAAATATGTAAGACAATAGATTGTATTTATTGTAGACAAGTACTATCAAAGTATCCATTTTCAAATAGTAATATCAGGATACCAACTCTAATCATAATTTTTTGAGTACCAACTTACGTATCATCTCTTCATTAATAGAAATAATCAAGTGATATAATAATATTTTAACCACTTACCAATAAAAAAAGACAACTCATATACAACATAAGTTGATACTCAAAAGTTATGATTAAAGTTGATGTCCCTAGTATTTTTTATTTTCAAAAGAGTAATATTAAAAACACTAACTCCAATCTCAACTTTTAAGTACTAACTCATGTGTAATATTTTTTATTAATAAATGAATTAATTAATATAACAATACTTTAAATACTTATGAATAAAAAAATGACAACTCATATATCATATAAGTTATACTTAAAAATTGATATTAGAACAAGTGTCCCTAACATTTTTCTCTTCAAAATAAAATATCATATTACATCCCTTGTTTCTACAAAATACAAAGGCGGTTATAGTGGTTAGCCTTGGCCTAAATTTTAATTCCGCCAAAATGACAACCTTAACAATTGAAATTAATTATACAACACTCTTGCATTTTAGCACTAGAACAACTGATTAAAAAACCAGTTTTTTAACTACAATTAGATTACTAATTTTATTTTGTTTGATTTAATAATATTCTGATGCAATGTTGAGACATGCATAGTCTCCATAGGAATGACTGACCAATAAAAGTGCCCTCTTAAATGAACTTGGGCCAATTACTTAAAAATGTTCAAGAGTTGAAAATCAGGCAAATCCAACAACCTTGTTCCGCCAACTATCTAAAAGTAAAGAAGGACGCTACCAGACTCAACCATTCAGTGCAAGACTTGTTTCACTGAACAACCTAAAAAAACGCAGCCACAACAGTAACAAATAACGAAAAAGGAAAATAAACAAATTAAAAAATAAATAAAAAATTATCAAAAATAAAAAATAAAATAAAAAACAATAAAAAAAAGAAGAAGAAGAAATCATAATGGTAAGTAAATAATAAAATTGCAAAGGAAGAAAAGGACAAATGCAATCTCGAGAGCAAAACTCTCCAAAGCCGTTGCCTATCATATTAGCAAGATCCCACGTTGTCGTAAGATCCAAACTAGCCTTAAACGGAAAGTTTATCTAGGACCAAACACCAAAAACCTTCATAGGCAGCAAATTTTTGCAATCACTTCAAAACTTCATTTCTTCTTTTCCGGCGAATCACAAGGCTTTTTCTCCCTTAACAATCAACATTTATCTCTCCTGTTTAGCAGAAAAGGAGATGCTCGCGTTAGTAAATGCTGGCCAAACGTATTGAGACAGAACTTATGTGTGCTGCTTGGACAACACTTGAAGGTAACATTTATTATTTTGAATCAAAGATTAAATTAGAACCATCGTTTATTCATGTATTTCAAACTTGCTTACAGGGACCACTACCAATCAATGTCGACAAAAGTTTCAATCACTGAATCTTTAGATATGCATCGCATTCAATATACTTTCGTACAAGACAATACCGTTGAAAACGACATAAACCAAGCAGCAAGAATAAGGCTGCTCATCATCAGTGTTAGATGCAGATTGCCAATTCATACCCTGTATATGGTGATGGGTAGTTGAAAAGGAACATATACATTCAAAGAAATTCAACCTGTAAGGAAAAAGTAACGAGACACAAATAACAGCCATACAAAGTCTACTTTCAATAAACAAGAATTCCTGATTGAGTTTCTTTTTTTGGCTTGAGATGAAGTAATTTCGTGCTATATGGTTCTATTAGAACGCAGGTAACAACCAGCTACAGCAGGAAGTTCCATTCAGCTAATTCCATTTTGAGGAGGGAAGAACATCATGTTATATACACGGAAATCTAATTTAATTGGAGGCGTTTTAGTGTACAAAAGCAGAAACAGTCATCTAACTAGCATTCTGAATTATTCTTTTCTAAGAAGTTCCAAACATAATCACAGGAAACTAAATCACCTCACTATTACCTTACGAACTTCAAAAATAAGATAACAACTGGCTTTAAGCACTCTTACATTTGCACTTCATTTCAAAAATGGTCCAAGCAAATATTCCAATAGAGAGCTAGGAGTGCATAGAAATTAATTCATCACCCCGACATCGCCGAATGTTAATCACCATTGTTTCATTGAAAAAGGGCAAGATGTCACAGCACTGACGACGCATAGCCTTCATCTGGAAATGAACGCGTAGACATTAACAAGACAGAAGTTACTTTAACTGACAAAACTATGAATGAAAAAGAAGGAATATATTACAATTTTGTACCGTACCAATTCAAATTATGATTACCTGTTCAACATCTAGCTCTAGCTTCTTTGAGAACACTCTAATGTATTCCAGATTTTTGTTGCATCAGCTTTGGGGCAATTCCATGCATTGTATCTTGCATAGTTGCTCTGAATACCACTCTGATCAGATACAACACTTTCCAGGAAAAATACTGCAGGTCTCTTACATGCATTTTTAGGAAAGTCTCTTGTCTTAAACATATAATGACTTGCATCAACATTAACACTTCTCCTCCATGGTGTAAAGGTTTTCTGAAGTGAAAGGAGATCAGGAAGAAGTTCGTTGACTTCAAACACCTGAATAGCATAACCCCATGATACAGAAACAGTCAATGAACGCGAAACATCATAACAGACTGTTTGCTGCAAAATCCTGGCAGAATCAACATTTACAGCTTCAAAAAGACGCTCCAAAGCTTGGGTTCTGTTTGTTGTATTAGGGAAGATCGGATCCACGACGTCCAAATGATGAAGTGACAGCAAAGGTGACAGTGGATGTGCAGACAGCATTCCAAACAAATTCCCACGCATATCAACCTGATCAAATACAGTAAAATCACGAATTGCATGCGAAAGATCAGCACCCACCAAACAAATTTTCTCTTGATTTGAGAAAGCAAGCCAGCACTAGATTAAGTACTCGGAACAAGTATCAGATTAAGTTTTGACCTTACATTGGGCCACAACATAAAGTAAAGGTAAAAAATTACTCAAACAATAGAAGTCCAATTTTTCATGGGCTAATGCGACTGCTCAGCCCCGAGTGGCAGATTATCTTTTAAGCAATGCAGAAAAGTATTAAATAGTTGCTGCAAGTGAATTACACGCGAGAAAACGGCATGCTGAGCAAAACATGTTATACAAAGTTTTATCAATGTTTAACTGTTTACAATTTCCAATTGACGGTTTTCGCAGTAAGAGTCCAGTCTACATTACTTCACCAAATCTAAAATCCATCAGTTTCCCAAACTAAAATGTAATCCGGCATCTCGATTAAGTACCTTAATTACAAATAATGCACATCTTTAGAGTTTAGACCTTATCAAGATACTAGTTCAATAGAGCAATTACTCTTCCAACAAAACAATGGACCAACAGATATTAAAGAGCAAACTTTGTGTCCATAATGCAACCAAAAAAGTCCTACCATCTTAAATTATAGCAGAATTATCAATGAATTGGATATAAATATGGTCCATAATTCTCCTATATACACAAGCTATAAAAACTCAAAGGAAACAAAATATGTACCTGATGAAACCCCGGTTCATGAGTCAAGCCAACGCCGAGCTCCGCCACGCAGGCGAAGACCCGAGCGTCGCTGCCGTACAAGTGCGCGTACCTCAACAAGCAGGAGTCGAAGACCTTGGCCAGAGCAGTAGCAAGGGAGCTGCTGATGGCGAAGCCTCCGCCGCCGAACGCCATGTCGAACGAGTACTTGACATTCTGCTCGTAGCTCTCGGAGCTGCTCCCGACGTAGAACCACCTCTCGTGGTCGTACTTCGACAACGTCCTGACCAGGTTGTCGACAAAGAACACCGTGTCGTCGTCGCCGAACACGAACCACCTGACGCCCGGCTCGCCGCGGTCAACGGCCTCCTTGACCACGCGCGCGACGCGGATCGCCGATCGGAGGCCGCCGGGGAAGGTGTAGGGGAAGCGGGAGGCGTCCTCGGAGACAATCACCGACGGAAGATCGGGATCGGATTGGGATTCGAGGCGGTCGAGGAAGACGAAGGCGCGCGTGGATTGATGGTGGTACCAGAGGCGGACGTAGGGCTTGCGGCGGGGCCAGGAGCGGGAGGAGGAGGCGACGGAGAACAGGAGGTGGCGGTGGCAGGTGACGGAGACGGCGGAGGGGAGGGGAAGAGGGAGGCGGGGAGGGTGTTGGCGGAGGAGGAGGAAGAGGATGCAGAGGAGGGAGAGGAGCAAGAGGAGGGTCTTGAGGCGGGAGGGAGTGAGGAAGGCGATGGGCATTCCTTGGCGTCGGTGGTTGTTGATGTGACGGTGGAGCTTTTGCATTACATCGGAAGCCGGAGAACGATCGGCGAGCGGCGGCGATGGCGGTGGTTCTTCACTCGGTGAAGCCGTGAAGGTGATGGGTTTGATTGATTTCTTTAACCACACTCTTTTGTTTTTTCTTTCTTTTTTTTATTTTTTATTTTTTATTTTTGGTCTAACGGGAGTAAAGGAAAATTTGTTTACTACCATAAAAAATATGAAAAACAAGTTCTGAGCAAAGAGAAAGAGAAAACGAAGGAAAAACAAAACAAAAATACAAAAATGTAACTGTTCCAAAAAAATGAAAAAATTCTCTGACTAATCACCTTTTTTTAATCATATTACGTAAATTTTTTATTCTTTTTTTCTTCTTACTTGGAAGAATAGAAATTCAAACTCTATATTTTTTTATGGATTAAATATGATATTATTGTTAAGTTAGATTTACAACCACATAAATTTCTCATTTTTTATTAACAAAAACATAATTGTTTCAAAAAAAATGAAAAAATTTCCTATGTAATCACTTTTTTAATCTATTAACGAACATGATATACATTCTTTATTATTGACTAATATGACATAAATTTTAATTTAATTTTAGTTTAATTTTATGTCATATTTTAATGTTAATTTTTATATTATATTCCAAAGAAAATAAAAAATAAAATGGTTAGTGGTGTTTTGCAGCCTTTACATCCAAACGACTTGCCGTATTTATTAAAGCAAATTTGATACCAACAAAGAAAAAGACGACATGCCGTACACTATCTCCAAGAATTTATTATTATTATTATTATTATTTCCAAGATTTTTTTTTTTTTTCACTCTCTGCAGGATTCTTCCTATGAGATTAGAAAAAGACATAATAATATATGTTGTTTATAATATATTAGTTAAATAACGCACGGGTGAGGAATAAATAAATAAATAAAGTATATAATATCCCTGAAAGTTCGTGCATAATAGATAAACAAAATAAAACAAAAGTAAAAAAAAAAAAAGAAAAAAAAAAAGATTCATATGACGATTATTAAACCGTCACATGACAATCATTGAAATATGGACGAAAAGAATATATTCACTCTTTGATATCTAAATATATATTTATAATATTACTAATAATACATAATATATAACAACATAATATACTATATATATAAGAAGGGAACAAAAAAAAAAAAAAAAAGCAATGCCTCGTAGCGGAACTTTGAGCATAACCAAATCCATCATTCATCCTTTTAAATAAAGGGAAGTAGATTTTGTTGTCCTCCAGATAGAAACAAAAATGTGTCGAGAAGTTTGAGAATGAATCTTAGGGAGTAGGGATCATTGTATCTTATAATTTGAAGTAGTCCATCTGCTCATGATCCAGATCAACATTTAAAAACAAAAAACCCGTCTCTATTAAAATCCAATCCAAAATACGGATGATAATGGGATAGGTTCGAAATAGTGTATTCTTCTACTCAACTCACTCTACAAAAAATATATATACATATATAATATAATATTCATCCCCGTCTTTGAGGAATGGGATGGGTTTTCACTTTTCACACCACATATTTGGGATATATGTGAATTTCCCGTATTTCCGATTAATTAGTTTAATTTTTATATTAAAGATAAATGAAAATTAGGGGATACAAAATGGGGAAATTTTTTTTTTTTTTTTTTTTGAGTGCCTTGTGCTATGTGAGCATGTGAGCCTAGCATACCCAATACCACACACAATGTACCCTCTTTTAATAAAAGGGGACTTCTACAATAGGGTAAGGCTATTTTACATGGTGTAAAAATTATTGACTAGTAGATTTAATTTTGATGGTCTAGATATCATGTGCACAAAAAATCTATTATGTGCTCATCTACATGTGATTAGACGACAATCACCAATTTAAAAATTTTAAAAAAAAAAATCCTTCTTCCGGTTACAAAACGCATTCTTTATTTAAAAAAAACAAAACCAAAAAAAAAATGTTAGTAATTTTCATTCATCCTATTCTTGTCGTTTCAGAAACAAAATGACACTTTGTTTAATTAAACATTTTGTTCCTTTGTATAAAAATGGGTCCATAGAATGAAAACGACATGTCGTATGTATAAAAAAGGCTTTCTTTCAGTTTATAAAACGGCATGACGTTTTCTCATAAAAAGTTTGTTGTTCTTTCATGAATCAAAACACGTGATTTCTGTTCGACGTTTTTTTTTTTTCAATTTTTTAAAAACGACAGGTCGTTCTATTTCATTAGTAAAAGCCGTGTCGTTTTGTTTCCGAAAGTTTGTTGCCACTTGCTTTAGCCTTTATGAGCAGTAATACGAAGTTAGAAAGTCAAGAAAACGCCATTTAGCTCTTTCTTTATGTCAAGCCCTTTTTTTTTTTTTTTTTTTTTTTTTTTTATGTGTGTATTTCAAGGAACAACCAGTCCTTCCACAATACCTTGGGGTGTCGAGAATTGAAACGATATCTCGTTTTTTTGAAATGTCGTTGTTGTTTAGAACATGGGTTATCTACATAAGCACCATGTTGGTTGCAGATATACATAAGGAACGACATCAACAGATTTTTTTTTTTTTTTTTTTTTAAGAGAGCAACATGAAAAACGACGGTAGCTTAGCATTGGATCTTGTCCACCTAGCATTATCCACCTCCAGCCCAGGCCACAAGGCACTCGGCCCAAGCCACTGACATACATATAGTCCAAGAAATGAATCATTTGATGTGGCTTCTAGTTCTGAATATATAGACATATATATATATATATTGAACTTAAATAATTATAATAAATAGTAGATTTCAAAATGTTTACAATAAATTTACTAAATAAATCATCTACTTAATAAATTTTTTTATTTACAGCTATTTACTTCAAATATTTAAAATCATGCTATTCAGTTTATTTAAAAATTAAAAAATTAAAAAATTAAAAAAAAAACTATTTACTATAACTTATGTGAATTTCATGTGTTTAGTATATGGGTTGAACAGAATTTTATAAGTTGGAATTGAGTTGAATTAAATGTGTATTGGTAAGGCGTTTGAACTGTCAAAATTCCATACAATTTTGAAATATATATATCCCATTTAGATTTATATATGTAAAGTTTTGGACTTGTGAAATTTGAGTTACAAAAACTGTGAATAGTAAAACTGATATTGACTTTTTAGAAAAAGACAAAAATGAATTAGATTTTATAAGATTTAGATTGAATTGAACCTTAGGTCCAAACACACTACATTATAATGGAATTGATCAAGTGCCCTTTCTTTGAACTTTGAACAGATAAGACATTTCGTGATAAATTCCAGTCAGACGACCCCAAAAGCAAGGAATTTTCAACTAAAAGATGTAAACCAGTTTAAATGTATTCTTTAGCATACCAATACCAGGGATAGATTAAAAAATAAAAATAAAAATAAAAATGGTTCAAGGCCAAAAGTTAAGCCACTTGTTTGGCAAAAAAAAAGCTGAAGAATTTTCTTTGTGCTTCCTTTACTAGAATGAGGCAAGCAATCCACATTTGTTCCATTGAAGAAGTCGATTTTGTGAAAATTCTCACACGTGACTCACTCGTATTTGCCGCGCACAGGGACAAGGAAGTCGACAGCTCCACAAAATGTTTTCTAACACGAGTACTGCACGACCCAACTATCAACCATACATCAACATTGCTCATTAGTATGGCTATAGAAGTTAAATAGTTATTCAACGGTTTAGGTTAAAATGGTTATAGACTAGGGAAGAGATTAGACTATTTCTGGAATTAGGGTATGATATATACATGAGAAAAAGTACATTTTTCTTGTCTTTGATAAGTGACTTCTTCTATTACTCTCTCACTAATTTAAAACGTTGGAGAGTTCTTACTTACAAGATTCTTCATTTCTCATAGTGAGTTCGAAAAAAAATATCCAATTGATTGATAGGGGAAAAAAACCATGGGTTGTCATGCACTTGGAGAAGTGGTAATTGAAAAGAATAATATATTAATAATCTGATTTTCCATCACCCTACTAGTTACGAGAGAATCATTTCTATTAAAAAAATTTAAAATAATAGGAGTAATAAATTGTAGCATGTTCACTAAAAAAAAAAATCCATTTATAAACTATTATATACTAAAAAAATTAATATGCCAAATACAAAAGTGAAAAAAATAATAGTATTAGTTATGAGCTCTTGCCATTATAGCTAAAAGTTCCAACAATATCATGCATCGCGACTTATAATGAAAATGAAAAGTTGTTAGAGAAAACGACCATTTTTTGTACCAACATAACTATGGTTGATGGTGTAATTGTTCTCGGTTTGGAGACCACCTATTCACCGGGGAACGAGGTGCGTGAGAACCAGTAGGCTCTTTTGCCCGCCCAATGGAGAAGATCCGACCACCCAATGAGACCCGACCAGACCAAAGAAGTCGGGTCGCGATTACAAACGTAGTCCCTTCTTGCGTCATCGGGTTGACCTACCGACACCTCCGTTGAGCTGTTGAACCCCAAATCACCTCTCCTTTGAGAAGCTCGAGCAAATCACCATCGGGCTTCAATGTACTGGCCCGAGCAACACTTTCCTGACCACAACTAAGTCCCTTTCGGAATAGTCGGCCCAGGCTGTCCCTGTCACGCCGTCCTGTACCAGCTGACAACCGTACTATGACAGGGCGTGCCACACCTACTACTCTGCACCACCTAGCACTTGACATCTAGCACCTGTCACTGTATCTGTCCTTGTCCCTACTCCGGCGCCACTCTCCACCACCTAACTGAACTGACACAATACTGACCGCTTGCAACCAGTACTAATGACCTACACTCGTGTCCCCCCATCACCCGAATGGTAGGGCACGTGGTATCCATCTAGTGGAGGTCAAGTATCTTTACATCCAGAGCATGTCTACCTGTCGAGAACACTCGGAATACCACCCATCAGGGTCACTGGTCTCGAGAATGCCTTAAGAGTGAAATATATTTTAGTTGTATTTCATTTATTTTGAACTGATTAATAATAAATAAATTTGAGGTTTTTTCATTACATCTTTGCTATGCTATTCTCATTTAGATTTACATATTAAAGTAAATGTAAGCTAATATTGCTCATTGACTATTTAGTGTTTAAATTGCTCTTGGTAGGACTGCATGAACTCTGAATGCGAGGATGGAAAAGAGAATGCCCCAACCCCCAATTTATAGGGGGAGTTTAGGGGGGAAAAATGAAGCATAGAATTCGAAGGGTCTTACTGACCTCCCACCAACCAAGAAACGACACATGGCGTGAAGCTGTCTCATGTTAGAAACTTTTGAAGAAGATGCATCCGACTAGAATTAGTGAAACTAAGTTTGACTTTTTAGAAAAAGATAAAAATGAATTAGATTTTTTTTAGATTTGGATTGAATTAAACCGTAGGTCCAAACACACTGTATTGTAATGGAATTGATCAAGTGGCCTTTCTTTGTACTTTGAACAGATAAGAGAAATCTCTTGGACATTTTGTGGCAAATTCCAGTCCGACGACCCCAAAAGAAAGGAATTTTCAACTAAAAGATGTAAACCCGTTTAAATGTCTTCTTTAGCATACCAATACCAGGGATAAATTAAAAAAATTAAAAATTAAAAAAATGGTTCAAATTCAAAAGTTAAGCCACTTGTTGTTGGCCAAAAAAATAATAATAATAAATAAATAAATAAGTCTGAAGAATTTTCTTTGCGCTTCCTTTACTAGAATGAGGCAAGCAATCCACATTTGTTTTGTTGAAGAAGTCGATTTTGTGAAAATTCTCGCATGTGACTCACTCGTATTTGCCGCGCACAAAGGACAAGGAAGTCGACAGCTCCACAAAGAATTTTCTGACACGAGTACTACACGACCCAACTATGAACTATATATCAACATTGCTCATTAGTATGGCTATAGAAGTTAAATAGTTATTCAACGGTTTAGGTTAAAATGGTTACAGAGTAGGGAAGAGATTAGACTATTTCTGGAATTAGGGTATGATATATACATGAGAGAAAGTACATTTTTCTTGTCTTTATGAGCGATTTCTTCTGTTAGTCTCTCACTAATTTAAGCATTGGAGAGTTCTTACTTACAAGAATCCTCATTCCTCATAGTTAGTTCGAAAAAAAATATCCAATTGATGGGGGGGGGGGGGGGGGGGGGGGGGGGGTGGGGAACCATGGTTATCATGCACTTGGAAGAAGTGGTAATCAAAAAGAATAATATATTAATATTCTGATTTTCCATCACTCTATTAGTTACGAGAGAATCATTTTTATAATAAAAATATAAAAAAAAATAATAGGAGTAATAAATTGTAGCATGTTCACTAATATATATATATATATATATATCCTTTTATAACCTATTATAGACTAAAAAAATTAACATGCTTAATACAAAAGTGAAAAAATAATAGTATTAGTTACGATCGTTTACCATTATAGCTAATAGTTCCAACAATCCGGCGATGTCATGTATCGCGACTTATAATGAAAACGAAGAGTTGTTAGAGAAAAAAACCATTTTTTGTACCGACACAACTATTGTTGATGGTGTAATTGTTCCTGGTCTAGAGACCACCTATTCATTGGGGAATGAGGCGCGCGAGAAACGGTAAGTTCTTTTGCCCAACCAATGGAGAAGATCCGACCACCCAATAAGACCAGACTAGACCAAAGAAGTCAGGTCATGATTGCTAACGGAGTCCCTTTTCGGGTCACCAGGTGGACCTACCGACACCTCCGTTGAGCTGCTGAACCCCAAATCACCTCTCCTTTAAAAACCTCGAGCAGATCACTATTGGGCAACAATATACTAGCCCGAGCAACACTTCTCCAACCACAACTAAGTCCTTTTCGGGATGGTCGGCCCATGCTACCCCTGTAATACCGTACTGTACCAGTTGACAACCGTATTGTGGCAGGACGTGCCACACCTACTACTCTGCACCACCTGACACCTGACATCCGGTACCTATCACTGTACTTGTCCTTGTCTTTGTCCCTACTCCGGTGCCACCCTCCACCACCTGACCTAACTAAAACTGTACTGGCAGCCTGCGCCAGTATTAATGACCTACAGTAGTGTCCCCCCATCACTTGAATGATAGGACATGTAGCATCCGTTTGCTGGAGGTCAAGTATCCATATACCCAGAGCATGTCTAACCCGCCGGGACCACTCGGAATACAACCCATCAGGGTCACCCGAGGACCCGAACCCGTGGGAAACGCCTATAAATAAAAGAGTGTCTTGCTCCCTTAGTTATGGACTAATTTTCCTTGCCAAAACTCTACTTCTTCGCTTGCTCATCGGTGTCCCTTACTGACTTAAGCATCAAAATGCCATTAACAGACACCCCACTGGTGTCCCCTTACTCCGAGGTGCTTCTCTTTTGCAGGTGATTAAGCGGAGCACGACGGTACAAGGCTGATCCGTCAAGTGATCCCATTTAATGTTGTGTCAAAGATATTTGGTATATTCTCAAAGGGCTAAAAAATATCAACTATTTATTAGTGATAATTTAATATGACATTAAGAAATGGGAACTATTGAGTTTTTTTTTTTAATCTAATATTCAAACCACCAAAAGGTGGTGAGAACATTATCATATGAGTTCCCACGTCTCACCAATAGGCAGAGTGGCAGAATTAAAAGCCTCTTTCCTAAGCCACGCATTCCTCCAACCATCAGAAAAGAAAACTGTGGCAGCAGACGTTTCCTATCATCTTCCTCCTTTTTTTTTTTTTTTTTTTATTTTTTATGTTTTTTACATTTATGAAATTGAATGAAATTCGGTGGGGGATTAAATTCTCATCAAATTATGAGAGTCTCTAGTGGCCACACTCCTGGTCTATCCAACGAGTGGTTTTTGATTTAAAGAAAGAAAGAGAAAGAGGGGGAAAAAAAAGTACCTAAAGTTAGACACCTATTTTGTCCAATAGCTATTGAATATTCTAAATATTTGTTAGTCACAAGCTCGGATCGACTGGCAATCATGGCATATAATAAGAGCTTCAAACAAGCTTTCAAGTTTCAACCATACATGTGGACTAAGGTATCCACCGCTAGATCAATTTGTGGACAAGGACATCTATTCTACTCCTGTCTATTTTTCTTTTCTTTCTTTTCTTTTTTTTTTGTTTAATTTTTATTTTTATTTTTTGGGGGGTCTAAAAAAGAAATGAAATTGCGTATAGAAGGAGTGCAATAGGAACAAGAAAAAAACCAAATGGGTGGTCAAATCAGTTTCCAAGTTCTTCTAAAACTCAACTTGTCCTACGTGCAAAGAACCCAATGGACTTGGTGGGTCCTACATTTTGTAAAGGACTTTAATTCTTGGCCATACAAACAAGTGTTTCTTCTTTGGTAATCTATAATTGACTTGGCAACCACTCAACAACAAAAAATCAAGGCCAATTCCCACCCGTCCCTTCAAGCATCTCATAAAGCTTTATATGGCTCTTAAACCATTTTTTCTCCTTTTTTATATTTATTTATAAAAAAAAAATTAGTGGTGTTTGTTGTCACAAATTTTCTCTTTGTGAGAGAAATACTTGAATAGCCGCCCCCCCCCCCCCCCCCCCCCCCCCCCCCCCCTTTTTTCTCATTAAGAATCATATCAAAAACCCCTCCCATTTCGTACAAGATTTTGGAAGTCTCTCAAGTATTTAGCAACCACAGATCTTATAATATAAAAAGTAGAGGTGAAAAAAAAAAAAAAAAAATTTTGAAGAAAAGAAGGAAAATGACACTCATTTTGTCACGTAGTGGGTGTGGTTGTCATAATGGTAAAATTCTAGGAAGAAATTCATCACATATCTCACCTCCAATGGCTCCAACTAGATGTGAGCGGCCCCCCACACCAGCGCACCCCCCCCCCCACCCCCCACCATTTGACACTTCTTATAAATTGATCCTTGCCCTTCCAACATCTTGGCCATTGCACATTTTAGCTTGTTATTACACACCCCCACAAAAAGGAAAAAAAAAAATGTGTAGAGGCGTGGAAGAGCATAACAACCAAGGCGGCTTCTCCGAACTCCCTAACATTCCCAAGGAAGCCGCTCTGCATCCACAGCAGCTGCGTCGGCCTAATGCTAGTACCATCACATGTGCGGTGATATCCTGCGAGCTGTGCAGCTCGCGGGCGACGTTGTATTGCCAAGCGGACGACGCGTATTTGTGTAGGAAATGTGACCAATGGGTTCATGGGGCTAACTTCTTAGCCCACAGGCACGTCAGGTGCTTCCTATGCAACACGTGCCAAAAGCTCACGCAGAGATATCTCATCGGAGTTTCGACAGAGGTGGTTCTTCCGACACTTGTTAGTAATTCCTCGGAGAGAAGCCAGTGTCAAACGTTTGAAACAACAATTGCTCAACTAAGCTAAAGTGGCCGTTCCTCTTTCTTTGAGACTCTCCTTGTAGTTTTTCTTCTTTCTTTTCTTTTCTTTTCTTTTTCTTTTCTCCTTCAAGGTCCTGACGTGATTAAAACTGTACTTTGTAATGTTGATAGTTAATCTATAGAGAATGGGCATCTTTGTATTTGGGGTCTTGAATATATTCTGAACGTCTAAAAGGTTTCTACTTTCTATGTACCTTCTTGGTCGGAAATGATACTGAAACGGAGATGGACCTCTGAGTATGCAAAAAAAATAAAAATAAAAAAATTCATGCTTCATTTTCTTTTTGAAAGATTGGTGATCATATAAGAAGAAAATATAAAGAACAACGTAGTATTTTTGTTTCATGACACCCAAATACTGGTCTAATAACATCTAATGTGCTAAATATAATATCTAACCCATTTTTTTAAATAAATAAACACTCTTCATCTCCAACACTAAAAAGGCAATGAAGCAGAATTGTGATCTGGAATGGTGTATATATATATATATATATATATATATAGATATATAAAAAGGAAAGAAAGAAAGAAAGTTTCTCTAGATCACCGATTAAAGAAAAAGTGTTCAGAAATTCTAATGCCCTTCAAGAAAATATGCACCCATACTACCTTCTGTCTCCTGTTAAAGAAAATCCAAAAAGAAAAGAAATGGTAATTTATTATTAAAAAAAAAAAAAAAAAAAAAAGAGCACCAAAACACTTGAAAGGAACATGTTATTGGAAATGGTAATGTTAGGTGATTAACAACAACCTAATGAGTGTGATGTGCAGAAAATTTTCGTGCAATAATCCAGACAACTGGTTTTCTTGAAATGCAATATGTATGGAAGTTTTCATGACTAGTCCCTTTCAAACCTCAAAGTTTTCTTTTTTTTTTTATTTTTTTATTTAGTCTGAAAAGACGATTAGAAACTGTAATTATGAAAACACAGGTAACTAATGTGGACCATAATTTTTTACTTTGGCTTAGAAGAAGTTTGAGAGAGGTGGCGGCAAAGAAAGATAAAGAGTACGAAAGGAGGGACCAAAAAATTACGTGAATGAAGGATCACCACAAGAGGCTCTTCACCAGTTATGTTGTGACTTGTGTCACCTGTTTTAACAAGAAGTTTAAATTTTTCTGATTTAAGTACGAGACATGCTTTAGTCAGCAACTTTAAGAAATATCTTGTTTTTTTTTGGGGTTATGTGTCATTGATTTTTTTTTTTTTTGGTGGATGGTTATGTGTCATTTATTTGCATACAAAGAAAAAAAAAAAAAAAGTTGTGAATCAAAATTGATTTGGATTATGGTTACAAAAGAACCATAACAAATTGAGAAAATTGTGGGAAACACTTGTAACGACTGATAGAGGGGTCGGAATACATGGTTGATGAAAGCTGAGCAAACAACTATAGTTTGTAGAAAATCTGCCGACATGTATCTCAGATACTTTTTAAGTTTTGTGGTGACAAAGAAAAAGGCAAAAGTGATACTAAATTATGGCACGTACAATTTCTTTTTTTCTTTTTTTGTTCCCTTTAAATTTTTATTAGTAAATATCATACTCCACGTACATACATACATATATACATACGTCCATATGCACATATGTACATGAGCAAGACTATTTAATGAAAGTTGTAGTGAAGATAAAGAGGAAAAGATATCTGGTCTCCTTAGTGGTGAAATGCAACTTTGTACTAAAACTAGGTTCTGTTCAGAAACATGGGAGGGACATTTTCATCATCATTATCAAAGCAAAATTTGAGCATAAGAAATTTACAGCTCATATAGCGGCTATACCAAAAACCTGGTATCGATGATCGTCATAATATGCCTTCTCTTTTACTTAACCATAAAGAAGTGATTCATATGTTTCCATTTTACAAAATGAGCACTCTTTCCATTTCTTCATATGTGGAACAAAATTACAATGCTAATTTCAAATTTAATTTTATCCAAGATATCGAAATATTACTACTTTCTTTGTCTCTCCTCCTATGTAACTTCTTCTCAATGAAATTTAGACAGATGAAGTAGTACTTCTTCATAAACAAGCTAAAAAATTTTAGCCCTTTGTTCAGGAGGCCAAAAATTGATCTACATAGAAGATCCAAGTAAATGGTAATGAGTTCTATCACCTGAAATGAGCTTTTGTTTCTCCATGGTCATGAATCATGACATCTCCGATGGAACCAGATTTGCTGGCTGTAAACAGAAAAATGAGACCTGGTCTTGCAAATTGAGGAAAAGAAATCTGGATGATAACATACTCAGAAGTCCCTTGTCACTGGAGGGTCATAATCAAATTCCTCTCCAGCTTTCACAAATCTGCCTTTTACACGTTTTCTGGTATCGGCTCTGGCTTTGCGCGAGGCATATCTTATTTGTTTTCCAAACCTGCTCATCAATATGGATCAAAGAAACTAGTAGGAGATAAAGAGGTAATGCATGTCCAAAGGATTCATTGGCTTCCAACATCCAACATAAAGAGGTAAATTCTAGTTTTATCTTAAAAAGAATGAAATTAATAACTGACCAGGATAAACTAATATCAGATATAACAAATTGCTCTACTATCAAAGGCAACAAGATCAAATCTACGTCATGACCAGACTCGATTTTACCTACTGGATTCTGATAATTTCACTATGTCTAAAAGCAAATGAAACAAAGACGTCTCTGTTGAACACTTTCTGGAGACCAAACCTTTCCTTTTCTTTTGTATCACTAAAGAAGCATTGATATCAAGTTAACCGGTACTGAGAGCATAAACAACATAGCATAAATAGAGAGAGTGTTGAGATACATACATTCGGGTTTTCTTTTTCTCATTATATCTCATCTTAGCTTTGTCTCTGGCTTGAGGGCAGGTAGCATCCAAGGATGAGTCCCAAGATTCTCCTCCTAGAAAAACTGGGTGTGACATCACACAATCTTGATAATCAGCGGAGCTACTTTCTCTTGTGAGGGACATGCCTGAATGGACTTGGCCATTAGGACATCCCATATTAACGTTTCCGCGGCTATTTGGATTCATCAGTAAGCAATTGGAACTGCCATTCATTGCCTGATCCATTGTGCTAGCTGATCCACCAACATGAGAGGGCTGAAAAGCCATGCAATCTTGCTGACCTGACGACGATGCCTAAAGAATTACCAAGGCTTTAGCACATAAGAAGACATGATACGAATTAAAGCCCTAGTAATTTACCAACGAGAACAATAAGATAAAGAAAAAGCAATCAAGCACACACAGTTGTTCACTCTCAATGTGAGAACTACGTTTACTTTCATCGTTGCAGAACTTCACTATAATGAAGAAAATAAAAATTCAAAGAGAATCACAGTTATCAGTGTGAGAACCATAAAATCCTTTAGCATGTGTGCTAACTTACATACTGTAATAAGTTATCACACTATCTGCTTCGAGCGTGTGTTCTATTATAATGGTAAAATAAAAGGTATACTGTTATATTATCGCACTAACACATTGCATAAAAGCAGATTTAGGAGAGACTTAATTACCTCTATAGCATTTTCAGTAGGAGCGTTGGACTCGGTAACTGATAGGTTTTTCTGATCCATTAACAGCCCTTCCACTCCTCCATCCTCGAACTGGTATCTGGAAGGACCCTGTGAAGTGCAGCTGAACATCTCGTTACCATTTCCATAGTTCATCGAAACGTCGTTCATTTTGAGGGTTCTGAATAGATCATTGCCATCATGAATCCTAAGATCCTTAAACTTTGAAAAACCCTGCAAGTAAAGAAAAACAAATGTGCTTATGAGAATTATAATAGGAGACTTTGGTGATGTGTAAATTGCATTGTGAGACTATACTGACAGAAAGTTCTTTTAATAAGAACAGTTAGTCTTACAGCAAAAACGCATTTTACAATGACATGCATTACCCCATATATATATATACATATATTTATATATATATAACAAATCTCACTATAATAGAAATGGAGACATATAATGTACCTTGCATAGAATTGACTCCTCAGCAGATAAAGGTGTCTGATTTCCGCAATTCCCATTTGGCGGGACGATGGAAGATGTTCCTAGCCAAGGCTCAATCTTCACACAAGATTCTGAATTACGCAACTTGGAAAGCACCATTTCATACGACCCTCCATCTTTTCTATTGCCAACGGCACAATTTTCACTCGCAGTCGGTGCATCAAGTGAACCACCCCATCCAGGGTCACCAAAACTGCTCGGAGAAGGAGGCTCATCAAGAAGCGAAGTGAAAAGATCAGAGAACTCAGCCAAAGAAGGACAACCATTATAGAACAGCACCACTTGCCGCTTGTGCCTTCCAGCACAAGTATTGCAGTTCCAATCACAGGCTTGACACACACACAATTTCTCGTCCACGCATCGGATAATCGCAGGCTGGTCGTTGCACCTGTCGCACAACAGGGACCGGTGGTGCCTGCGTGACAAGGCATTAGCAGAGTGCACGCAATTGTCGCAATGCAGGCAAAGGCGAGCATGATCGGACTTGCAATACACCACTGCCCTCACCACTGCACAAAACTCACATAAAGGTTCCATATTTTTCACTCCTCTCTTAAATTAACGACTCATGGTTAATTTATTTATTTATTTTTATCCCCTTCAAAGAGTAAGAAACAGAGAAAGGCAAGAAAGATGAATTAACTAAAAAATATTGTCACTTTTGAAACTTTTACTGTAGTAATTAGAACAAGAAAATAGAAATGTAAAAAAATTCAATCAAAATCAGCCAACATCGAAAAACAAAGACTCCATTGATGGAGAGAAAAAAAAAAAAGTTAATAGGCAATTAACGTTAAGAAGGGAAGGGTATTTAATCAAGTTATTGTTTGTAGTTTCCCTAGGCATTCTGGGTGTTCGACACGTGGCAACACGAGGGCCTAGGAAAACGATGGCATAGGTGACGTAGGAACTAGGTAGGAAGGTTCACTTTTGTAGATTCTGGTATGGTTTTAGCCTGTTTACCCGGGACAGACAGTGGACTGGCGGCCTGGGCGATGGCAACTTTGATAAATAAGGGGAAGTTCCAGGGGAGATTTGTGGAGGCATTTGGGTCTGGGAGAGAGTTGCCAAGTCAGCCGAGATTTGCTCATCAGAGAAAAAAAGATGACGTAGCTCCCAAGCAAAGGTAATTAATAACTGTTTGTCAAGCTAAACGCGTTATTATTATTATTTTTTTTTAAACTGAAAAATGTGACTTTTTGGTTGTCGGTTAAACATGTTTCTGAGTTTTGGCGTAGTTATCTTAACATTTAACAATTTGCATTTTATTTTTATAGTGATATTCTTTTTTGACCAACGTTATACCGAATTTTCCTCCTTTTGTTATGTTATTTTTTTATTTTTTATTTTTAACTCCACTACAACAAAGAGAAAGGGGAAAAAATTAGCATATTCTACTGGCGCCAAAAAAATATTAATTTGATTTTTATTAGATTTACGTATGGCTTATTCTTATTGTGGTTTTAATTTTATGGAATATAATAATATTGACAGGGATATTCTATCAAAAAAGTAAGTTCATACCAATTACACACACAAAATAAAAATAAAAAAAAAGGGGTTACTTCATGGGAATTAACTCAATCGTTCATCTTTGTTATTAAATATGGTCAAAAAATAAAAATTTCTTAGCGATATCGTCATGGATTAAACATGTTCCAAGACGACATTCCACATGTGTTGCTTTAATATCCTTGAATTGATTTCAGCTATGAAAAAAAATTAAAAACTTTTAAAAAAATATAAAAACAACACATTTAATATAAAATCATACCAGGATATAAAACCATTTGTAGACTGTCTACCGTGCTCCAGTCCAGTTCGTCTCTTGTCGAGATGCTCAAGGTAATCCCCTGTAATATTGAAAGTATCCCGTCGAGTTACTAAAAATACTGGTGACTAGTGGCCATTTCACTGGTAGTAGTCTATCGTATTATCAAAGGTAATCTATTCTTAAAACATATAAAATAAAAAATAGGAATGCAAAAGGCTGCAGGGGGCAGTTCTATTGACGGTGAGGGAGATCTTGCTATTTCACTTCAAACGAGATCTCCCCACAATTAGGGGAGGAAGAACACCACAAGTAATGACGAAGCTCGCAACAAGGACAAAGGCAGACAATTTGGATCATAACACCACAACACAACATGAAACTCACATGAAATTAGAGGGTTTGGGTTTTTCTTAAATGAGTTTGGGTCAAAACAGGTTAAACCCGCTAAACACAATTAAAATAATTACACAAAAAGTCTATTTTTAGAACCTCATTTTAAAATATGTCTATTTTTTGATAATATTGCGAAAATGTTCATTTTGAAATAAACAACTACTTGTACTACCCGTTTTGTCGTTTTACCATGTTTAACATCATTTTCCCTCGTTAGATTCATTTTTTTTCTTATTTGTTCATCATTTTTTAATCTTTATCTTAATTACTAGTTCTTTATTACAGTGATTGCTTATTAGTATAATTTATGTTTTTTTTTGTTTTTTTACAATCATATTTCTTAAGCATGATTTAGGTTTCTCAGAAACAATTTTTTTTACTATGATTTAATTTCTTTATGATAACTACTACGTTATTTTGTTAATTTATTATTTATATTATCATTGATATTTTTTTAATAGATAGTTTCTAAAGTTTTTTTTTAATAAACAGATAGTTTTTAAAGTTTAAATGTGATATAAAATTGTTTATTTCTTTATGGTAATTACTAGATCATTATGTTTTTTTTTTAATATACTATGTTTTTTTTTCTTTATGATATTACTATATTATTATAATGTTCTTTCTTTATGATAATTAGTATATCATTATGATGTCTTTTTTAGGTTTTAATAATAAAGTGTTTAATATTTGTTAATAATATCATTTTTAAAATGTTCGCTGTTAATTTATCTTAATGACCAATTATTTATCATAATGAATGTTTTTTATATGTCAAACAACTAATATTTCTTTTTTATTTAAAATAAATCAAGTAGAATGATCTTTTTTTCCTTTAATGAAATATTTGCTTAATCTGAAATGTTTTAGAGATTTTTTTTTTCATTTTTTTATCAGTTCTTTATTTATTTATTTTCAATTCTTGATGAAAGGGTAATGTGGTCTTTATAAGTATCAATTTAGACATTCAATTATTTATTTATTTATTTTTAATTCTTGATGAAAGGGTAATGTGGTCTTTATAAGTATCAATTTAGAGATTCATGTAAATAAAAAGAAAAAAATGGACATTTTTTAAATCATAGTCTTCAATTTAAACATTTATGTAAATAACCCTTAAATAAAAGGGTTAGAACAAGTTGAACCCATCAACCCACAATTAACCCGTTTAAAAAATAGGTCATATATTGGTTGACACAAGCATGACTCATTATTTACTCATTTAGAACCCTTTTATACAGTTTTGAGTTTTCATAAATATCTTTGTATAATTTTTTATTTTTTGTTAAAATGAAAATAAGGGGAAAATATTTAAACTACTCAAAGATACAAAACCTTCTAGGGTACGTTGGTAAAATTGGTCCATAATAGGTTTAATGGCCCTTTTAGTGGCAGATTGACATGACACAATTAAGACTCGTTTAATGAACGGGTTACATGAGTCATGTCCGTGTCAACCCTTTTACTCAAAGGTCATATTTGGGTTTTGTTTTTATACATGATTGTTAAATGGGTCGTGTTCGTGTCAAGGGTTGTAGTGTCAACTGAAGGGTCAAACACGACATGAACATGACCCGTTAACATGAATTGCTAGCCCTAACAAAGACCATAGTTTGTCATGATGTTGATTGCGACAATTCACAATGACTAAAACGAACCGGCACACCTCCAAAAGTTTTGCACAATGGTGGTGATGACGATGAACTCCATCCCATTTGCGAATGAGAAAAAAGGCAAGGGTTTATTGAGGAATTTCTACAGTAGCTGCTATTATGTTCCTTTTTTAAAAAAATTGTGCTAGTAACTTACTTAGAGTTTCAAAATTCTCCTCTGTAAAGAAATTTCTGATAACATTATAGTTTAGTGATCTCTTTAATCCTACCGTCAATCCTAAGTACTATATAGGACTTCAAAAGTTTAGTTTTATTTAGAAAGCTGTAATAATTATCTAAAAGGTCAATTCTCACATTATGTTTCCTTTTCTAAATGATTTTACTATTATAATTTTTGAATTTTATGGTATCCTGCTGTAAATGTAGCAAAGTTTTATTTTCAATTATCTTTTTTTTTTTTCCTAGTCTTGTCAACAATCTTTATTTCTATCATTTTTTAAAAATATGATGCAATAAAAACATATTGAAAACGATACCCAAAGTCCACCTTCAAGAATGATACCAAAAACAATCGTGGACCTTACACAAATTCTACAACCAGAGTCCGTGTATTGATTTTGGCCATGATATATATATATATATATATAACTATATATGTTTTGTTTGGGAATTAAAACTGCAATAATAACACAGTTAGAATACAAAAAATGCACCTTTTATATCAAGCAGCCTAATGATGACGGTAGTCTACCATGCTACAAACCGTATCCTGTTGTAATGCTAAAGGTACTCCCCTGTGATATTGAAAGTATCCCGTCAAGTTACTTAAAATTTCAGTGACTGGTGACTATTCACTATTGTATTGGTAGCAGTCTATTGTACTGTTAAAACTAGTAGATTTTCCTACAAAAGAGATCTCCCCACGACGGTCCATGCGAGAGAGATCTTTGGTGCCGGATATATGAAAGGTGGTGGCCGAGATATCATGGTAGGCGTAGTATGGTGGAAAATAGAAGGTTAGAGAATAGAGAAAAAGATAATTAAAAGATCTCGAGACCTAATAGTTTACACACTTGTATTTATGTGGGAAAAATATAGCATTTGTCACAATAATTTTATTAGGATCGCAAAAATCAATTCAATTTAGAAAGATGAGGCACATGTATCTAATAATCTTTTTAATTATCCCATCGTCAATTAAGTCTATGTCTGATCATAGGCTTCAAATTTTTGTAAGAAAAAATATTATATAAAGCTTAGTAAATAGTGCCAAAAAAAATCAAAACAGTAATCCGTAAATATTGTATGGGACTTTAAGAGTCTAGTTTTGTTCCAAAAGTAACAAAGTTTTTGGATAGCTCAATACTTAATTACCTAAAATAAATTAAAATAAAATAAAAAATCAGTTCCCGTTTTCTTTTTCAATAGCACGTTTTAGAAATTTTGTAGTACGTAACAAATTTACTAAATAAATTAATTATTTGCAAATTTAAATTACTTATCTAATAAATTTACTTAAATATTTTAAAATCTTAATATTAGCTTCATTTAATTTCGCAAAAATTATATTGTTACAATTTCTGATAAAAGGACATATCTTGAAAAAAAAAAATTTGTAACAAATTAAAAAGAAGGAATAAAAATAAGGACTGGCTTGGATGGGAATAAAAACAAACAAGAAACAACACTATTTCCAATTCCGACAAATTCATTTTCTGAAACCCAATTTTTAATGCGTTAAGACGTTTCTGAAAGCGATACAAACAGGTATTTAATTCCCAAATTAATTCCCAAACCTTCCCCAAAACTCTTTAAATTTACCAAACGGGCCTCGAAACTAATTCTATTTTAGGGTGCTTGATCTTCTTAGCTTTTACTCAAAGCCCATCAACCTTTTCGCGTCAGATCAGATTGAAGATCCAGCGAACCCACAAAGGTTCGCATTGCACCAATCCAAATCAGAGCTTTAATCCCAACCCTTCATCTTTCTCTGTAAGCTTTCTCCGATCTGAAAAAAATTCAGTTATATCACTCCCACGTTTCCTTCTATTGTCATGTTTTCTCTGCATTTTCATCATTTTCTGTAGAATTTCTTTGATTTCTGGAGCAAATTTGTTGATGGATAATTCTGATATATGAAGATTCTTAATGGGTTTGTGAATTTTTGTTCATAGAAGCTTCTAGTTCGGATAAATCTGCGGGTAAAGGTGATTTTTATGTTTATTTTTTCTAAATCTGTTATTGCCGTTACTTATCGAAATTATGTTCTTTAACTTTACGACGAAAGATTATTATGTTTTGGGTTCATATGTTTACAGGTGTTTAGTTGTTGATTTTCTGGTTAGGCCTAGTGAATCCCAATTCACATAGCTTAGATTTAGTTACATTTTCTTTGTTTTCTCATATGATTTAGTCTCATAATTCACATTTCAAATTGTTTTATGTGGTAGAGTATTTAAAAAAAATAATACTAATAATAAAAAAAAAAAAAATCATACCGGAAAGATACTCCCTTGTGCCTACTATAGGGGTACCAAAATATTTCCTTTCAATATAATCTAATTGTCAACGCTCATAATAGTTTCCTATGTGACCTTTTACTGTGAATTTTGTTCTGCAGGTCCAGGGTTAGGGTAATTTGCGGATTTTATCTATGTTTGGAGGTCTTGTGACGGTTCCTTCTAATAGTCCTCACTTGAGAAAGTCTGGTAGCAGACCTGTTTTCTCTGATCTGGGTACAATTAGAATCAGTTGATCTTTATTTGGTGATCTGTATTCTGTGGTTACCCATTTGCATTTTTCTGCATAATTGGGAACATTTTTAATTTTTTGCTGGACATTTATGTTATATTTGAAAACGTCCTTCAGGTTCAACTGAGTTGGAAAATGGTGCCGAAGAAAACTTCTTGCATTCATCAGAGGCAGACAGTTTGAAGGGTTCAAGTACACCAATGAGTACTACTGCGATTGTGCCATCTCCTATTATCTTATGGAGATTCAAGGTTTTGTTTCTGTTATATTCTTATTTAAGAAGAAAAATGTTATTTCACTTCGTTTTTTGATGATTAATATTGCTGTGGAAAGATTTTGAAAGAGGGGAAGTTAGAGAGAGAAGCTTTCATTTTCGGAAGACAACTTGGAACTAGATCTGGTGTCTATATTTGTTCAGAACATTAGGGATTGCTGATTTTTCTGCATTTGGAGTTGATTTTTGTGGGCTTGGCTTTGTGTTTAGTCTAATTTATTCAGCCTAATTAATGGTTTTATTTCTGCATATATACGTACTCCCAGATCCTAAGTTAAATTAATGTGCAGGTACTATTCTTTTTCGTCTGGGGGTTCATTTGTTGCAAGGTCTGTAGACTCAGTAATATAATTTCTGTTTTTAAATCTGATAGGAAATTTCTGATGTTATGTCAATATTGACCATAACCAGAAGAATGCTGGATTTGATTGCATTACATGGATGTCTGATTTGATATGTTGCAGATTGGATGGGATTCTGTAATGCGAATGAGTGTGGATTTGCGGGATTTATTTTTATATGAGGCATTTTTATACTACAATCCTCTTCTTCTTGTGGTAAGTTATGTTTTTCTCGTTGGTTTTGATATATTTTGCTATGGCCTGCGTTCTTTATCTTTACACGAGCTCATTTTTGTGTTTCTTTAAAGAATTTTTAATGGTTTCAATACTTGCAGACTCTGACGGTTTGGCTTTGGGGAATTAATTTGTGGGTTTTCTCTCTGTCCACTGTCAATTATGCTAAAATTTTTGATCTTGATCAAAGCCATTTGACCCACAGAGAAATATGGAAGGTACCTAATTTCATGACTAATTGTTGCTCTGTCACTTTTTACTTGTTATCCCTTCGGTGATTACAACATGATTTATTTATTGCACTGATTTTGTGTCTGATCTTTTCCCCTTTTTTATTATTATTATTTTTTTAATGTGCAGTGTGCCACATGGATGACCATTGTTGTTCCCACTAGCATGACGGCATATCTTTATCTTTATTCTCACGGAGAAGTATCACTAGCTGCTTCACAACCAGTGTAATAGATGCATCCATCTTCTATTTAAAATTATGAAGTATTTTTGTTTGTTGCTTTAGTTTTGAGTTTATAGCTATTCTTCTTCCTAAATGAAGCTATTTTATTTTCTTTTAATCCGAGTAGGGATTGACTAGGATCCCTTATAACAGTATAGTTGAATGATACTGTTAGTTGCTGATGTGTGTGGCTACATATGCTGAAAATACCACCTGGTGTATGTGTTTGTTTAAATGGTGGTGACTGGCTTGTTCAAATGGAAGTTCTAGGCTAAGTGGATAGTATTTGCACGTCTAGCATTAGGTTGTGAAGTAGTTACTCTTGAAGTCTCAATCCTGCCCGGCAAAATCATTTGAATAAGATTCTTTGGTGTCATTTTAATACATTTTTTACCTCTTGGTTGTTGGTATTTATGTTTCCACTGAGAAATAACCGAACTCATTATTATTCATCTTTGACAAAAAGCTATACGCAGTTGTCTGAAGGAACCAAACAGCTAAGCTTTAGCAAGTTAGTAAATTTACATTAGTTATATGGTCTTTAATTGCACTTTTTGGTCTTACCATAAGCCTAAGCTGAATAGGCACATATCAATTTTGGTATTAGTACAAATTTCATAATTGAATTGTCTACCACCAACTAGCACAGTGACATTGATATACCCTTTCGATCATTCCATTCTAGTTTCGGCATTGAGCTAAGTTTTACTCTGCTCTTCTGCAGGTACTCTTGTATACTACTATCGCCTTGCTGTTGATCTTTCCCTTTGATATTTTTTATTTGTCAACTCGCTTTTATTTGTTAAGGACTCTTTGGCGTATAGTTCTTCCGTTACAGGCAAGGTTCTTTTGTTAGGGCATAAAACTTTCAAAATTTTCTTAAGGTTTTTCTGTAGTATATGCCGTCCTAAGATTCGGTTATCTATTTCATGATTACAGGCCATCTCATTTTCTGATTTTTTCGTGGCTGATATTTTGACCTCCATGTCGAAGGTATACATCAAGATGTCTACTGTTACTGTTTCCTGAGTCATTTCATTTGTTCTCGCTCAATTGTTTTTGCAATGTTGAAAAACGGTTTACTGTTTTATGTATGCGTAAATATACAAGAACGCATGCAAGAATCTAGAGATTTTTTTTTACAAGCAAAATATGTTTAGGAAAGTACAGCATCTGCTTTGTTAAGCAAGGAAATTAGCTAGCTAATTGCAATGTCACTTTTATTGTCTGTAACTAACCAGTGAACGTGCATACAGGTATTTTCAGATTTGGAGAGATCAGTTTGTCGAATGGTTCACAGACAGGTCAGTGTTTCAATAGTTGAAGTTTTAGCATGTTTTGTTATAACTTTAACTGGATTTTCTAGTGTCTTCTCTTGCACTTTTGTCTACCTATATGAGGTATTCTTTACATATTGGATCTAGATAAAAGATATCATATAACTGTGATAGGTTGATTCAACTTCAAGAAAAAGCAGAGATCCTTCCATTTAGGTTTTTAAAAGGAGTATAAATGGTAGAGAAATAGAAGAATGATTGGAAACTTGAGCCCTCTGATGCACAAGAAGATGTCGAATGACGAGGCTTCTGATGGCTATGTCTCTGTGTAGTAGTATTCAATGGACTAAGTTTGGAACTTCTTGTGGAATTTGTGGCTCAAGAGGCAAAAGAATGATGAAATCCTTTGCCAGCTGCTGCATGAGTCCATATCATTCAATTTCTGCTTAAATTTCCTGTCAGCTGATCTCTCTGTTGCTTTTTTGTGGTTTGGTTTTCTCTGAATTGGAAGTCAGGTGCTTTCAACTTTGATCTTCATTTTTGTTTTGTTAAGAGATACTTTTAATTTGCAGGTTGCTACCATTGCATGGTTTGAAGCTGACTCTGTTTGCGGTAGTCACTCTGTTGCAATCCCGATAGTTCTTGTTTTACCTTACCTGTTTCGTCTCTTCCAATGCCTTCGACAATACAAGGATACTGGGGAGAAGACGAGCCTTCTTAATGGTAAGCTCCTTTCCTAGTATTATTAATCATGTCATTTGACGTTTCAAAATCTTCCAGCACTTGAAACCAGAAAATAATTTGTTCAGTTTGTGGCTTCTGATTGGGTGGGACGTGTGACTTTTTAATTATCAGCAATCAGTATTAGTATTGACTATTGAGTAGATCGTTTCTTATTAAAGCACTATTCATCTTTTATGAAGTTGTGTATCATCATTGAAGAAAGAAAATTTCACTCATCAATTCTGAATAGTTTACAGAATTAATAAAATTCTCGTATTTTTCGTGTTGTCATTTAGTATCTACAACTCTCCTTTTGTCTTTTCTTTAGGTTTCGTAATGATTATGTTATCTTAATTCTATACTAACTCTCTCCTTACATTTTCAGCCTTAAAGTATTCTACTGCAGTACCAGTGATTTTTCTTTCAGCTCTTAAATATCATATCTTCCCCGAGAAGTGGACAAACTTTTATCGGCCTCTATGGCTTCTCTCAGGTGTTTTAAACTCTCTATACTCATTCTACTGGGATGTGACCCGAGATTGGGACTTGAGGTATGTAAAAATGTTTTATGATTTGTTGTACACATTAGTACAGTCAAATCTATATGCCATTTATAAGACACTTGAACAAACTAGGCCGAATGCATGGAACATGCATCCTAGTTTAATTTCGCATGTGAATCTAAATCTCTCTTTTGACAGTGGCTTCACTCGGATTTTCAAGTTCAGCAGACCCCATCCCTTGTCAAACATGTTATTTGGTCAAAAATGGGTAAGAATAAATTTTGAGCTCAAAATGGCTTTTTAACCTTTTGGTTTCAACTTCCAACACTTGAAGTAGACATCAGTTGCAAATTTTCAAAAGAATCTTTCTCATGATACGTCGTAATGTGTCGTGACTAGTACACTTATAAACTGACTTCTTGAGACTGGCAATCTATTGTCAACAATCTAGTAGTGGTGTGCAAATCGATCCTATGAACTCATTGAATCGTTGTGACAAATTTTATTTGCAGGTTTACTTTTGGGTGTTGGGAAGCAATCTGATACTGCGTTGCACGTGGACGTACAAGCTGTCTGCCCATCTGCGGCACAATTACCTTACCGTGTTCACAATCACAGCCTTGGAGATTTCCCGCCGCTTCCAATGGGTTTTCTTCCGCGTAGAGAACGAGTGGAACAAGATCTCCAAGTCAAATAATCAACTCTCCATGAGCGAAATACCAAAAGAGGAAGACAAGCTACTTGCATCCAATAACCACAATGTATAGACTACTGAGCAATTATTTTCGAAGAGTAACAATGGCATCCAACGGTTCATCATAATTTTTTGACCAAAAGGGGTTCACCTCTTCCTTTTGAAATTGCATTTTTATACAACCAATTAAGAGCCTTCCTTGTTCATAGATAGAATAGGTTGTTCCGTGACTACAATATTCAATACCGAATCATACTGCTTCACTTTGTGATGCTCTATTTTATTCAGAGTCCACTCGGCGTATTATTTTCTTGTAAGAACTTCCACTAGCATAATACTGATTACCCCTTTCTGAATTAACTGGGTTTTATGTCTAATTTCCCTCCGAATCCGTTCTACATCTGTGAAATGAAATTCTTATCCCTTGACCACACTCGTAGCTAAGCCTGTGTACCTTGTGGTTATTTGGGCATGCTACCCTCCTCTTAGAGAACAAATTTCCTTTTTAATTGGGGAGAAAATGACAGGATTGAAGATTGTGTTTCCTTTTCCTTTTTCCTCTTCCTCCTAGTTTGGAATGTGGTCTCTGCAGGGTGTGAGTTGCTTTTCCGCTTCCTCTTGTTTTGTTCTTGAGATTTGCTTTAATGCTTTCGAAGAAAAGCAACAACATTTTATTTTTGGGGGCTTTGCAAATATGGGATTAAAATGGGTATCATGTTGCAACACTAGACCCCAAAGAGAAAACACTGCAAGGCTAGTCTCATTCATTAATGAAAATTTTGTTTTCTCTAAAATACCCTTTACAAGTAAAAAATAAAAATAAAGAAAAATAAAATAAAAGGGGATCTAATAAAAGGACTATCTTCTCTTAAAAAAAAAAAAAAAAATCAAACCCACTTTTTTTCATCGGTTTCATCTCCTTCACCCCCTCAAAACGACCATCATTTTTCATCTCCCTTATCCCCCTGAAACGTTCATCCTTGTATTCTAGTTAACATCGTGTACCGTTTGCACATTCCGGGCATCGATTTCCAGCCATAAGGAGAGGAGAGGCAGTACTAAAAGTTTGTAAAATCTCTAAAAGTTTGGTAAGTTCATCTCAAACCCTCAAATTTTTTTGTTTAAATCGTTTTTGAAGTTGTTCAAAGGTTGGGCATTCATGGTTTGGGAGCTTAATATAGAAAAACAACAATGATTCAACCTATTTTGCACTAATTTTCGGCTTGTAAAATCTGTAAATTTGTAAATCCCGTCATAAGAACTGTACAGTGACCTGACCGGCCGGACCGACCTGACCGGTCTGGTGGTTTTGGAGACGATCTGGTAGTTTTGAACTAGTCTTCAATTTTTCATTAATTTTTTTAATTCTTTCATAACAATCTTTTTTATTTTTCTTTTTTTTATTTTAAAGAAAAATGAGTGAGATTGTCATTTATTTTCAATATGATGGAGAATGGAAGGAGAAAGATGACGGGTCATATGAATGGTGCAGAAGGAATAAGAAAATCAAGAGCATAATACTATTAGATGATCCGGATTAGGTGAAATATTCTGAAGTTATTGATTGTATATTTAAAAGGCTTCATGTGGACCAGAAAAGTACGTAATTAAAAATAAGTTACATTCCTTTGTGTACAATATCGTCATGTCCTAAAAGCATTTTGGATGATTTTGATGCTAAGTGTTATCTTTTAGATTTTTGTAAAACGACACAACGTAGAAGTATGCTACACGTTGAGCTCATAAAAAGGTTGAAAGTAGTGACAACAATGATAAAGTATCATTTGAAGTTGAAGGAGATGGAGGATGCAATATGGAAAATGATGGAAATATTCGAGATGAGAACTTCGACGTTAACATGGAGGCACCAAGGGTCTATGATGCTGCTGCTGCATCAGGCCACAAAGGTGATGTTTTAGACATGCGTACCTTGGAGGAACGCCCTAATCAGGAGACAACGGCATCTGCCCCAACTCCGAAACGACAACGTTCATACGTAGAAGTAAACCCGGTCATGGATCATTGTGAATCATTAGCAATAGATGACAGTTCTGTGTCTTTTAGTTTTGATGATGGTATGGGTATTGCAGTTGGTCAGGAATTTGAAAGCAAGAACGAGGTGAAGAATTTGATAATCGATGCTTCGTTGAAAGCTTGTTTTGATTATAAAATAGTCAAGTCAACCACAAAGTTGTTTGTGGTGAAATGTACAGTCCTAAATTGCAAGTGGGCATTACGAGTTGTGAGGATCACGAACTCAGATCGTTTCTCTCTCCGAACTTTTTACAACACTCATACCTGCTTTACTAGTTCGGTGGATAAAAGAAACAGACAAGCAACTGCAGATTTAGTTTCAGATATGTTAAAAAAGGAGTTTCCAGGCCAGCTTGAGACACATACCCCGAAGAGAGTGATAGACATGATGAAAAATCGTGGTGTGTCAAAGGAAAAACCTTTTTTTTTTTTTTGGGCAAAAATTTCAATTTTATCGTACATTTCATTATTATTTTTTAAAATGTCAATAAAATGTGACAATATTCTTCAACGGTTGAAGATCATGGTTGTAGGGCAATGGGGCAATTGGAAAACAACGTATAAGAAGACGTGATATGACTCAAATGAGTCAAACTGTTGAGAATTCTATGACTTGAGTTTAGATTCCATGAGCTTAGGAGCCGAGCAAAGTTCATACAATCATAATCCTCCTTATGATTCTCAAATGTGATGTAGTTCAAAAGTACAAATTTTAGGTCGTTTCTTCGATATAATAATATATCTTCCTCAACAAATTAATATTGAGGTATCATTGCATATCCATCCAAAATTACTCATCATGTTGGATAAATCAACATTATCCAATTTATTATTAATAGTTGGAAGACACCAAGAAACACGTGGCACATTAACAATTACCTTCAGAACTATTTAAGGGTAAATCTTGACAAATGTATTGGTTAGATCAAGATCGGTACCTGCCTAATGTTTTTTAACCTATTAGAAGCTCTTTTTTGTATTAAAGACACTTAATGTTTGATATTTACTTTCTATATAATATATTAAATAATTATATTTTGTTGTGTTAATATGTATGTAATATCATATCGAAATTATAATTAATGCATATTTATTATGATTTTCTATTACACTATGCGATAGAACTCTCATATTAAATAAAAATTCTATTGTTTTTGTTATAAATTAGTTCATAGTAAGTAAACTATAGTTTTTACAATTTGTAAAGTTTCAGTAACAAATTATAAGCTTATTTTGAGTATCCATTATTTTACAGGATATCTGTCGATATCGACATTTCCGTCTACATATCCATAAATCAAAACCTCGACAATCTCGTCGACATTCGACATCAACATTTTCATTCTTGGATAGAACCTACCCTTGCAAAACCGACTTACAAGAGAAGGGGACCTAAGAGCTTATAAATTCACAATTTATCTTTTAATCTTTGCATATGAGACAATTGGTATCTAACGGATACATTTTTGAATCGTTAGATATTGTTAGAATCATATTCCACAATATGAATTTTGACGATTACTCTTGCAACTTGAAAGTGACCATGTTGATGGGCCAGTGAACTGAGACTTCCAGCCACAATGCAATGCCACAATCAATAATCCATCCTAAAAACTGATCCATGAATATGTGGGGCCCCTCGAGGCAATATCCAACCGCTCTACTTTACCACAATACCCCTTCTATCCTCCAACCAATTCCCCCAAAAGAGTGACATCCAATCACATGGACAGAAATAGCTATACTATGTACACGTGTCAAAAACCCAGTTCAAGTCTCCACCAAAACGGATAACCTGCACAGAAGCAGACATGCAAAATAACAATGCTAACCACCCAAAAGCACCTCACAAATCTTCCTCAAAAACCTCCCCCTATGGCCTAAATGCTAACCGCTACCACCGCCGCTGCCACAGAATTCACCGGTCTCCAGAGCCGGCCGGAGCCGAGCCTAGCGGACCAATCCACTCCGAGGGTGTTGACCATGTTGTCCTTGGTCTTAGAAAAGCTAGTGGCTCGAAACGACAGGCTCATAGAAGAGGGCACAAGCCAGTCATCAGCAGATGGGGCAGGCCCTCGGGTAGGGAAGAGCTTGAGCGCGTTTCATGGAGTGAGGGCTCCAAGTATAAGCGTAGCCAAGTACTTGGAGAGGCTTTACAAGTACTCAAGTTGTAGCCCCTCATGTTTTGTGGTTGGATATGTGTACATAGACAGGTTGCTTCATAAATACCCCGACTCCCTTGTCGTGTCCTTGAATGTTCATAGGTTGTTGGTCACAAGTGTCATGGTTGCTTCGAAGATGCTCGACGACGTGTAAGTAAATGGGGTTCTTTCATTTCTTGCCCTTTTCGGCGATAGTTTTGATATTCTAGAACAGGACATCAATCCATCATATAGTGGAAGAATTCTCTGATAGAATAAGAAAATAAACCTATCGGTGGGCATAATTTTGAAATTTTAAATTTTCGTATAGTTTTGTTTAACAGTCATATATATTTTTTTAATTTAATTTGATATGATTTTGATGTGATTCAATGCACTGGTGTAGGCATTATAACAATGCATTTTATGCCCGGGTTGGTGGAGTGAGCAATTCAGAATTGAACAGGCTTGAATTGGAGTTGCTGTTTTTGCTAGATTTTGGAGTTGTGGTCAGCTCCGGAGTTTTTGAGATTTATTGCTTGCATTTGGAAAGGGAGATGTTGATGAATGGTTCTTGCCAGAAGATTAAGAAGGTATTCATCTTAAATGCTGTGGATGATGTGACTGAGATTTCAGTCGAAGATCCACACAGTTCTTCTCCTCCTCAGGCGGTGGACTGACTTGAATACATGAGAGAGCGCGGTAATTAAATATATTTAAAAAAATTAAAAATTAAAAAAAAAAAAAAAAAAACTTAATTGAAGAACAAAGAAAAGAAATGTATCTTTTTCTCAACATGCTGAATTGTTGTTCACTTGTTCTTGAACTCTGTTTAGTACTCCTTGTTCTCGCTTTAATTTTTCTATGTTTCTCTAGGCATTTCACATCTGTTTTCTAAGCTTGGAACACACATTTTCTTTGTTGGAAAAGAGGTAAAAATCACATCAGGCATGAAAATATGGAATGACTAACAAAAGGGAGCGAATGCATTAAGCCTATGTGGAATAGACCCGATTCAGCTAAAAGGGCACTTCTATTTGTCATAACCATTATGATATGTCAAAATATCATATGTTAAAGCACTTTTTTTTTTTTAAAGAAAAACTAGGACTCATAAATAAGTGTCGATTTTGAAAGAAACAAAAATGATTAGTGTGATAACGGCTATTAAGAGATGGCCAACGATATTGTACTTCGGTCTAATGGATGGTTGGATTACATATGCCTCCGTTTGGTATTACGGTTGGAGTTGAAATTTTTAAGTTGGAGTTGGTTGACTTTTTAAAAATTAGTTATAATTTTTGTTAATTTTTCAGAAAAAGACAAAACTGATATGAAAAATTTAACTTTGAGTTGGTTTACCAAATGTAGCTCGTAGTAGTTTAATATTGCCAACCAAAAAAAAAAAAAAAAAGTGCACAAAAGTATCAATAGAAATATGGAGAATTCTACAAAAAGTTCTCAAATGTGACATGTTTGTTACAAAAGGCTTTGATGTTTCTATTGTCTGCAATATAATGTATTGTCAATTCTGAGATATTGTTATATCGTATCACCTTTGGGGTAAACAACTTTTATAATTATTACTAGATCTTTTACCGATAGCACTCACATGCGACAGAAACATTTTAAAATAACGACACCCAAAAAAAAAAAAGGAAGAAGAAGAAGATTTGTGGGTAAAAAATTTCAGTTAGTCAATCAGTAATCGAAATTATCGAAGTTTTCTAAACTCAGAAAAATAGCTATTTAAAAAAAAAATTCAATTAGTCAATCAATAATTCGCTATGATTCATCAATGATTGATCAATGTTTATATGCATTTTTTACTGATTGACCATAATCAATCATTTTCAATCACTGATTGAGTGTGGTCAACCATTAATTGATTATGACTAGTCACTAATTAACAGTCATTTTCTTTAATAATTTTATTTGTTATTTATTTAGATAAAGTTTTCAAAAAACTTCTTAGTTACTTAATTTTTCCTTAAAAGAAAGGTATAAGGGAAATTATTGAAAGACTTAAAAGTTTTTAGTTTTCAAAATGACATTAAAACATAAAACAAATTAAGTGTGCAAAGGGGGAAATTTTCAAATGGCACTCGTTTGGTTTGAGGAGGAACCAAAAATTCGCAGTAGACGGAAAAAGATAGTAAACGACATACATTTTCTACACTAACTAACAGTGAAAGAAAACGACAATAAAATTGAAAACGACTAAACGGAAAAAAAAAAAAAAACAAAAAAACAAAAAAACAAAAGAAATGAACACACGAAATAAAGATTCAAAAGCAATCAGAAAGATTCTACCAAAAAAAAAAAAAAAAGAAAGAGAAAAACTCAAAGAGGACGACAATCTCAAAACGACTACAATGGATAACACGTATGAGCACTTGAGAGGTCAAACTTACCTTCTCGTTATTTTTTTTCGTTGGTACTTTCGATTTATTTATTTTCTTTATTTTGGGGGTGTTTTTTCCATTTTTCTTAAAGATTAGTTAAGGGCAATGTAACCATATGATATATTATATAGACATGGTATTGCCAGTCAATGAGTCAAAATTTGAAGTGTAATGTTTATGTTTCAAAAAATACAGAGGTGATTCACGTATTTGTAAAACACAATATTTTGTGGTCACCCCCTAAAATTAAACACAATAAATTGCTTAAAACAACAACAAACAACATAAAAACGACATCATTATTATGACAACAAGAAAAAAAAAGCTAGATAAACGTAAAAAATGGGCGTGACCTGAAAAGGGCGAAGTTAAAATATGGGAAACGACAATCAATGAAAAAACTCCGTCCGTCTGTATATTGATGTTAGTGCTCTAGAATATGAGAAGGACAACACAATTTTGAACAACGGAAAATGACAATGGACAACAGAAACGGAAACGACAGACAAACTGATAACGACAATGAGTTGAAAAACATCGATTAAAAACGACAAAAAAATGTAAAAACGAAGAAACTTAAAACGACTCACAGGCAAAACGACATAACAAGGGACAACGACAAAGAATTGCTCTCAACCTTTTTAATTGTTGTGCATTTTGCACCTATCAAAATTTAATTTTTGTTATATAAAATTTTATTTTTTGACAATTGTATCCTTGAATTTATTAAAAAAAACATTAAAAATTAATTTCGATTGTTCTCCGCTTAGATTTTAAACAAATAATTTTAAACTTTTAAGACTCTGTTCCCCAAAATTTCGTGTCTAACACTTTTATCCGTAAAAGTTGTTTTTTGATCATTTAATTTCTAGTTAATGACAAAAATTCTCTACATCAAACCATCATTAATGACTGATATTAATTATTATTAAGAGTAAAAAAATCTAAGGGCCTATTTGGAGAACATCTGGAGATGATATTTTAAAAATTGGGTTAGATATGTGTGTTTGGGAGTGAAAACTTTTGAAAAAAATTATGTAATATAAAAAATAATACAAAATTTTGAAATATATTCAGAAAAAAATATGTAATATGAATCTTGTCTTGTTCCTCTCGTTGTTATGAGTACTTTGACAAAAAATCATCTTATTATGATTTGAAATAAAAAAAGTTATGAACTTTTAAAATTTGAGTTTTTTGAAAATAGAAGAGAGGGAAATTTTAATATAAAGTTGAGATTTTATAATTCAGATAGTATTTTACCATCTCCAAATGGCGTCCCAAACAGGCCCTGGCTTTTAGGTCCGAATCTAAGTTTTTCATCTAAGTTGTTATCTTTTTCAAAAAAATCAATAAAAATTATAACTAATTTTTGAAAATCAACCAATTTAAACCTAAAAACTCTATTTCAAACCGGCGTTTCAAATACAAACTAAATCCCTTTCATAATAATATAAAAAATAGTAATAGATATATAAACATATAAAGTCATTGTATTTAATAGGTCACCATACCTTACGAGTCTAAATTTCACAACTTTTATTCTTTTAGAAATTCAGGATTAAAAAAATTAAAAGAATATTAAAAAAAATTTAAGAGACAAAAGTGTTAAAAGAATCTACCAAAAAAATTGTAAATATAAAAACATAATTTATATTATTTAGCGTATTATAAAAGCATAGTTTAAATATATAATATATTTATTTATCACTGTCAAATTATAGCAGATTTTATATTTTTGAACTTGTTAATACTTTTTTACCTTCGATAGCTATTATGTTTTTGAGAGTTTGAAGTGAAGAAGATTTGGACTTTTGGAGGATTCTGATTAAAGAATATTTTTATATTTTTACTTTAATTTTTTAACCTAATTATACTATTTGATTATAATATTTTAATTTCTCTTATAATTTTAAAAAAGGGTAGTCAACTATTTTATTTTGATCTTTCTCTCTCATATAAAAATATGTAGCAGATGGATTAAAAAAAAAAAAAAAAAGCAAACTTTTTTTTTTTTGGCCGACAGCTTAAACCGAGTGCCTTTAACAGTTAAGGAAAAGGTGAAGAAGCACATAATCTATTCCATAATCGCATCATATAAACTCTCTCTCTCTCTCTCTCCCCCCTCGTTGACGCAAAGAACAATAAGTATTTTTTTTTTTTCTTTTGTTTTTTCATTTTCATTTTCCTTTTTTTCTTTTGGGCTGCCCTCTTTTTCCTCGAAACCAATATACAGTAATAACTGATAAGCGAGCTATGTCGAGAAGAGAAGAAGACATCACCACCACCACCACCACCACCAGCTGATAATTCTATTCAAAACCCCTTTTCTCGCTCCTTCCGGTTCGACTTCCGCCATGGCTGCTGAATCTTCCAAAGAGGAGCTCGTTCAGCTCATCAAACGCTTCGGAGCCTTTCTCACCGTCAAGATGACCAACCTCTTCTCGATCTCTTTCCACAATCTGGTTATTTCTCTTTCTCTCTCTTTCCCTTTTTCTTTTCTTGTTTCTTTCTTCGATTCCGTATTTTTTTGTTCGATTGTTATTCCTGACGGATCTGATGCCTCAAGTTCTCGTCTTTTTCGGGAATACTTCTTTAATTCTCATATGGGTTTTCCAAATTTTGATGTTCTATTTTTTTTTTTCTGGGGATCATTTTGATCTGTAGATGGCAAGTAATTCTCAATTTTGATTAAAATTTTGAATTTTGATATTGGGATTGGGACTTTAATAGGGAAATTTGTTATTGATTTTTAGAGGTGGGGAAAAAAAAAAAACTGATGATGTTCAAGAATTAAGTCCAAAATTCGTTACTTTCTGTTGATTGTTAAAGATTTTAGTTGCTAATGGTTTGTGGTGTTGAATGTTGGTCTTGATATAATGATATTATAGAATGATGTCTTCCTCATTACCCAACTAGAAATCTGTCTGTGGATGTTTGATTCTTTCTCTTTTTCTTATAAGTAACCAAAGTTTGGTCATGGATTGAGTTGGCTAACGGCTTAAATGGGATGGTATCAGAATTCGCGATCTGTTGGGGCTGTTGCTGGGCTTGCCGTGGCGATAGTCTTCACGTGGAGGCTTTTGAGAACACCCAGTGGAGCTCAAAGAAGGCAACCGAAAAGGCAGGCTCCTGCAGCCGGTACTTCTGGCGTCACGTCACATTCGAACACGGCATTTGTGCCTTCTGGAGTTTCGCAACCATCAGATGATGTGAGGGCACAAAATGTTGTTGACGAGTTTTTCCAACCAGTAAAGGTAAGTGCCAAGTTATAAATGTCTGCCATTTCGATTATGTGTGGCTTGTTTTAAATTAGTTTATACTGAATTTCCTTCTTGTTCGTTCATTTTCCAGCCAACATTGGGGCAAATAGTCAGGCAGAAATTGAGCGAAGGAAGAAAGGTAGCTACCCTGTGCTGTCTGGTGTTCCAATAAGCCGATTCTGATGTTTGCTTTTGCTCATTGTTTCTTGGCTATTAATCCGTTAGGATTTGTCGAAAGTGGTACTTGTTCATAAAAAGGAGTTCATAGGGATCAGATATCGAAGATTCAAAGGTATTGTAGATGACCATCATTACATTCTTCACTCAACTTATACTCCAATTGAATTTTCTGCATAGGTTACATGTCGATTGCTTGGAGTAATCCTTGAGGAAAGCACTCCGGAGGAGCTTCAGGTAGCGAGAGTGTATTATCGGTCAAATTCGTGCTTTGATCTTTATCGTTACAACCTAAGAAGGATTTATTTGATTTTTCTTCTTCTCTGGCAGAAAGGAGCAACTGTGAGGTCCTCAGTTTTGGAAGTGCTGTTGGAGATAACAAAATATTGTGATCTGTATCTCATGGAAAGAGTTCTTGATGATGAAAGCGAAGTGAGTGTGGACCTTGTCATGTAAATTTTTATTTGTGCTGTGCCTTGTCTAATGATAGTAACAAGTTTCAAGGCACCTAGTTGCCTAGTTGTGGAGGTTTCTTAATTGATGTTCCCGTCTTTGCATGTTAACAACATAAAAGCATTTTTAGCTTTTTAAAACTTTTCTAGAATAAATAAATGTTTTGCTTAAGCATTTACTGGTTGTAAAGTATACTTGCATTGCATGAAAGAGTAGCATGTCTTTATGGCCTGTCATGCTCATATAGGTCCTAATTTTCTGTCTTCTTCTTTTTTAACTAAATTTCTACACGAGTACCTGCATTTTTACTTCTTTTTTTTTTTTTTTTTTTTAAATTTTTTAAGTTTATTTCCCGAGAGCATTGCCATAAGATTTTTCACTTATTATGTTTGGAACTAACTGTTTTCTGCAGAAAAAGGTTCTTTTGGCTCTTGAAGATGCAGGGATTTTCACATCTGGTGGTTTAGTTAAAGACAAGGTAAGGAGATGTGCATTTTGTTATAAAATTTTACAGTCCTAGAAGATTTTAGTGATCCTGTTAACATTTTGGCTTTTGATGATGTCCAGTGTAGATATGTCACCAGTTATCACTAATACGGTTCTTGGTAGCTTTAAGTATTCTTGTACCTGAATTATCACTATTGAGAATTTGAAATCGCTTTATGTTGTTTTAACTGACCGCTGTTGAGATCACGCTCCACTGCTTCATATGAGATTTCTTGATAGCCTTCTACCTCTGCACCACCTGCTTATTGCATCTTTTCCATTTGAGGCATATTATGTACGACTTTGAACTTGTGTCACACTTGCAGGTTCTCTTCTGCAGCACGGAGATTGGGCGGACATCTTTCGTTCGGCAACTTGAACCAGACTGGCATATTGACACGAATCCGGATATAGTTTCGCAGTTAGCCGTATATTTTTGTGACTCATCTCTATTTTACAGATTTCATTCCTCTATTTCATTCCCTTGTGACATTATTGGTTCTTGCTTAATAAAATGTGAATGCCTGCTATCTGAGTGTTATCTTTGTTTGTCTCAGAGGTTTATCAAGTACGAGCTTCACATTTCTCCTACCAGAACCGAACGGCCAGCCTCTAACGTGTTCAGCTCTCCATCCTTGGAACAGTTCTTTGGCTCAGTTTGATGCTTAAAACAAATAAAAAGAAAAATGTGCAAATATAATTCATAAACTTTTTCAATTAGGTGGTTCTTTTATTACTCCCCTTGTGGGATATTTCATCTTTCGATCATCTCCAGCTCAATGTTCCTTTTCATGGCGCTGCGGTTGCCGGCGGTGAAAAAGAAAGACTTGCCTTACATCCATCCTGAAATTTGTGTAATAGATTGAATCCGAGTTCGAACTTTGATCATTGGAAATTTTTAAGGTTTATAATTTCTCCCAGTAGTGCACACAAACAAAATTTCAAAGACTGGTTTTGAAACCTGTGATAGTGTAGTTGTTTCAGCTTCATCCGATTATGGAGACATGTTAGGTGGTCAAGTGAATTGATTTTATTTAATGTCACTACCATGGTTATTGTTTTACTGCATGCATTTTATGCAATAACAAGAAACAGAGCTTCTAGCACAACATGTGTACATACATATATATATATATATATATATTTCAAGTGGTTTTGGTGCTTTTTGGAACCCAAAAAAGAAAAAGGTAGTTTGAGCCATGAAATCTAGACGTGATATCATGAGTGCATAGAATTAATTGGTGCAATGTTTAGGTTGAAAATCAACAGATTAATAAAAATTGTGAAATAAAACTTGAGTGGATTATCACGATAGTACTACCACAGTGAAGATAAATAAAGACATTTAGAATAAAGAGAAGACAAGGCCAACAATGGTAAATGGTAAGTTCGAAAGTTCAAGAAACAGAATTATGCTCCCAGACTGCATCCTAATTTGAAAATCATTGAGGTGACTGAATTCCCAAATGTCACGTCCATATTTTCTGCCGTGGCAGCATATTGTATGCGCACCAAGTTGGCTGGATATCTCTCCAGTGATGCACGCAGACGAAGAGGGGACTAAGCCACTCCTATACAAACTGGTCAAGAACCGGAGCTGTTCCCTTGCGGAGCCCAAACCGGAGCGCCAAAACCATTCGACGAGATAAGCTAGTGCGCCTTTTGGTGAGACAGGAAAAAAGTACAATCAAGTGGTATTTTTGGCTTGTTTTTAATGAAAGAAGATAAGGAGTTGAGTAATACTAATTAGTTTGATGTTTTAATTTAACTTTAACTAAACTGTATTTTTTTTTTACTGGATTTTTGTTTTTTGTTTGTTTGTTTGTTTGTTTGTTTGTTTTTTTTTTTTTTTTTTTTGCTGAAAAAGTCAAAAAAAAATTATAACTAGTTTTTTTAAAAATCAGATAACTCCAATTTAAAATTTTAACTACAACCGACAATCCAAACGCATTCTTAATGAGGTTAAATGAGAGTTTTTAAATTGTTGAAAGACAAAATAAGAATAATCCTAAAGTTTAAGGTATTAAGGGTCTGTTTGGGGGCAAATGTTCATATGGTATTTTATCATGAGGATTTCAAAATCTCAACTCTACGTCAAATTTTTTCTCTTTTTTATTTTCAAAAAACTCAAACTTTAATGCTATGTTTGATAGGGTGGAAAAGTTGAAGTAAATAGGATGAAAGAAAAGTGAACGGAAATTGATGTTGTTAGTTGTTTGGTAGGAAAGAAAATATGGAGTAAAGGAAAATAAGAGGGATTAACATTATTGTGGTGCCCACTAACTTTTATCTTTTTAAAAGTGGGTGGAAAACACAAATCCTCCCAATAATAATTAAAATTACTTTTTTGTCCTTAGAAATGTATAGATAAATAAAATATTAATTATATAACTTTTTTCTTTGTCTTTTTCTTTTTTCCTTTTATGATACCAAACAACTTTCCTCTCCCTATTTTCTTTGACTTCCATTTTTCCTTTCACTCTTGTTTTCTTTCCTTCTTACCAAACATAAACTAAAAGTCCATAACTTCTCATTTCAAATCGAAATGAGATGATTTTTATGTCAAAATGCTTATATCGACGAGACGAATAAGACAAGATACATTTCCAACCAAATTTTCAAAACACCATCTCTAGATGTCTCCCAAACGGGCCCTAAGTTATGATTTAAAAAAAGGTTTTTAAAGCAAACGATGTTGTTCTCTCAAAAAAAATAAAATAATAATACAAATAAATGAAAAATAGTAAACATAGGAAGAAAGTGGAGGCTAGTGTGATCTTTGGCGGCCGTCGGTTTATATTTAAAAGAAATAATTAAGGAAAGTAACAAGAGAAGAAGGAGAAGAACACAAAGATGTTTAATGTAAATATGTTTCTATGGACTAATAGCAAATAATTCATTAGTAAGGAGTACTATAAATAAGCTCTCATATAAATACAAGTTATAATATATACAATCGGGTAAGTTACATAATATTTACAAATCTACTAAAACCAACAATATTCTAAATTATAATAATTATAAATAAATGAAAAGTTTAACTTTCTCTTCTATTAATAATAACTTTCCTAATATGCCATCACAAGATGGAGCTCCGATAAGAGATCCAATCTTGAACTATAATAAAAAAAACCTAAATTAATATTTTTTTTTGCTTTTTCTTTCTTTGTTTTTTTGTTTTTTGTTTTTTCTTTTTTTTCCTCTTTGTTTTGGCTCTTTTTTTTTTTTTTTTTTTTGGAACATCTAAAAAATAAAAATAAAAGATGTCGGAGCCCAAGAGCATAGAGAAGGGACAACAAGTGTCGATAGAGGGAGAGATGGCGCTTAGGCACAAGATGACATCAATCGTCAAAAGAGGAAGGGGAAGACAATGGGCACTTGGGTGTAAGGATGACAATCGTCAAAAGAAGAGGGAGAAGATAGCGGGCACTTGGGTGCGGGGACGACAATCATCAGAAGAGAAAAGGGTGCATGGACGCTGGAACGTCAATATTTCAAAACGGGACGTAATGGCATAGGGACGACAATCGTCAAAAGAGGGCACAATGGCGCAAAGGATCAAAGGATCGGTGACTCGTTTGAATATAATTGCTGTTGCTGAAAATTGCAAGTGCACAATATCATAAACAAGTAATAAAGTGATAAGTAAAGTATCGTTCCCACGAGAATTTTCGTTACCAATTACTAAAATTATATTAACTCTAACTTTATTTGAATAATTGAAAAGAGATTTTTAATAAAAATAACAAAATAAGTAAAAAGACAAAATACTCAAAATACTAAAAATCTAGGGTTTCCGATTTCACCGGATTAATTATATTCAAATCCTGTAATCCAATTAATCAACGTCTATTCCCTATGTTGCCAGCGAATCTCTCTAATATATTCATTAATTTTTCTCAAGCATTAACAATTTATTATAATAAGCCTTATCACCTCTCGGTGTCAAACAACTTATCATAATTCATTAAGAACCAGAAATTCATGATGCTGCACAAGTTTCATAACTATCTCTAGTTTATGACAATCTCATGATAGATTAAACAAGAGCTTATTCAATTATCACTTCTCAATCTCAAATTAAATACCAAATCATGCAAAAATTGGCTAGAAATTCACAAGCATTAAGCATAGATTAAAATACTCAACATAGAATTAGAATAAAACATCAATCAATTAAAAATAGAAAAACTCAAATAATGGCAATCCGGATAAATCGTATCCCTAAAAAAGGAAATTACTTCATAAATAAAAATATAAATCTACAAAATAATGGTTTAATTATTCTTTAATTATAAAGATAAAAAGATAAGAGAATAGGAAAGAAAAACCCAAATATGGAGGTGTTACAAGTCTCCAAAGCCTTCTTATAAATTTTCTTCTCCCTCTCCTCTTGATGATTTGAGAGGATCTCTCCCTAATTTTGTAAAAAAACAAAACATAAAACTTGAATTAAAAATAAAATAATAAAAGCTAAATTCTAAAATATTTTTTTCTTCTTTTTCATCTGCTTTCGACTCCAGAAATTTGCAAGCCAAAAGTTCAAGGGCACGGAGCCTAAGGCTTCCTTTTATAAGCTCCTAGCCGACACCTTTTTCAATTTTCCCTTTTTTAATTTTTTCTTTTCTTTTCTCTTTGCTTTAGCAAAAGCTGACGCAAAGCAACCCTGGGGGCCCACATGGACAAGTGGCATGCAATGGTTGGGGATGCGCGGAAGTTGGGACCGCGTGGCGAGTTGGGACGGGCTGAAGCTAGCAGGCGCACGCGGAGTTGTGGAACGTGAAGCACCGGATCTAGTAGCGGCTGATTGGTGCTAACAGTGGTGCCGAGACACTCGTGGAAATGCGTGTGAGAAGCACCCACGATCCTGGGCTGCTGATGAGGCGATCCGATGGCCAGGAACGTGTGTGGGGCGTGCACGTGAAGTTCCGCGAGTGGGGAAAATTGTCTCCGAATTTTCTTTTACAATTTTTAAATCTTTTTATCACATTTTAACTCCAAATTGCCCATTTTAACCATATTAACATAATTTAACCTACACATTTAAAATAATATAATAAATTTGAGGAAAAATTAAGATAATTTATTAAGATTATAGAAAAAAAATAAGTTTAAAAATATTAAAATAATTTTATTTTATAGAGTTATCAATCATAATGATAAGATATTAAATACAATAAAAGAGATGATCAAAGTAGATTTTTTTTTTTTTTTTATAGGAAGAACAATCTTTCTTTCTTCTTTTTTCTTTTTTGGGTGGGTGAAAGATGTGGGAGTGTTACGTGAGGTGGGTATTGTATTTGGGAGGGAATTACGTGATGAAGGTCGAGTCAAGGATCGCAAGAGGAGAAGAAAAGAAGTATAGTGTTCCAGGTATTGAGATATATGATCTTTAAGCTTTGATTCTATAATAGAAATAAAATAAGAAAAATAAGAAATGTAACGAGAAGAAAGAGAAAAACACAAAAATATTTAAAATTAATGTATTTTTACGGATTAAAAATAATTATTCATTAATAAAAAATATCATAAATATATTCTTATATAAATATAAATTATAATATATATAATCGAGTAAATTATTTAATATTTATAAATATACTAATATTAAAAATTATAATAATTATAAATAAATGAAAAGTTTAACTTTCCCTTTTATTAACTTTCCTAATAATATTGTTAACTTGAAGGGTTACGAGGGTGGAAGCTTGTTAACTTAATCGAGTGTGGAGAGAGAGAGACTGAGAGAGAGGAGATCTTCCTGCTTCAATGGAGACCGTCTGTTCGGTTGACTCTCAGTTCGCCGATGTTATTTCTGCTCTTCTCTCACCGCCTTCACCTCTCCAAGCTAAGGTAAACTCTCTCTGTACATTGGCAAAATGAATTCTGAATTCTGAATTCCTTTTTGTCCTTTTATTTTATTATTATTTTGTAAAATTCAGGAGTATTTCGACGAGCTTATATCCAAGAGGCAAACCCGCGGTATCAAAGTGGAACAAAATGGAGCCTTTGGCAAAGGCGATCTTTCTTCTTCTTCCTCCTCCTTATTTTGTTTTGTTTTGTTTTGTTTTGTTTTTTTTTTAAATATAAATAATTTGGTTGTGACCCATATTCACATGTATTGTAAAAGGCGTGTTTGCGGTCAAGGGATTTAAAGAAGGGGACCTTATATTGAAGGACCAAATGCTTGTGGGCGCTCAACATTCCTCAAACAAGGTCTTTTAAATTTCCCATTTTCAATTTCCTTAAAAAGTAATTAAAAAAAATCATTTCTCAAAGTTAAAGTTTGATTTTTTTTTTGGGGGGGGGGGGGGGGGGGGGGGGGGGGGTGTGGTTAAATGTAGATGGATTGTTTAGTATGTAGCTTCTGCTTTCGTTTCATTGGCTCAATTGAACTTCAAATTGGGAGAAAACTTTATCTGCAACAATTGGGAGTTTCAGTGAATCACACTGAATGTGACATGGAAGAGGAAGACAATTTCTCAGATGGTGAGAACTCCGGAGCATGTGCTTCGACTAGCAGTCCTGTAAAAAAAGTTGAGCTTCCAAGAGGAATTGTGGAGTCTCTGATGAATGGTGAATTGAAATTGCCTTATTCCGACAAGTTCTCATTGCCTCTGGCTGTTCCTTGTGCTGGGGACTGCGGGGAAGCTTATTATTGCAGGTGAGCTAAAACTTCGTCGAAGAGAATTGTTATGCTGTTGTGGAGACCCAACCAGTTGAATTTACCTGCATGTTGTTGTATAGTGACGTACCCTTTTCTAGTTTTTCTGTCTTGTACATTGAGGTTCTTCGTGTGACAACATTGCGAGCTTTTTTATAGTGAATTGTGTGCACAAGCTGATTGGGAAACTAGTCATTCCTTGCTTTGCACTGGTGAGAAGTCGGAATCAGTATCGAGGGAGGCCCTTTTAGAATTTATACAGCATGCTAATGGTAAGACTTACCTTCTCCGTTATTTGTGTCCATGCTATTTTTTTGTTTCTTTGTATTGCCTTTTATTTTATTTTCCTTATTTTTCTATTTGTTTAATTCACCAGAAACAAATGACATATTCCTCCTTGCCACGAAGGTACGTCCTAAAGAAACAGGACAGAGGATACTACCTCTTAATCATATTACCCTTTTCTCACCTTGTTTACATAAAAGATTTTCATGTATTAGTGAAAAGGAGTCCAAGGACGTTAGTAAATTCGTTAGCAGGAAACAGTATTTTTCTATGCTTACTTACTTGACTTGGCTTGTGTTGCCATATAGTTTCTTTCCTGATAACAGTAAACTATTGAACTCCAGGCAATTTCGTCTACTGTATTAAGATATAAGAAGTTGAAGGCAACTTTCCTTGAAGAACAAGGGAAACTCAAAAATGTTTCAGGCTGCACGGTTTCACCTGCCCTCTTTGAGGCATGGAAGCCGATATCGATGGGACACAAGAGAAGGTAGTCATTTCCAATTGCCAGTGCATATTTTATAGACCATGTCCCACAGCCTAAGTTTAACAATTGCACATTGTGTTTACTTGCTGGTGAAAATGCAATATCTATTATCGCTCCAACTTATTCCTGTAACCAGTACAATAATATTTGCTTCAACTTTTTCTAATGCATCCGTTTTTTCTGTTCCTCTATTTTCTCATGTGACTGATTTTAGGTGGTGGGACTGTATGGCATTGCCAGTTGATGTTGAATCTTCAGAAGAAGAAGCATTTAGAGCGCAAATAAGAAGCCTTGCATTCTCGGTAGAATTCATGTGTTCATATCTTGTTATCTAGTTGTCCTCCTTTTAATAGTTGGAGATATCATTTCTGCGGTCTGATTGTTGTCACCAAAATTTTGGTAGTGCATATTCGCTGTGATATTATAAGAGCTAACAGTTCGGTTTCCTATTCTCTTCAGTCACTCCAGCTTCTAAAGGCAGCTATCTTTGACAAGGAATGTGAACCATGTATCCATCCAAGTGCATAATTATTTTTTATTTGTTTTCTTGGTGTAACTGTTCTTAATATTTTTACATTTACAAGATTGAAGTCCTTGACTCTGCAAAGTATTCTCTCTTGAAATATACGGGCACGTAATTGGCATGTTTGAGTTGAATAATCTGTAAGAGTTACATTTTATCAAGACCTCTCCTTTTTTCATGCATTCAGAAACATAGTTGCATTGCTGATTGATTGGAGAAACGAATCTGGATTATCATATTGCAGGCTTGTTACGCTTGAGATTTCATATAGTAATGTTATCTTATCTTTGTATGTTCAGTGATTTGGTCGTAGCATCTCCAGTGGAGGATTATTTCTTATACATTGATGACCTTCCAACTCCTGAAAAGGTAAGAACATATATCCTTGCAGTCCGACTTGCTTTTATGAGATTGAATCTGATATCTCTCAAATAAATAATTTCCCTTCCCTAATACCTCTAATGGCAGAAAGAAGCTGAAGAAATTACACGACCAATTTTGGAAGCTCTTGGTGATGACTATTCAGTTTGTTGCCAGGGTACGGTATTATTTTCTTTGATTTCTTAATACAACTTCATTATTTATGTTTATTTTTCTCATAACAGCAAGTTGCTGTACAGTTGAGCTTTCATGTAAAATAACCAGGATTTTTTGCCATGTTATAATGGCCAGAAACTAAATACTTCAGTGTTTTCTTTTTTAGGCACGGCGTTCTTCCCCTTGCAGAGTTGTATGAATCATTCTTGTTGTCCAAACGCAAAAGCGTTTAAAAGAGAGGAGGTTTGTAAACTTGGAAGTTGTTTTTTGTTCCCCCCTTATAAGAACACATGAGTTTTGGTTCAGAGTGACGACAAACACTATTTCTACTTTAACAGGATTTTTGGAACTCCTGTGATTTGGCTATTTAGTGGTATATAGATCAACCCGGTTAGAAGTTCGGAAAAAGAGATATAAGCCAAATGCAGTAGGCATAATAGTCTGAAAAGAAGTGTGGAATAGGCTTTTGATCAGTGTAAGGCAAATTCATTTAAGTTCTTTAACAATGAATTAGTGCAGGAATTTGGGTTATTAAATCATACTCTGCTGGAAAATTAGACGTGTAGTGAGCCATGTGTAGTAAGCAAAATTTTCTCTCGCTATCTGACAACTTCTCATTTTCCATTCTCTATTGCAGGACAGAGATGGCCAAGCAACAATTATTGCGCTTAAACCTATTTTCAAGGGAGAAGAGGTAAGTTTGATGACAATAATTAATGGCATATACTTCTCAACGTGTTGATTAGGCAAGTTATGGAAGTGGAAGTCTGTCATATGGACTCTTTCGCAGTTGCGCTATTTCGTTGTCCTAGTTGTTGAACTTCGCAATATTTTCCACTTCATCCATGTGTAGGTTACTATTTCGTACGTAGACGAGGAGCTTTCGTTTGAGGAGAGACAGGCATTACTCGCAGATTATGGTTTTAGATGCAGATGCCCAAAATGTTTAGAAGAAGAGTCATAAGCTAGAAATCCAAAAGAAATACATAAATTTTCTTGACAAGAGGCTATACAACAAGAAGCGGAACATACAAGTTCAAGAGTAGAAAGGGTCTCTCTTTGCAGAAATTCAAGCATGAAAGAGTTGAAAAATGAAGAGAGCCCCTGAAGTGAACTTAAAAATGCAAATTGTTGAACAGCTTGTAATTGCTAGTCATACATTTAGTTTCGTTTCAAAAGTTTTTGACATAATGGTGAGAAAACTTGTTGGCATTACTGGGTTTTGTTTTGTTTTTGTTTTGTTTTGTTTTTTGTTTTCAAACGGGGCTTTGTTTTTTGAGAGGACTAGAGAAATCAGCTTAATGTGACCTGATCTCCTAATGTAAACTCTGATGTAACTCCAACTTTCTAAGAAATATATGAAACGTCATAGTTTCTTTGGTTAATAAACTAGAAACGATGCCATCCATAATTTTGCTACTTCCAAAGTAAATTTCGGACAAAAATATTGATCACTGAAACAAGTCTTTTATTTTATTTTTAAATATTTCCAAATGCGATAAATATTTTGAAAGTAAATCAATTAGGCAAGGTTTTAGTTTACACCATAGCAAGTCCTATAATGCTTAAACGAATCTGTCTTCTTTGTCCAAGCAATATAAATGTCATACCACCGGGTACATATCTCTTCTCACTGTATTTCGTGAATGAAAAATTGTAGAGATTTTTCATGAATGAAAACTGAATTAGCTCGAGTGAGACCAATTACAATATTTTATATGTATTATTATATTAAAATCACAATTAAATAGATATTATTTAATCGAGAAAACTATCAAAATAATCACATTTTTTTTTGCATCTATTGATCAACATGGTCCAAATTCTTCATTTTTGATCAACATGACACAAATTTTAATTAACTTCAGTTTAATTTTATGTCATACTAGTTTATTGTTAATTTTTTATATCATGTTGGTGTAATGATCTTTAAATTTGTATCATTCAAGTACTTTCCCTTACATAATAAGCATGAAGAGTCTCATTTATGAAGCCATTATATGGCCTGTTACCATTTATTAGTCTTTTAAATACTCTAAAGAAAAAAAAAATGAAAATTTGACTGCATTGTTCTTTTATTTCTAATATTTTCTCATATCTCAAAGATATTCTTCAAAATCTTTATTTATTATTAGAGTTTGGTCATGGTCCTTTGCTCCTAATGTACAAGTGTAAACAGCAACAATAACGCTAAACTTTTGGTTATGGTCCTTCGCTCCAAATATACAAGTGTAAACAGCAACAATAACGTTAAAAAGGCATAGCTATAATATAAGATCACTATCATTTTTGTTGCTATATCTTTCCGACATCTTTCTTACATTAATACAAACCCTACATATAAAAGTGCCGTGTTTTTTCAATCAACTTACAAAAATTTGTTTACTGCAAGTCGGAAAAAAACTGTCCTTGCTTCTCTCGTGCCAAAACTAGACAACTGTTTTTATCAGCTTCTCTACTAAAACCATTTGCAAAACCAGGCACGCTTCTGTTGTGAAAGAAACTTTTTCCTTCACTCTACATGTGAAAATCGAAAATCAAATTGGATTACCCGAAAAAGAAGGGGTCCATCTTACTAGCCCAACTTATCTGTACATTGCTATCAGTCAAAAATCTTTTCTATCTAAATTATAAAATGGCTATAGTATATCACAGAAATTCCGCTACCATCTCAAATATCAAACGATATCCACCTGCACCATCTCCTCCTCATCCTCATCCTCATCCCCGTCCATGTCTATTTTCTCATAGTCCTCATCCCCGTCAACGTCTATTTTCTCATCATCATCCTCGTACTGCAAGCAAAAATTATGTAAACAAAAATTCCTGAACCATTGCATGTGTGCGTGCATGTGTATAGCCACATAGACCATAAATCTAAAATGTAGAAGCAACAAATCTAAGATCATGATTTTCAAAGGAAAAAAGTGTGCGGCTAAGAAAGCATGCAGGAATAACAAATAGAACGAAAGAAACTTACAAGTACTAACCTGTGAGTAACTATTTTGCAAGATCGGAAGAGGCAGGGGAGGTGGCAAGTCCTTGATCTCATGTGTAGCTCCTTTCTCAACTCTTGTAGAAGCAGTCCCAGCCACCCCAATATTATCTTCCGATTCGTTTTCAACTTCATCTACTGCATGGGCAGCCAGGCTGGTCGATGGCAATGCAAGCCTTGAATCCAAGCTCTTTACCTGAAAATTTGGCTGCACAGAAGTGTTAAAACACAAGCATATCATAAAGAAAGAGACCCAGCATGTTTAAATAGGTATTTACGTTCAACCAAATAAAGAGTGTTACCATGACTATTGCCATGTTTATTGAAGGTTCTACTCGCCTACAAGAAATTCTTGATGATTTGGCATCATCCAATCATACCACATTTTGGTCACTAAAATTAGTTGCAACAAAAGATTATGCCATCTTTTTAAATGGAAGGAAAACAAGTTTAAAACAAAGAATTAAATATGCACCTTATCCGCAGAGAGGTCATTGACAATACTTCTCTTCTCATGCTTGCCTTCATTTCCAATGGGCCTTGACCTGCCATTTCTGCTTGCCTCAATCTCCTTCTCATAATTTGACTGAGCAGGAATATTCCCCCGAGAAACTGTCTTCGTTCTGACTGGTGTGTCCATGTGTACTTTCACTAAGTCAGCCAGTAAATGCTAAAATGTCAGCACATATGATATCATCAAGCATGATATTTAAAATCTTTCGGTAACTCAAAGGGAATATACACACATGCATATAAATTGAAACATGGACCACCAACACAACGTTGGGTAATTTTTTTTTTTTTTGGCTGTACTTTGCTCCAAGCTGCCACCTAGTCATCTTACAACTCAAAAATCCCTAAACTTGAAAGAATTTCCACATCGACAGACCCCAAAGTCGCAGAAAAGTAACTCCAGGGGATAAGAGAATAGAAACTGAATTTAAGATAAATTAATCAAACAAAAAATATTATGGTTGAAAGTCTTGAATAGACTACCACCTTGTTTTGATTCTCTAAGAGGCTTACTAGCATCCTGCCTAGTGTTGCTTTGCAAAGCACCATTCTGCGGCTCTTTGTGTGGGCTGAGAAGAAAACCAGCAGTCTCTTCATCACTAACAATATTGATGCTTGAATCCTCTTCGTTGGCAACAATTTTGGTGAAATCACAGGCAAGCTCATCGCCCAACTTATGAAGCCGAACTTCTGATCTACATATTTCAATGATTTATTCTCATCATAAGTTTGAAACTAAACTATCCATCATGTTTATAGTTCCAGAAAGGGAAAAAAGAAAAGCCTTGAAGCAATCAATACATGCAAAAACAACAGTGATGTAAAACAAGAATGAAATAACTTACCTCTTAAGTTGATCTTGAATCTCTGTACAACGACTATGTGCCTTGACAAACTTGTTGATTTTTGACAAGATCCTGAATATGGCCATAGCTCAGGAAATGGGAACCTCAGTAAACCATTAAAACAGTAAATGGACAGAAAGACTGAAAATTTTGGAAATTTCAGTGTTGAACCTTTTATTTTCTTCTCTCTCTTTGTTTAGCTGCACCTCAAGCTCCTGAATTTTGGAAGTAAGACTGTCCACTTCTTGAACCTTCTCTTCCAGTTTGACCTGTAAATGCCATACTTCCATTATTTTTCTCAAATTTGTCATGCTGCAGCCTACATGTAGCATCTTATCTCCATACTAAATCAAATTTTACAAGCAAAAAAAAAAAAAAAAAAAACGAATAAATCCTAAACAAAATCAATTATATATCTAAATCACAGTATATCAATATCAAAGACACCAAAATCTGCTGTAAGATATTGAATCTTGCACAGAAAGAAATGTGTGGACAAATGAGTGACATGACAGACGTTAATAGGCATCATCAATAGCAATTAGACTGCCATACATCATTTTGACAGACCATGAGACCAAACACAAGACTGGCATGTTACTACTTCAATAAGATACTGAATTGCAAAGATTTTCAAGAGCTGAAACTGACCCCTAGTTGAGATTTCCGGTGATCAAACCTCTCGATGTCTAGCTCCACTTGCTCTAACTGCAGATAATCCCAAGAACGATAAGTAAAAATATAGCAAACTTTCAGATGAAACTAGGAGTCCAACTGCAATTAATTTAGGATAAAGAACTTTGACAAAAAATTTTAAACCTGCTTTACAAGAACACCTCTTGAATCAGTTCTAAATTTTCCCCCTTTAACCTGATACTCTGCAGCATCTGAGATTCTCAAACTTCCAGAGATATCACTTTGGTCATCTAAACGCTGTTTTTTCTTATGCCTTCTGTCTCTGTATAAATATTTTAGAGTCAAATTATGTGTACAACATTCTGAAAACAGAAAATCAACTGGAAATATTTAGGAAAATCAGGAACAGAAGAGATCAAAATATGCTCTATTCACCACTATCTATGATAACGCTAGGCTTCTGCTCAATGATCATAAGGTGAAATAATAATAAAAGTAAAAAGCAATAAGAATTGTGCTGGCTTCAAATGAAGTTGCAATGATTAAAGGAATATGAAATTAGGAATTTTATGTATAGGTTACGTGTGTCTCATTCTATACATATTTTAAAAGAACATTATCAATAGATATGCCCCTACATTAGTACTGTTAGCATGCTATGGCTTTCTATCTCTAAATTAAATAGACATATAGATATCGAGAAGCATAAACAAAGAAATTGGCTCTAAAGCAAGCTACAGTAATCACTATCCTATTGACGACAACATTTCAAACTTCCAACATCCTCAATTTTTCTTCTTTGTTCTTCATATTTAGTCGTCATAATTTACCCAAAATTCATAAAACTGAATAAGTTAAAACTCAAGACAATAAAATAGAACAAAACAAAGTTGGAAAAAAAAACCACCTTTCTCTTTCAGTGTCGAGAGATCCGGATCGGGAACATTCTGCAGCTTAATTTCCAGAAAGACAACCAAAAAAAATAAAAAATAAGAAGAAGAAGAAATGGAAATAGGAAACAATAGTTGATTTAAGCAATAGCAAATTAAAATTTAAATGTGTGGGCTCCTAGTTTTACAAAATGACATACCCTAGAACTCCATTTGACAAAGAAATGCATATCTATACAAAGAAAAATAGAGGGAAATTTCTAATAATGCAGTTCTACCGTGAACTGTGTTTCGCCCTCTTGCTTCCCTCACTGGTGAATGTATTCGCCGTGGAGAATGCCTTCTGCCAATCTTATCCCTCAAGTCACCACCACCAAAGTCCTGCCTTCCTACAGCCCAAAACAGAAATATTTTCATACAGCATATAGTAAAAAGTTCAGCATGTCGCTCACATGAAACACGGAGACAGGCAATAAGAAACAACAAGGCTAAGCTTACCATTACATCGATTAACATCAGTAAGATAATAATGAACAGTAATTGTGCCTCCTTGCCATTTCCAAAGGAACCATAGAAACTACTTCCGGCATATAATGAATCAATAGACATAGTAAACCCAAGTTTTGAGCTTATTCATTGAGATAACCTTCATAGATCAAAGATGCATTGAATAGAGAAGAATTGGCATTCCCATCTTGTCTTTGAGCAATAACAATAATATGCAAGCAGGATGGTAGAGAAATCTCCAAGGTGCCATATCACGACAGAATACCATTCAAGCAAAAAAGCTATACATTTTCATTCTTCTGACAGTCTCCCATATCATCAGCGTTCTTTCTTCATCACAGGAATTCCTTGGTGGTCTCATTCAGGGAGAAGTAATGAATGAAGTAGAATACAACGATTCCAGCGATCATAGAAAACCAGCAGAATTGGATAATAAAGATTGGAATACATGCCAAGTTGCAAGTTGTCTTAGTAAAATGGAAGATAGGTTCCACAACAACCTAATTCTGAACCAAGATAACATATCGAAGATGCATTACGATGACAAAATTTCGCCATAGAAATACCATAACCGAACATAATTTAACCAACCAGCAAACATCCATCCTGAACAAACAATAACCCTGTCAGTCTTGATAACGCAATATGTCTCTCCGCAAGACATCTTGATAATGTCTCGACACGATGAAGCCAGGTCCATAGACCTCAAATACACTCGCATACATGCAATACAAACACAAATACAAATACTAATATACTACAATACTGTATATTTCGTGATTCAGTCCACAATATCATTTCAATCCATGTTTAATGTCTTTCTCGGATTATAAATTAGGAAACAAATTTGAGCTTATTAATTGAGATTTCTTGAAAGTCATACAGCCCTATATCCAACTAATCACTTTGTTATCCTCCGTTTTCAATAATGACTCCAACAAAGAAAATAAGAGCAGCATAAGAACAGAATAGAAAAGTTGTTTCTAAGCAAGAATACATAAAGAAACGCATATATTCGCCGGATAATCGGCAGCGGTGACTCGAGGAGCAATTTACCGTGAAAAGAGCCGGAGAAACGGCGAAGCTCCGCGTCTCCATGCGCGAACGGGCAATCCTGACGCGAACACCGGCCTCTCTTATACAGTAAGCAGATCTTCGTCTTGAAGCTTTTCCGTTCAACCATCGCACAACAATGATAAATCCGATACCAAAAGATGATCTTCCGAATACCAGAAAAATCCAAAAATTTTCTCGGGAAACCAATTAGCAGAAGCAGAATCGGCCGAGGATTTGCAACAACAGATAAATTAGCATATATAACACCCTGGATTCCCTGCAAAACAAAAATGGCCTAGGATTTGTTAGTATAAGTCTGTGTTTGGTTGCTGAGAAAGAGTGGGAAAGCGAGAGAGAATATGAAGAAGTATGAAGTCTAAAAGCCGTAAAAAAAAAAAATTTCGATTTAAAATTTTTATTTTTTTCGTCTAATTTTTATTTTTTTATATTCAGCTTTCTCAGGAAAACCAAGTGAAAATTAGTGGATTTTGAGAAAGAAATGGATGAGTTCGAGAGAAGGATTTTACCTGGGAAAAGACGAGAGAAAGATTGGGTTAACGACCCTAGCGCTTCAATCGGTCAGTGCAAGAATGAAGAGGGCTTTTTAGTGGGTGGGAGAAGCAGAAGCTCACTTTTTTATAATTTTCTCCGGTTTTATTTTTCTTTTATTAATTAAAAAATGAGATTTATAGTTAATCACTTTTTTTTTTTTTTTAAGAAGTTAATGGTCATAATAGGAATGATATTTACTCTAAAATACCCAAAAATATAATCTTGTGTGGCAAAATCTTAATTTTTTTTTAAACTACAAAAAAAAAAAATGATGTGTTATATCATCCTTGTATATTTTAAAATGCAGGTTAATCCAGAAAGCAATCCTAAATTTGTTTGTTTCACCATACGGATAGAAGTCATAACTGTTATGATCAGGTAGTCATAACATGAATGATCTTTACTCCAAATGCCCAAAAAATGTAATCTTGTGTGGCAATGTCTTAATTTTTTTAAAACTCCAAAAAAATGACGTGTTATATCATCCTTGTGTATTTTCAAATACAGGTTGATTCAGAAAGAAATCCTAAATTTTTTTGTTTCACCATTCGGACATAGGCCATAACTATTATAACCAGGTGGTCATAACAGAAATGACATTTACTCCAAAATGCCCAAAAACTGTAATCTTATGGGGCAATGTCTTAATTTTTTTAAAACTCGAAAAAAATGACGTGTTATATCATCCTTGTGTATTTTAAAATGCAGGTTAATCCAGAAAACAATCCTAAATTTGTTTGTTTCACCATATGGACAGAGGTCATAACAGGAATGACCTTTACTCCAAAATGCCCAAAAATGTAATCTTATGTGGCAATGCCTTAATTTTTTTAAAATTTAAAAAAAATGACGTGTTATATCATCCTTATGTATTTTAAGACGCAGGTTAATCCAGAAAGCAATCCTAAATTTGTTTGTTTCACCATACGGACAGAAGTCATAACTGTTATGACCAGGTGGTCATAATAGGAATGATCTTTACTCTAAAATGCCCAAAAAATGTAATCTTGTGTGGCAATGTCTTAATTTTTTTAAAACTCCAAAAAAATGATGTGTTATATCATCCTTGTGTATTTTAAAATACAGGTTGATCCAGAAAGAAATCCTAAATTTTTTTATTTCACCATTCGGACAGAGGTTATAATTGTTACGACCAGGTAGTCATAACATGAATGACATTTACTCCAAAATGCCCAAAAAATGTAATCTTATGTGGCAATGTCTTAATTTTTTTAAAACTCCAAAAAAAATGACGTGTTATATCATCCTTGTGTATTTTAAAATACAGGTTAATCCAGAAAGCAATCCTAAATTTGTTTGTTTCACCATATGGACAGAGGTCATAATAGGAATGACATTTACTCCAAAATGCCCAAAAATGTAATCTTGTGTGGCAATGTCTTAATTTTTTTAAAATTAAAAAAAAATGACGTGTTATATCATCCTTGTGTATTTTAAAACGCAGGTTGATCCAGAAAGTAATCCTAAATTTGTTTGTTTCACCAAACGGACAGATGTCATAACTGTTATGACCAGGTGGTTATAACAAGAATGATCTTTACTTCAAAATGCCCAAAAAATGTAATCTTGTGTGGCAATGTCTTAATTTTTTTAAAACTAAAAAAAATGACGTGTTATATCATCCATGTAAATTTTAAATTGCAGGTTGATCCAGAAAGTAATTCTAAATTTGTTTGTTTCACCATACGGACAGATGTCATAACTGTTATGACCATGTGGTCATAACATGAATGACCTTTACTCAAAAATACCAAAAAATATAATCTTGTGTGGCAACGTATTAATTTTTTTAAAATTTCAAAAAAATGACGTGTTATATCATCCTTGTGTATTTTAAAATGCAGGTTGATCAAGAAAGCAATCCGAAATTTGTTTGTCTCACCATACGGACAGAGGTCATAACTGTTATGACTAGGTAGTCATAACAGAAATGACCTTTACTCCAAAATGCCTAAAAAATGTAATCTTGTGTGGCAATGTCTTAATTTTTTAAAACTCCAAAAAATGACGTGTTATATCATCATTGTGTATTTTAAAATGCAGGTTGATCCAGAAAGCAATCCTAAATTTTTTGTTTCACCATTCGGACATAGGTCATAACTGTTATGACCTGGTCATAATAGGAATGACATTTACTCCAAAATGCCCAAAAAATGTAATCTTGTGTGGCAATGTCTTAATTTTTTTAAAACTCCAAAAAAATGACGTGTTATATCATCCTTGTGTATTTTAAAATGCTGGTTGATCCAGAAAAACAATCCTAAATTTGTTTGTTTTAACCATACGGACAGAGGTCATAACTGTTATGACATGGTGGTCATAACAGGAATGACCTTTACTCCAAAATGTCCAAAAATATAATCTTGTGTGGCAATGTCTTAATTTTTTTAAAACTAAAAAAATGACATGTTAGATCATCCGTGTGTATTTTAAAATACAGGTTGATCCAGAAAGCAATCCTAAATTTGTTTGTTTCACCATACGGACAGATGTCATAACTGTTATGACCAGGTGGTCATAACAGGAATGACCTTTACTCTAAAATTCCCACAAAATCAGGAAAGTCCAGGTTTCTGGAGCATTAACATTACGTCTGACACCTAATTCCATAAACGCACATGATATGTACCTAGAATAAATGACATAAGTTTTTATGTCAATTGTATTAGTAAAAGTTTCTACAATATAAAAGTAAAATGACTGATAAAATCATCAAATAACTGAACTGGGAGTTGTCAATGATGTCTGAGACATTGTTGTTGGACGTATGTGTAACGGTACTGAGGTAGTATAGGTTTTCCGGTTGTGTCCATAACCATTACATCTACCACACCGAATAGTCTCATGTTCTTCACCTTGGGATAAAATCCTACGAACCCGTGGCTTTCTAGGACGACGCTTTGTATTGGGAGAGTGACAATTTGCATCTGACTTCTTCAGCAACATCCCAGCCCTCTGCGCTGCCAATCGGATGGACTACAGGTGCATAGCATGCATAGAGATAATCTTTCGTGTAGTAATTAGAGCAGTAATTATATGAATCAATTCGTCGGTGGTTACAGACGGCCATTGCATGAGGGCAAGGAATTTGATCGACCTGAAATCGTCTGTAGGTACAGGTCCTTTCGCTCATATCGACAATCCAGGTTTGAGCAGCATTGTTAGTGACGACGTACTTAAGCTGGTCAGCTGGCTGGGGCTGTAACAAAGGGAAGTTTAAGACATTAGTTTATTGGAAGTCATTTTCAACATTAAGGCAATCTCGGTTATAAAATTACCGATCATAACAAAAATTGGTGTATACCGTACGTCATGATGTGGTCATTATCACATACCGTTACTCTTAGTCCCAATGAGAAGTTTGTTCGAATCAGTTTATTTGCCTTGGGGGCCAGTTTCTATGTTATTTTTAGGGCCTCTTCACGTCTCTCGACAAACCATCTCTGTATTAGTTCCTTCAACCATTCCACCAAGAATCCAACTGGTATTAGCCTGGCTTTCCGATCCATACTGTTCAATGACTCTGCAATGTTGGTTGTCATGATTGCATACCTCCGTCCGTTGAAGTATGCTCACGACCACTTTGTAGGATCTGCCTGCGCAAGGTATCGGTGCATGTCGGAGTTACGACTACGGATAGATTCCATATGACGCTGGTGCTCACTTACAAGATACGACTTCGATGCACCGTCAAAATAGGTCTTCAAAGGACCTTTGAAATCTTTGTACCTAGTCTTCAAGTTTGCAGCCAAGTGTTGGAAGCAGATCCCAAAGGCAGCATCTGGATACACAATGTTGGCTACATATTCGATGCCCTTATGCCTATAAGCCACAATAGCAAAAGACTCTCATGTGCCAATTGAATCCCTTAGCTTCTCGATGGACCATTTCCATGATTCATTGCTTTCTGACGGAACGACATCAAATGCAAGTGGAAATATGGAGCCATTTGCGTCGTGACCACATGCTGCAAGTAACATTCCTCCAAACCTGGCCTTTAGTGCTGATCCATCAACCATAATTACTGGATGACAATAAGGCCAACCGTGCTTCGAAGCAGCTAAGCACACATAGAAGTATTTTAAACAATTTTCTGAGTCTGTCTTAATGTGAATGTCGGATGCAGGATTTTTTCTCTTAACCATTTCAGCCCAGGCGGGCAGAACTATAATTATTAAAACATAATTACCATGTCGTAAATATATAAATTATTATGCTAGTCATTAACATATAACCGGATAAGGGAAATTACCTTTGTATAACTCTGCATCATCGTCCCTCAGGCTGGTTAATGCAGCTTCCTTCTCTCATCATGCTCTAAGATAATTGAAAGACACTCCAAATTCGTCCTGCATGTCTCACATTATTTCTCGAGGTGTATATGAGGTATTAGTCGGATCCAAGTATTTTGTCTTAACACACTCCCCAATCATCCAACTCTTGGCTTGACGATGATGCCCTTGAACGATTTCAATTGAACAAGTATGGACGTCGTCGTACCTCTTCATAGCAAACAATTCACTACCTCTCATCCTAGTCGCACGCACGCAACTGCTATGGACATCCCTCATTATCTATACATATCACGTGTAATAGAATAGAGTTCGACCTCTTCACCTTGAATTGGTAGTGTTTACTCATGGTATCGTGCTGAAGATGGTGTTGCAGTAACTTTTTGTTCTCAAAAATACAATTTCTGCGCATTGTGACGGTGTAAAATCAGCAACAACTACTGAGCTAGATAAACTGTCACTACTAGGTACATTAACAGATTGAGTTCTAGTAGTATTGACAATAGAATGGGCTCCAATGCTTGCTGCGATACTCTTCTCGTTTTAATGACGAGCAGTATCCACAACATTCAATTCCCTGGCATTACAATCATCATGGTCCATGCATAAGTCATTGTTCAATAATTGATGTTGCTTTTCAATTTCATGTTCAGTGTGCAAATCCAGACCTAATGTGGGAGAATGAATATGAGGAGGACGATGAGGAAGGATGATCATATTACTGTCAATTACAGGTTGCATGGCCTCATCACTCCGTCCACCCTCCCTAGAAGGTTGAACATCTATGTGGTTGCTTTCCCCTACCTCCAGTGGCATCACTTCGGCCGCAGACTCATCCAATACATCAATGCTAATTGGAAATTTGCTAAGCAAATGAACATCCTTCTTCTTCAATTGTATGTAGAATTTAACGTCAGCATCATACTGTATCGTCACATGAGGCATTCCAGGTTCAACAGCGTATCTCATGACTATAGTCTTGTCTAGGCCCCTAATTCCAATAACACTTCTTACCAACTCAATAAGACCAACATATGTTGCGGTAACAGGCACCAATATTCCCTTCATTTCGCCACCAACATATCTCAAAGTGTCATCCCATTAACCATTATACTTGACGAAAACACAAACATCATCCATTCCTGAATGAAACAGCAACAAATTAGTCAATATTATATTTACGTTACAAAGGAAGGGAAATTGATGACATATATAGAGATGTGACTTATATCTCAAAACTGGTCACAATGAGAATAACCGGATGGTTATTATGAAAATGATCAGTTTTGTTTAAATCTCAAATGATAGGCGAAACAAAAGTTAGGCAAATCCATGTAATTTTCCCATTATACACAACGAATGACAACTCAAATTTATGTTTTAAAACCCCTGTTGTTTCATCAATTTCTATAGATTTTTTATTCGCACATAGGTCATAATAAAATTGACCTTTTGGTCATTATGGAAATGACCATTTTCGTTCAACTCTCAAATGTGATCAAAACTTCAATTTGTCGTTTAGAACCCCGGTTCTTACTCCTGTTAGTGATTATGACAATGACCATTTGGGTTAGACTATCAAATGAAATGCAAATAAATTTTTTTTTGTTATGGTCAAAATTATGACTTCCATTTGGTAAAAATATTATTGACCGACTTGGTCATCAGTAAGATGACCAAACGGTCATTATGTTGTTTACCATTATTAGTTCAGGAATTTTTTGATAACGAGAAATATTACAATAAAAGACCACAAAACACATGAAATCTATCTTACTACCCACATGTGCTACAAGAGACCGATAACTTACCCTCAAAAGTTTAACAAAAAATCATTTTTTAGAATACAATTCAAAACACACACCCATTTAAAGCATATAGTAACAAATAAAACCAAATAACGAGCAACGTTACCTCAGATTTGCTGATTGGAAGTGGGAAGAGCTCTACTCAAATGGACTAGGAGCAGAGTTGGCATCTTCGGCTCAACTGTGACGATGATAGAGAGGGTGAGTTTAATAGAGTGAACAAAGATCGGGAGAGATTTGTTGGACTTAGAGTGAGCTTAGATATGTGGGTAATGATGCAGAGACAGTTCGTGAGGCTTCAGTGAGAGAAAAACGAGGAAACAAAAAATTAAAATTTAGAACTACTATGACTTATATATTATGGGCGGGGGGGAGGGGGCGGGAAAGTGGAAAAAACATCAGTTTAGGGTTGGCTCAGGGCATATATGTCTTTATACATCCACCTAAAAAGGGATAGATGACGTGACAGTGCTATTTATGAAGGGAAAAAATCAGTGCTATTTTTAATAATAAAAAGTGTACATGTGCTAGTTTTGAAATTAACCCTTTTAAAAATTAGTTAAAAGACCCCTTTTTTATTTTTAGAATGATTAATCAATTTTATAAATTATCAATCAATGATTAATCGGTAAATTACTGATTGATCACGATCAATCACTGATTGACTATTAGTCAATCACTGATTATAATCTATCATAATATGACTCACAAATTTTGTAGTCAATCATTGATTGACGATAAACAAAAAATTAATTGACCATTGGTAAATCACTAATTCACCTGGTCAATCAAAGGTTAATCATTGATTGACGATCGGTCAATCACTGATTAATCATAATATTTGATATGAACCTCACCAAGAATGATAAAACCTGAAACCAAGATTGGAAATTAAAAGCACTAGTATCGCCAAGAAATAGGTTCTTTAAGAAACCTTGACCCGTTATCTATGGAAGATAAGAACCAAAGGTATGTTGTTGTAGACGCCACACTCAAGAATTCAAGAACTAAAAGTCAAGGAGTGATAAGTCAGGTATTGAATGCCACAAGAAAATCTTGATAAGTTCAAGCAAGTTCTTTCCAAGAACCAAAGAGAAACTCTCTCAATATTATTAATTCATTCAGCCAAGCTGTTTTTCATGGGTCATGCATGCCTTTATAAATAGGCTGCAGCAAAACTCATAGGAAAAAAATGGAAACTAATGGTAAATATTGCCTTTCACACTTATAACAAGAAAAAGGAACAAATCTTACGGCAATAATGCCTTACAATCAGGAAAGTAAATGGTCTACAATTAAAAAAATAGAATAAAGACTTTAAATGGCAATTAACTGTATTGGGAAATAGGCAAGTAATCTGCCATTTATTGGAATGTAATTTGCTCCTTATTTGGAATGTTGAAAATAGGAAATCAACATGCATGCATGTGCCACACATCCAAGGCTCCTTAATTAGCCCCTTCAATTGCCTTGATAATATTGACAAAGACTTAATCTTCATTTGGATCCATCTTGGACTTCACCTTTTTAGAATCAGTCCAAAATTCATGGATCAACCCATTGAGTGCTTCTTTGAAACTCTTAGCCCTTGCCCTTGTAATTGGCCCAACTAGTACACGCAGTGGATCCTTTGGTATTACTACTATATTCGCATCATTCCCCCCCCCCCCTTTCTTGAGAAGGATTTGTTCTCAAATCTTCATCTATATCAAAAGGAGACAAATCAACAACATTAATGTAACAACCGAATTTTTTTTACAAACTTGTGATTTCCTTAGGTATAAAGGAAATCTAAGTCTATAGTATGTATGTCAATATGAAGCTGGTGATCTGATTTGATTATCAGAATATGTTCGAGTTCTTATAGTTTTATAAGACTCAATGATGATCTATCAAGTCAAGTATGAGGCCTTATGGTGAAAAGGACAAAATCATGATTTATGATATTATTCTGGTTAATAAATGACCATGATAATTTATGACATGAATAAGACGGTATTACGATTTATTAAGTAGTATTGAAATTATACTGCAGCTGACCGTCATTACGGATGCAGAGTTGAGAATAAGGATTAAGAATGCTCTAAAATAATCAGGAATAAAATTTGAAGTAATAATGACTAAGTGGTTTCAAGTACTAAGAAAAACATATACGCTGTCCAGTTATGTACAAATAAATTATGGACTGCAGTTCAATAGTACTGGACTGTTGATAATTAAAACAATATTTGTACTATTTGAATTATTAAGAAATTAGACTGCGTATTAGGAGGAATGCCAAACATGACATTACTTGGAGGCCAATTAATTGTCGATAAATATACAATTTTTGATTTATTATTATTTTTTTCCTCCACATGGCCGGTTGGCAAGGGAAATTAGAAGATAAATGCTAATTTTTGGATTTATGGATTTTATGGAAAGAAATATGTAGATAAGTATGAAAAGATTTTTTATGGTGTAAGCCTCCACATGGCCGGCCATTTTGAGGGACTTGGAAGGTAAAATTTTTTTGTCTTTAAGGACCAATATGCAATTCAAAGAAAGTTGAAGAAAAAAATAATGAAAATTTTGAAATTTCCACCTATAATTAGAGGTGGGTTGTGAGAATTGAAACATTTAGTTAGATCCTCAAACTTTTAGTTCTCTTCATACTTTTTCCTCTCTAGCCCTTAGGAAAAGAAAAGAGAGAGAGAGAGAGAGAGCCAAGAGTGGTCGGTTGCTAGTGCAGGGTGTAGAGCAAATTTTCTCTCATCCTAGGTCTAGAGCAATCTTTCCAAGTTTTAGAGGTATTATTCTTGATCCTCTAACTAAGAATTTCACTAAGTTTTGGTTTGAGGATTTATGTGTATTTCAAGTTAAGGATTGTAAGAGCGTAAGCTCATGATTCTTATTTTTCCTATATTATGGTTTGTACATAGTTGGTTATGCTAGATCTATGCTTATATTAGCTTGTTTGCTAGCCCTAAGCATGAATTTGATTTTATGCTCTAGGATGAGTTTTAAGGTTATGTGTGCATACCATGTGTTTGTGATTATGCTCTCACATGTTTGAAATGGATATTTTATGTATGATAGTTATGTGAATGCTATGTGTATGTTGGTTAAGAAATTAACCAAAAAACACAATTTGGTAAGCTAGTAAGGTTATTAATATTGTGTTTATCATATAAATAAACAAATGAATGATTGAATGTTAAGAATGAACTCGACGCGCTGCATGTTGATGTAGGCTTACGGCTTCAACCGTTTGAGGTAGTGTGTGCAAATATTTAAACAAGAACCAACAAAATACAAACTGTCGATTTTTAAAAATAATCTGGACAGTTTTCTGGAAACCCAATTTTGAGCCCCTTAGAGGTCGAATTTGGAAAAAGTTATAACTGAAAAGTTGTAAAAAACAGAAAACCCTAGGAAAAAAACGCAGACAATTTAAAAATAATAAAAAAAGCTCAAAAGGCCTCTGTTTTAATGAGTTTTCAAAACTGGTCGGTCCAAGTACTGTACACGGCCAGCATTCTTCAAGGAGAAAAATGAATAAGTAAAATACAGATTTAAGTTTTGAATAAGAAACAAAAGTTGTAGGTTTTGACGAGATCTACAACTGCCGTAAAGAAAACATTTACAAATTATAAACTGATTTAAAAATAAAACTGAATCTTCAAAATGAAATTCCTACACACATACTTTTAACCAAATTAAAAGGTTGTTTTCAAAGGCAATTTTTAAGGTTTTACGATCCCTTTTAAAAAGAAGTTATGATTTTATGAAAATAGTTTCAAAAGGTTTGAATCCATTTGAAATTTCACAAGTGATTTTTAAAAGGCAATCTCAAGTATTAAATCAAGATAATACTTGATTTATGAATATAAGGTATATTCCAAGTAAATAAAGTATTTTCTAAGAAAACAAGGTGTTTTTGAATAAAGGGATTAAAATAAATAAGTCAAAGTTACTTATGAATATAAGTTAGAATTCTATGACGAATGGTAGTCGGTTTGGTGATCGACTTATTATTTAATGAATATGTTATGGATTATTGGGTAATAAGGTAGAATGATTCTTATGCCATGTTTGAAAACATGAATATTTTATATAACCTGTTGTTGTGCCTTGTTAGAATGATAGACCAAGAGCATATGACAACTTGTAAGTACAACCACGCCTACAGCATGGGCAAAAATGTTTTTACTGCTTTGCATGTTTTCCAAAATTCATGCATTAATTTACATGATGTACATATTTTTTATGTTATATTATTGTGGCATCATGAAAGCATGCTCACTAATAATAATTTACATGATAAGAACCAGATCAAGTTTCAAGTAAGAAACAATTATAATTCAAGTTTTCAAGTATGATAAAAATAAGAACAAGTTTTCAAGAATGAAGGCAAGCAAGTTGCCTTGTGTCGTACCGACTTGCCACAAGGGCTGGTTTAATCCATGGCTGCGTGCTACGGTACGTACACTCATGTTCATGTTATATAAGGGGCCCAAAACTAAGTTAAAACAAGAAAATATAATTGATTCATATTAAGTTAACATACGAAAGCATAATTGGTTCATGCATTCTTTTACTAAACTGATTTTGTGGGAATAAAAAGTTGTACTTGCTGAGCGAAAGCTCATAACTTACGTTCATGCTGTAGGTAAGCAACCAACCAGACATGCTTGATGCAAGACTGTGGAGAGATGGCACTGCAGACTATGAAATTTGGGTTGGACACCGCCACGTATTTTGTAAAATATGTTGTGTTATGTTATGATAATTTAATGGTACCAGTACTTAGTATTGGGACAGTATTTACTACTACGATAATTAACATGGTTTTAAAACTCAGTACTCGATTGAGTACATATAAATAAGTATAAGAATAAGTTAAGTTTTAAAAGGAAAAAAAATATTTCCGTATTTTTACAAAAAATAAGAGTAAGTTTAAGTATGATTAAGAATGTTTAAGTATGAAGTAGCGGCCACGGAAGGTGGGTCATCACAAAGTTTGGTATGTAAGCACGGTAACGGCCTACGCAATCGGGTTGTTACAAAGTTTGGTATCAGATCAAAGTTAGTATTTAAGTTAAGTATTTAAGTGAAGTAAGTATGGTAACGACCTACGTAATCGGGTCGTTACTGTCACGACCCGACCTACGTAGGGCCGTGACACCGTACTTACTTAACTTAAATACTTAACTTTGCAACAACCCAATTTCGAGGGGTCGTTACCTTACTGTTTACCGTGCTTACTCGAACATACTTCATTTTAAAACTTACTTTTGTTTTACATAAAAATGCGGAAATCTTTTTTTTTTCTTTCTTTATTTCAAAATTCTTTTTAAACTTAATTTTAAACTTGACTTATACTCATACTTATATATATGTACTCACTCGAGTACCCAGCTTTCAAACCATATTTTAACAAATCGTACTAGTTATCATAAACTAGTACCATCGATTTATCATAACATAATAGAAACACATTTTCAAAACCCAAGGCGATGTCCAACCCAAATTTCACAGTCCGCGGTGCCATCCCTCCACAGTCTTGCATCAAATATTACCGGTAGGTTGCTTACCTACAGCATGAACGTAAATAATGAGCTTATGCTCAGTAAGTACAACATTCAATCCACAAAAAATTTTAATAAAAGAATGCATGGACCAATTATGCTTTCTTATGTTGGTTTGGTTTTGGGTCCTTTACATATCATGAGTGCACGTACAGTGGCGTGTAACTATGGAATGATTGGGGCGGCCAGTCCAATTCCAACTCAAACCATGAACCATACTGTTTAACATGGAGTGGTTGGGGCAGCCAATCCAATCCAACTCAAACCATGGACAATACCGTTTAAACCCGCTCTCGTGGCAAGTCGGTATGTCACAATAACATTAGCTTGTCTTATTTTATGATTTAAAAACTTATTCTTACCGTGTGATTTAATATTCATGAACATGCTTCATGATGTCACGATAACAAAACATATAACATAACATAATAACAAACCATAACATAAAACTCCATAACATAAAACATCATAACATATGTAAATCATGTAAATCAATACATGATTTCTTAAAAAACATGTCATGCATCAAAAATGTTTTGCCCATGCTGTAGGCGGAGTTGTACTTACCGGTTAGGTTATGTCTTGTGTTTGTTGCTCCAACAGGTTACAACAACAGGTTACTTCCCTGCTTCCAAAAAAAACGTAAGATAAGGATCATCTTATCTTACCATAGATCATTACATTCAATGCTGGTATCCTAACCAACATTTACTAGTAACCCTAGTTACATGTCCCCCGCACACTACAATGATATCTTATTCGGTTACTAAATGTAACCTTATGGCACATGATCTAATTACAATCAAACAATATCTTGTTTGATTACTTAATGGAACCTTGGGTATAATGCCCAATTATACTTGAATAATATCTTATTAGGTTACTATTAGTAACCCCTGGATATAAGCTCAATCATACTTAGACCCATACCCTATTAGGTTACTAATCTCACTAAGGCCCAATTACTTTTGAAGTAATACCCTATTAGGTTACTATTGGTAACCATGGGTTTTAGGCCCAACCCAATAGCTTGGGTATCTTATGTGGTTACTATAAGTAACCTAAATAATTTGGCCCAATAAAATTTGGTAACCTTCCCGGTTACTATAACATAACTATATGTCTTACAATTGTTTACCATATATCTTGGCCTAATTTATTAAATAATTTCTTGTGTGATAAAATTTTAATCCCTTTTTATAAACTGTTTTAAACAGTCCCATAAAATTTGGTTATCAGTACATGTGCAGGAATTTTCTGTTTATGCACTGTTTTTGAAAATCCTGTGCAGGAATCTCATGTTTCCTATACAGTTTTGGAAAATCAGGTTTTATTTTTAAATCTGTTTTGAATTTGAAAAAGTCTTCTGCATGAAAGTTGTAGATCCTGAAAAAATCTACAACTTTCATTCTGTACTCAAAACCCAGTTTTGCCTCTAACTTACTCTTTTTCCTTGTTGAACTTGTCTGGCCGTGCATACTGGGTCTGGGCAGACTAGGCTAGGATTTTCGTAAAACAAAGGCTTTTGGAGTCTTATTTTTGAAAACCATTCACAATACCCCCTATTATTTTCCATTTTCTACAACATTGTTGTTTTGACTTTTCTCAAATTCGGCCTCTAAAGGCCTCAAAATCCTGTTTCCAGATTGCTGCCCAGTTTTGATCCGAAATTAGCAGCTTTCATTTTGGTTGGTTCTTACGTACAATTACGTGCACACTACCTCGAACGGTTAAAACCTTGAGCCTACGATAAGCATGCAGCACGTTACGTAATGTTTTTATTATCATGCATTCATTTCTCATCCATAGAACCTTCATGCAAACCCAAATGGTAATCTATACCAAATTAGGGTTTTTGGGGTTAACTTAAACCCTCCATACAAACATACATCACCATTCTCATTTTCATTCATCCAACATCATTCTTGAGTATGTGGGGATATATAACAAACATATAGTAGGCATTCACACATACCACATAATCTCTAACTCATATTATCATAAACATGTATCAAACCATAATTAGAGACCACCAAACCCTAATCAAGCACATTCAAGCAATTACTATTAACCCTATTGCATGAAACTAAAAAGTGAGCTTATGCTCTTACATTCCCAACATCGAAATACACTTAAATCTTAAATCAAACTAAATTAAGGAACTAGAGGGTGAAGAGGATTACCTCAAGATTCAAGAGAATGGATCTACCCTTTGGTTGAGAAATTTTCTTCTCACTCCATCAACACCTGATAAATGCACAAAAATACACTTTTGTTCATATAATTTATTAGATAATTTACTTTTTAAATGAGGATTTTCATAATATTTATTCATAATATTTTACTTTAGAAATATTTATTATTTTAATTATTTTGATTTATTTTATTCTTTCCTCCTCCTCTTTTTCCTTTCTTTTCCTTTTTCTCTCCTTTCTTCCGCAGGTATAGCCACTGTTGTGGCTCAATCCCTGCGTACGCGCAGCCCAAGCCCGTGACCAGCCCAGCTTTTCCCTCCACGTGCACCAGCTTTTCCTTCCGCTTGATCCCAGCCCGTAATTCCAGCTCCAGCTGCCAGCCCAAGCCCCAGCCTTCTCCAGCTGGCTTACCGCAAGCCTGGGCGTGACTTTCGGGCCAAATCTTCACTCCAAGCCCGCGCAAAATTCCCTCCAACTGCCAGGCCCGTTACCGTAATCCCAGCCCTCGAGAATCGCGGGCCGGATTCTCAGCCAGCTGCAGCCAAAGCCATCCATTTCTTCCAGCTGGTTTACCGTGAATCTCCACGTGATTAACCAGCTTGTGTAGCGGATTTGTGGGCCAAAAATCCTCCCTAGTATGTTGGACTCAAGCCTATATAATGAGGGCTCCTCAAGAGGGTGAAGTTGTTGTTTTTCCATTAGTTTTTGACTGAGTTTGTAGTATTGTTTTTCTCTTATTCTTGCATTTCTCATCTCATGTTTTCTTGTTAGAATTTTGTGAGATGAATTGCAAGTTAGGCTAGAGTTCTTTGGTGAGGCTAGAGATGATCTTATATGTGCAGTGAATTTATTTGGGTTTGATTCTCCAATGGTTTGTAAGGTTTATACATTTGTGTAAATAATTATCTTTCATCTTATTTCCTCCTCATATCAATATACTTTTATATAAATTTAGTCAAGCTTTTTTTATGTAATTGTTGCACGATATGGTATATTGATAGCATTATTTTATAAGTAGTCTTTTACTGCAATATTGCTTAAGTATATTGTCGCTTTTGGATTTCTTATAAGATAATTTTTGCTAGTTCTTCACGTGAGAATTTTATTTACTCAAATACATTTTAATTCACGAGTTTTTCAAATCTTTATTTTTCGATTGATTGTTTGGAATGTGAAACTTTCAATTGAGTTATTTTATGAATCAAAAATCCAAATAAGTTTACGAAACATATAGGGGATTCTCGATGTCTTACCATTTTTTTATTATTGAATTTTTCTCTATTTTAAATTACGTTATCTTTAAATTTGTTTCAAAATCACAAAAATACTTCTTCCTTTTCTTTGTTTGATTACTTACTTCTCTAACGCTTTTGTTCCGCTAATTTTTTCTTGTTTATTTTTATCACCTGCTCGTGGGATCGACCGTCCTAATTGTACTACAATCGATCGCTTGTTTTTGTACATGTTTGGGCGTAATCAACACCAAAAACCGACCTCTCTCTCACTTTTTTTTTTCCCTCTTTTTGGCTTGGCTCCTAAGGGGGGAAGAGACTTGAGAATGAGCTAAAAAGTTTGGGTTTCACTAAGTGGTCACAAAGTGATCCCACCTCACCTATTTATAGGTGGAAATTCCAAATTTTTCACAATTATTTTTATTTCACAAATTCCCCTTGAATTTACATGTTTGCCCTTAAAAACAAATGCTTTCCCTCCCTTATCCCTAGGATGGCCGGCTATTATGGGTTTCTTGGAGGCCAAGAAATTTTTTCATACTTATCTCTAACTTATTTCCTTGTTTTCCAAGACAACCAATGTAACCAAGCTTGTAACTTTTTGTAACCAACCATTGGCCTAGTTGGAGGCTTGGTTAGGAAAATCCATAAATTTCATAATTCAAAATTTTCATATTTATCAACAATTATTTATTTTTCTTAAAATTACATATTGGCCCCTAAAGATAAAATATTTACACTTTAGTCCCTATGAGGTGGCCGGTTTTGGTGGAGCCACTTGGCTTCCAATTCATGCATAATTATCCACTTAATTCACAAAATCCCTTAATATGCAGTCCATCTTCATACTAATGCAGATATTTAAAATACTGTTTTCAACTAATAACAGTATAATTGTAGTCCAGAATTTATCTGCACTTAACTGGACTGCGTATAGGATTTTCTTAGGACTTGAAACTACTTAGTTTTTATTACTCTAAATAATGTGCTTGATTTTTCTAGAGTGGTCTCGTACCTTATTCTCGCTTATTCATACGTAATGACGGTTTATCGCAGTATAATTCGCATACTGTTAATTACACTGCAGTACCGTTTCAGTCAAACTTTAGGTCAACCTGGTCAAACGTTGATCAGCATAAAATCATAAATTCCTATTCTGCCTTTTTCATCAGAAAGCCTTATGCTTGACTAAGCAAACTACTATTGGGTCTCGTAGTTAATTAAACGAGAACTCAAACATATACCGATATTCAACTTAGATCATGAGTTTCATATTGACATATAAGATTCAGACTTAGATTTTTCTTGTATCTAAGGAAATCACAAGTTCATCAAAATTTCGGGTTATTACAATTACAATTAAAGCTTGCACTTACATTATACTCACCCAGAAGATCCAGCTTGTATGTGTTGTCATACGCTTAAGTACTTGAAGCGGTCCATCTCCCCTCGGAAAAAGCTTAGAACAGCTTTGCTTGGGAAACCATTATTTTCTCAGGTGCAACCATACCCAATCTCCCTGTTCAAACACAATCTTCTTGCGGCTCTTGTTAGCTTGTTTGGCAAATTGTTCAGTTTTCTGCTCTATGTGTAGCCGTGTCTTCTCATGAATATGCTTCACAAATTTAGCTTTCCTTTTGCCATCTAAATTAACACGTTCACTCAAAGTTAAGGAGTTAAATCCAAAAGGGTCAATGGATTAAAACCATAAACAATTTCAAATGGTGAAAACTTAGTTGTAGAATGAACATTTCTATTATAAGCAAATTCAACTTGCGACAAACAATCTTCCCATGTTTTCAAGTTCTTTTGAATTATAGCATGCAACAAAGTAGACAAGGTCCTATAAATTACTTCGGTTTGACCATCAGTTTGTGGATGACAAGTAGTGGTTGTCTTGATTCATTAGAAATTGGACAGGTAAGGAAATTTCTCGTTGAGTTATGGACTTACTTAAAAACGAATAAACCTCAGTTCCAAGAAATCATATCTTCTACCAAGACATTTACTGAGGAAGCAGAAGCCCCTTTGAAAGAAGCTATACAGAACATCTCGAAATAATACCCGGAGCAAGAGATTCGATTAAACAAGATTTAATAACTTGGTTCCTAACTTACCCTACAAAGTCTTCCAAAAATAATTCAAGAACTTTGTATCCCTATCGGAAATTATACTCCAAGGCATACCATGCAACCTAACAATCTCCTTGAAAAATAAATTAGCTATGTGTGATGCATCATCGGTTTTATGACATGGAATGAAGTGTGACATCTTAGAAAACATATCTATAACCAAAAAAACTGAATCCTTCCCCCTCTTAGTCCTAGGTAAACCTAACACAAAGTCCATAGAGATGTCAATCCAAGGCTCACTAGGTATAAGTAAAGGGAAGTACAAGTTATACACCTCTCAAACTCTCTCCACATCACGTTTCATGTGCGGCCAAAAGAAGTGATCATGCAATACCCCTAAAGTCTTAGCTACACTAAAGATTCCATTAAACCACCACCATGTGCTTCCCTAACAAGCAACTCACGCATAGAACACATAGGCACACACAATTTATTTTTCCGAAACAAGAATCTATCATGCCTATAGTACTTACCACTCGTCACTTTCTCACATTCATTGAACACATCACCAAAATCAGAATATTGTGCATACAAGTCTTTAATGTATTCAAATCCAAGCAATTTTATATCTAAAGTAGAAAGTGAAGCATACCTGTGGGATAATGCATTGGCAACCATGTTTTCCTTACCTTGCTTGAACTTGATCACATAAGAAAACATCTCAATGAACTCCACCCACTTAGCATGGCGTTTGTTCAACTCTTGCTGCCCCTTCAAATGCTTCAAGGATTCATGATTCATGTGAATCACGAATTCTTTCGGCCATAATTAGTGCTGCCAAGTCTCCAATACTCTCACCAATGTATACATCTCCTTGTAATAAGTGTAACGACCCGGCTACGTAGGCCGTTACCATACTTACTTTACTTAAATACTTATCTTTCAAAAGTACCAAATTTTTTTTAAAAAAAAAACTTAACCTTAAAACCTTATACTTATATACATACATATAAGTATATACATGTAACGACCAGCCTAACGTAGGCCGTTACCATACATATTTTACATAATTACTTAACTTATTTAATAAAAACTCTGATATACGAAATAAATTTTTTTTAAACAATTTGAAATCCAATTCGACCATGTACTTATATATATATATATATACACTTTCTTAATTGAGTATTGAAATATCAAACTTATTTTAACATATAGCAGAGTATATTAAATAACAGATACAATTATATTATTACAAAATGTGTAGCGATCTCCATCCCGAAGTTTCACAGATAGTCATGTTATGTCCCACCGTCTTGTATCAAGCATTGTCAATATGTAGCTTACCTACAACATAAACGTAAGTCATGAGCTTTCACCCAGAAAGTACAACTTTCACTCCGCAAAAACATTTTGTAATAAAACAATGCATAAACTAATTATGTTTTCTTATGAATTCAATTATGCTTTCTTATGTTAGCATATTTTTGGGCCCCTTACATAACATAAGTGTACGTACCGTGGCGCGCAGCCTTGGAGTGGTTGGGACGGCCAATCCAATCCAACTCAAACCATGGACCAAACCCATCCTAGTGCGGGTCGGTAAGACATAAGGCAACTTGCTTGCCATCATACTTGAAAAATCATTTGATACTCGAAAAACCTTTTCATACTTGAAAACCATTCCATACTTGAAATCCATTTCATACTTGAAAAACTCGTTCGTACTTAAAAACTCTAATCTTTATTGTTTCACACTTGAAACCTTGGTCTTTGTTCTTGTCATTTCATTTATTATTGGTGAGCATGCTATCAGGATGCCACAATAAAACATAGAACATATGCATCACAAACATTAATGCATGAGCTTTGAAAACATGCAAAGCAGTAAAAAAAAAAAACATTTTGCCTATGTTGTAGGCGGAGTTGTACTTACAGGTTATGCTAGATTCTGGGTTTGTTGTTCCGACAGGTCATAACAACAGGTTACCTTCATGTTTCCAAAAAGGACGTAAGATAAGAATCATCATATCTTACTATAAACTATATCATTCAATATTGGTATCCAATCCAACATTCATAAGTAACCCTAGATATATGCCCCACATATTATAGTGGTATCCTATTTGGTTACTGTAAATAACTATGGGTACAATGCCCAATAAATTTTGGTATCCTTTCCGATTATTATATGTCTTACTATTATTACCATATAACTTGGCCTAATTTATTTATTTATTTCTTTCTTTTCTTCACAAAACCTTGTTTGATATTGTCTTACCTTTTTCTTTTAAAATTATTTATAAAATTTTAACCTTTTTATACTGCTTTTATAAAACTGTAATTTTTTCTTAATATGCAGTCAATTTTCTTAATACTCAGATAGTGCTAATACTATTTTCAACTAATAACAATATAGTTGTACTGGACTGCAGTCCAGAATTTATCTGCACTTAACTAGGCTGCGTGTAGGTTTTTCTTAGGACTTGAAGCCACTTAGTCCTTATTGCTCTAAATATTGTGCTTAATTTTTCTAAGGTGGTCCCATACCTTATTCTCGCTTCTTCATTCGTAATGACGATTTATCGTAGTATAATTTTCATACTGCTTGTTATACTGCAGTAGCATCTTAATCATACCTTAAATCATCCTGGTCAGTCATTGACCGGAGTAAAATCATAAATCCTATTCTGCCCTTTTTTATCAAAAGGCATTATGCTCGGCTAAGCAAACTATTATTGAGTCTTATAGTATTATAAGAACTCAGATATATCCTGATAAAATCAGATCAAGTATTTCACATAAACATTCATATTCCTTAAAAAGGAAATCATGAATCAGTAAAAAGGGTGGTTATTACAATAAGTGAGATAGTTTAGGCTGTCCCACTCAACTTCTCACTAAAGTAGGCAACCGGACGACGTTCTTGCATCAAAACAGCTCACATTCAAATTCAAATGTTTTAGTGAAGTTAGGTAGAACAAGCAAAGGCGCATTAGTTAATTTCTCTTTGATCATTTTGAATGCCTTTTTTTATTCATCTTCCCACTTAAACGACACATTTTTCTTGATGGCTTCAGTTAGAGGTGCGGTTAGGCTACTAAAATCTTTCACAAATCACCAATAGAAGCTAGCCAAACCGAAAAAACTCCTCACTTGAATCACTGATGTAGGCGTTGGCCACTCTTGGATTGCCTTCACTTTTTCTTCTCCACCTCAATTCCTTTAGCACCAACAACAAAGCAAAGAAACACAAACTTATACGTGCAAAAGGTGCACTTCTTAAGGTTAGCAAATAACTTTTCTTTTCTTAAAACATCTAAAACAAGCTTTAAATGTTCAACATGTTCATCCAAGTCTTTGCTATAGATTAGAATATCATCAAAATAGACAACCACAAATTATGAAAGCATGCAAAACATGATTCATTAATCTCATGAAAGTATTAGTGGCATTAGTTAATCCAAAAGGTATAACTAACTATTCATACATACCATATTTTGTTTTAATTGTAGTTTTCCATTCATCTCCTTCTCTCATTCTAATTTGATGATAACCGCTCTTAAGATCAAACTTAGTAAAAAACACAAGAACCATGCAATTCATTAAGCATATCATTTAATCTAGGAATGAGATGATGATACTTTATCGTTATGTTGTTGATGGCTCGGCAATCCACATATATCCTCTATGTCCCATCCTTTTTAGGAACTAACAAAACCGGAACCGCACAAGGATTCATACTTTCACACACATACCCTTCTCCATTAACTCACCTACTTGCCTTTGAAGTTCCTTTGTGTAACAACCCAACTTTTGACGGACTTGTGATTTCCTTAGAAATCTAAGTCTATACTATGTATGTCAATATGAAGCTCATGATCGGATTTGATTATCAAAGTATATTTGAGTTCATATAAGTATTATGAGACTTAATGATAGTTTATTAAGTCAATGATAATGCCTTATGATGAAAAAATCAGAACCATGATTTATGATTCTGTTCTAACCAATGAATGACCAGGATTATTTATGACATGATTAAGACGATATTGCCGTCTAATAAGCAGTATTGAAATTATATTGTGACCAATCGTCATTACGGATGTAGAATTGAGAATAAAGATTGGGATCACTCTAGAATAATCATGAATAATATTTGAAGCAAAGAGGACTAAGTAGTTTCAAGTCCTAAGAAAAATCTATATGCGGTCCAGTTAAGTGCAGATAAATTCTGGACTGCAGTCCAGCTATACTATACTATTGATAGTTAAAACAATATTGGTACTATTTGGATTATTAAGAAAATAGACTGCATATTAGGAGGGAATGAGAAACATGACCCTACTTGGAGGCCAAGTAATTATAGATAAGTATGAAAAGATTTTTTTTTTGTTCAAGCTCCACATGGCCGGCCATTTAGGGACTTGGAAGGTAAATATTTTGTCTTTAAGGACTAATATGCAATTCAAGGAGAATTTAAGAAAAAAAAAATAATTGTGAAAAATTATGAATTTTCCACCTATAAATAGGGGTGGATAGTAGAAACTTGCACTCTTTAGTTGGCTTCTCGACCTGAGCATGTCCACGGTCATATGAAGGCCTAGCTAACTTCCCTGGCTTGGTCGGTTCTTCTCATGGTGGTCGGATCTTCTCTTCTAGACAGGGCAGCGGGATCTGCCAGTTCCACGCATCTCGTACTTTGGCGAACAGGTGATCGGCGTTCGGGTCCTATCATACCATCAACAAAGAATAAGAAGTTTTCCTAAAATAATTATGCATAAAATAATATTTTTTAAGAGTTGAGAACATTAATAATCAAAATTAAGTAATAAAAGAGGTTTAAACAGAGTATTGATGGTGATTTTGACTAAATAATTAAGGTAAAATACACAAGGAAAAAGAAAGATAATTTTCTAGAATGACATGTATAGATGCACCAAGTGTCAACTTTTAATTAAGTGGGTGTACCATGTAAGCATGATTGATGAGGACCATAAAGGCTGCAAGAAATACTTTCGAACCAATTCAAGTTTCTGTTAGTCCGGTGACGAGGACTCGAGCTAAAAGAATCATAGAAAAGATGAATAACTTAGTTCGGATAGTTCTACAACAAGAAGAAAATGTGTTCACTACTGAGGGTGAACAAAGGCTAGTTTTACTCATCAAAGTTGATCCGGAAGAGAGTCAATCAGCCATACACGTCCATTGAGCCATTGCATGGCTAACTTGCATGTCCATACTGGGATACACGTGCAAAGGGATTCCAAGCTGATGTGGGCGTGTTTTCCAACAAAGAATCAAGTCAAAATTACGTTTTCAAGATTTCAAGAATTTCAAGATTCAAAACAAGATTTTAGAAGTTTAGAAGATCTTATCAAGATTTGATTTCTTTGTAAACCTATTTTAGTTTTAAGTTTCAATTTAAAATTTGAATTTTAGTATCTTTATCCAGATTCTAGACGTGTTTATCATTAAGGATAAATTAGGAATTTTACAAATTAGGATTTCGGCTATATAAGGCTAATTTTCAGATTATGAAAAGCAGTTTTTGATGTTTATTCATATTGTGAGTTATTCTTCTTGAGTTCTTGAATAAACTTATTTGAACTTATCAAGGATTCCTTGTGGCATTCAAATTGACTTATTAAACGGATTCTCCATACCCGTTTGTGGTGTTTTCACCATACCAAGGTTCTTGTTTTACTAAGCAACTGGTTGTGGTTTCCATCAAACTTGAAAGATCTTGGGTTTGTTGTTTCCAAATTTGGTAACGGATTTCATCACGCTGTTGGCGTAGTTCATATAAATGACAACATGATATACTCGGTTCATTGAATAATTTCATGTTTGGAATAATAACTTTAATCTTAAAAACTCAACTTATTTTGAACTTTTGAAAAAAAATTAACAAAAATTTAACTAATTTTAAAAAATCAAACATCTCTAATTTAAAAAAGTGAAGTTTAACGTATGCATTAAAAACATGCAAATTCACTCTAACAAATTTGCAAGATGCATATTACAAAATTAAAAATTCACGGACGAACTTAATAATTTACCGATAAAATTATTATTCTTTTTCATTTTAGGATTAATTTCATTAGCAGCACCTATGGGATAAATTTTATTAAAAACAGCACCATTTTTTCCCTTCATTTCCAGCATTGTCATATCATCAATCTCTCGAATATGTGGGGCCCAGCCGAATTTAATGTATGCCAAATTCCGGGTTTACCTTCATCTCCCACCCGCCCAAAAGTCACTCTCCCTTGCATGCCCTAAAAAAATTTCAAACCAGCATCTACAGTGTTTTAGAGAGAGAAACTGAATTGTAGAGAGAAAAAGAGTTGCAACCGGCAGGAACCATTCCATAACCGCTCGGAAACCATCCAAAACTACCACGAAATCCCTTTATAAATCGCTTGGAAGTCTGTGAATGTCGGAGAATCTTCAAAAACTACCCATGTCGAAACCCACGAAAATGTCTGAGAAAAACATAACTCCCGAAAGGAGGTCTGTCCGAGTAACGGCTTCGGCATATAAAAGGCCATCGACCGAGAAAAGTTCTAAAAAACCGGCACCAGAGATCGAGAGAATGGTGTCTGATGAAGGGTTGAAGAGAAAGCAGAGGGAAATCGAAGTAAAGAAATCAAAGAAGTTGAAAAGTGCCGTAGAAGAGAAGATATCGGAAGCTGAAGAGGTAAAAAAGTTGATTTCCGTTTTTATGTTTAAAAAGTTTATATTTTAAATATTTTTCAGCAAGAATGTGCATTGTACTTAAGGACGTTTGCAGTTTTTATTGATTAAGTGAAATAAATTTTGCATTTTTATATGTGTTTTTGATGAGATTCCACCTTTCTAATTGATTTGTTGAAAAAAAATTTGCTTAAAATACATAAAGTTTGTATTTTTATCTGATTTTGTAACATAAACCATCCATTTGTAAAATTTAGTGTTTTGATTTATATAAATATTTGGGTTTTCATTGATGTTTGTTTTATTATAGGTGATATCGATGACTGGTTATTTATTTTGTGATCATCCTGTAATTTTTGTAATGATCATTTTTGTAATGACTCTCTGGTCATAATATTAATTACTCAGTTTTATGTTATTTTTAGATGATCATTTTCATGATGACTTGTTGGTCATAATAATAATTACTCAGTTTTATGTTATTTCCGGATGGTCGTTTTCATGATGACTTGTTGGTCACAATAATAATTACTCAGTTTTATGTTATTTCCGGATGGTCATTTTCATGATGACTTGTTGGTCATTTTTATGTTGACTTGGTGGTCATCAATTAATTAATTTTCATATTTTTGTGATTTTATGCCAGGTAATTTGTATGATTACTTCACGGTCATAAATATAATTACTCTTTTATGTTACTATTAACATTATCGCCGATTCAATATATTCGATGTGTACCGGATAGTGAAATTACCCGGGCAAAAATAAATACTTTCATTAACATTACGGATACATGTAATAAATTGAGAGAGTGGTTGTCTCCCCAACAGTATGAGGCCGTCATCCGTCAGTCATGCATTCAACAGTTTCTGAATTTAAATACTCTTGGTTGGGTTAGGCAAGTCTTCCACAATATTGTAATGCGAATGACATATCACTCAGGAATGGGTGATGCTCTATGGTTTGAGGTTGGTGAAGACCTAGGCAGATTTTTCATCAACGATTCTGCCTAATAACCGGCATGAAATGTGCATGGTCTACTTATCTCGCACCGGTGGTCGATAATCGATTAATGACAAGATATTTTTCGACGTTGACATCTATGTTGAGAGAACATTTGGAGCTGCAGCTGTAGAATGCAAACTTTGACAACGACGCTGTCAAGTTTAGCCTACTAGACATGATATTTGCATTCCTTTATCAAATGCAAACTCCGTTAAGATAGACCCGAAGTTTTTTGCCCTAGCCGATAACTTGGATGATTTCAATGATTTTCCTTGGGGCGTGCTCACATGGGAGGTTACCTGAGCTGTAATCTGTAATACAATTGAAAACATGTTATCTTCAAAGAGAAGACCGTTAAAAAATTATGACAAAGTTCATTACAGTATTGCGGGCTTTCCGCGTGGCTTACTCGTTTGGGCATATGAGACCCTCCCATCGATAACAGCCAAATTCACCACCAAGTACGATGAGGCCATTCCGCGTATGCTGTCGTGGATCACTACGGACAATGTAAAGTTTGATGATGTTATGTCTACTTTTACCGCGGTTGGTGAAAAATAGGTAATTTATATACTTTTTAAGTATTTATATAAGTAGTGTCAATTACAATTGTTGGTCATCAACATAATGATCGGGTGGTAATTTTTACATTGATCATGCCATTGTTAGTATACCCTATTGACCATACATTTGTTTGCGTAAAATACCAGTATCGGTCATTTACATAATGACCGAGTGGTCATTCCTGTAATGACCATACATGTTGTCTAATACACGTCTTGGTCATCTATGTAATGACCGAGTAGTCATTTTTGTATAAACCATACCTTTGTGTGCTTCAATACCAGTGTCGGTCATCAACATAATGACCAGGTGGTCATTCCTGTAATGACCATACACATGTTACAGTTACTACGGGTGTCAGTCATCTACATAATGACCGGATAGTCATTCCTGTAATGACCATACCCATGCTACAGTTATTACGGGTGTTGGTCTTTTACATAATGACCAGGTGATAATTCCTGTAATGACCATACCCATGCTATAGTTACTGCGGGTAATGACTATACCCCTGCTACAGTGACTACAGGTGTTGGTCATCTACATAATGACTGGATGGTCATTCTTGTAATGACCGTACATTTGCAAGCCTGAATACCATTATTGGTCTCGTAATAATACGCGGGTGGTCATTTTTTTATTTACCATTCTTAATATTCAATACCAGTGTCGGTCATTAGCATATTGACCATATCCCCTACTCATTGTTATTAATATCAAATGTGTGCAGCCTAAGTGTTTTGTGATCATGCCAACTGAAGAAGAGTTGAGAACTCATGTGTTGCGCAGCTATATTTGAAGGACCCAAAGGTTGGGCCTCAATTATCTCTCAAGACTTCTGTCCCTCGACCGAGCACCGATACAAACTCCGAGTGGCGGGAGTTTCAAAAAGAGATTCGAGGATAGGTGGACTCAATGAACAAAAAGTTAAAAGATCTTAAAAAAGGATAGAAGAAGTCCACCAAACTCTTGCGAGGGGTTCTCAATTGTTGTCCAATAACATGAATGAGAAGGGAGAGGAAAAGGCACCCACGGCGTACCATGTCAGCAGCAGGCAAAAGATGAATGTTCAAACGGATGAGTCGGATGCCTTGAAGACTACTTCGAATGACCTCGGCTCCGGCTCGCAAGATGATGTGTTCATCGACTCTGACATCGATGCCGTTGCAGATTGGGTGTGCAAGCAGCCATGGAGTTCCTTACTGCCGATAAGGTGATTGTTTGTAGCAGCCACAGTTGATGACAACAAGCTAGTTTTTTGTTAGATTGAAGGGTTACTATATGTAATGAATAATTGGTCCTTTCTTCAATTATCCATGTTAATTCCAGTTGTTGTGGTCCCCTTTTCACAGGAAGATGTAGAGGAGGAGAAAGAAAGGCCATCAGTTGAGTGTTACAAGGGACAGAATAATAAGGTAATCCTGAAAATGTGTGTTGAGTCTACCATATATGTAGATGATCATTTGGGTCTTCCACATATACAAGGTTCTATTTATTATGACCTGTGGTGAAACTACACAGGAAAAATTTAAAGAACATTTAGAAGGAAAGGAGGGAGAAGCGAAGGTAAAATATGATTCCATTTTGGAAATAAAGGAGGAGAGCATGCATGACCCGGAGAAAGAAAAAGATGATAAAGAAGACATGAGAGAACATGAGGAAATAAAGCTTGAAGAGGCAGCCAACGAGGAGAGCATAGGTGACGTGGTTGTTACGAATATCTATAACTGATAGACATATTCATATTGATTATTTCGTAAGAGTCATACTTCATTTTAACCCGTTTCACATATGTCATTTATAGATCCTAAGCAGAAGAGGTCCAGAGTATCAAGGCTTGACCAACGGCAGTCCAGACCTATTATTGAGGTTGGCTCCCCATCGCATGCTCCGAGTAAGCTTATTTATGCCCTCCCACCGGGTCTCGCATATTAACCTCCACAAGAGAAGCTAGAGGAGTTCAGGGAGTGGATCAACAAAGGATTATTGAAGAGGACTCCTACAGAGTAATTTGTTTATAACGAATAATCGTCATTTTCATTTGAAAATTTTACTTATTAATAATGTCATCACCAATTTAAATATTTTTATGCTTAGAAAACGGCCTCCCCGATACAATGCCAAGTATGAGACATTAGACAAACCCCATGACCTTGGATTCATGGCGGTAGAAAAAAAAGTTGGTTTTATGAATTAGCAACCTCTTCTGTTTGGCTATGGGATGAAGTAAGTACTGTACTTGATTTTTTAATAATCCATGTTCTAAATTTTTGTTAATCTTAATGTGAAGAAGGTACTTTGTTTGCTGACCTATAATTTTTACAATACATTTGCTTTTGTTTTGTTTATGTAGCACATTGACATTGTTTTTTATTACTTGAGGAAGAAGATCATGCAATTCCCCGAATTGGTACAACGAAAGGTGACAACGGTAGACACGTTTTTTAGTGCAAAGGTTGGTGCATTGTGACGTGTCTACCACAAATCACCAGATACGTTCGATTGTGAATCGTGTGATTCTTTACTCAAGATCATACTTGGCGTGTGCGTCCGATGTGGGTCGTCATGGTTTGAAGTGAACTCTTTGCTAATACCAATACACTTGGCTGATCTGAAACATTGGGCATTAGTAAAGCTCGATATGACGAACTGGACCATTGAGGTGTATGACTCTCTTCAGCATGAAGGTCCTCACAATTTTAAGGTCCGAGAAGGAGTGAAATGTATGTCAAAGTTCATTCCATTGCTGGCTGATAGAATAAGTTTGTTTGAATTCAAACCAAGAGAACCTACGAGAATTTACCCAATACCAGTCACCATCATGAAAGATATCCCTCGACAAGCCAATGGGTTAGTTAAAGTATTGAAAATGTTTTCATACGACAATCTTAACTATGATGCTTATGTGAATTTGTTTTTAACATTTTAACTAACATTTTTTTTTTTGTGGTTTTACCAGATTGTAAATAACCCCATTGTTTTATTCATAGTATACCATATTTTTTTTTATGTATATGGTATATTATTGTAAACTGTAAAAGTTAACATGACAAATTAACCGTAGGCAAAGTGGTAACAAATGAAATGACCAGGTGATCATAACAAGAATGACATTTACTCAAAAATGTCCAAAAATATTATCTTCTGTGTCAATGTCTTTATTTTTTTAAAACTCCAAAAATGACGTGTTATATCATCCGTGTGTATTTTAAAATGTAGGTTGATCCGGAAAGCAATCCTAAATTCTTTTTGTTTGACCATACGGACACCTGGTCATAACAGGAATAACATTTACTTTAAAATGCCCACAAATGTTATCTTGCGTGTCAATGTCTTTAATTTTTTAAATCTCCAAAAAATGATGTGTTATATCATCCGTGTGTATTTTAAAATGCAAGTTGATCCAGAAAGCAATCATAAATTCTTTTTGTTTGACCATAAGGATACATGGTCATAACTATTATGACCAGGTGGTCATAACGGAATGACATTTACTCTAAAATGCCCACAAATGTTATATTGTGTGTCAATATCTTTAATTTTTTAAATCTCCAAAAAATAACATGTTATATCATCTGTGTGTATTTTAAAATGCAGGTTGATCCAGAAAGTAATCCTAAATTCTTTTGTTTCACCATACAGACACCTAGTCATAAGGTGGTCATAACAGGAATGACCTTTACTCTAAAATGCCCACAAATGTTAGATTATGTGGTTGTTATTATTATTATTATTATTTATTAACTCCAATTTTTAATGATGTGTTAGATCATCCGTAAGTATTTTACAATACATGTTAATCTAGAAAGCAATCTTAAATTCTTTTGTTTCACTATACGGACAACTGGTCATAACTGTTATGACCAGGTGGTCATAACATGAATGACCTTTACTCTAAAATGCCCACAAATGTTAGATTATGTGGTTGTTATTTTTTTAGTTAACTCCAATTTTTAATAACGTGTTATATCATCCGTGTGTATTTTACAATACAGGTTGATCCAGAAAACAATCGTAAATTCTTTTTGTTTCACCATACGGACAAATGTCATAACTCTTATGACCAGGTGGTCATAACAGGAATGACCTTTACTCTAAAATGCCCACAAAATCAGGAAAGTCCATGTTTCTAGAGCATTAACATTACGTCTAACACCTAATTCCCTAAACGCACATGATATATACTTAGAATAAAGGACATAAATTTTTATGTCAATTGTGCATAAAATGTTCTACAATATAAAAGTAAAATGACTGATAAAATCATCACATAATTGAACTGGGAGTTGTTAACGATGTTTGAGACCTTGTTGTTGGACGTATGCGTAACGGTACTGAGTTAGCACAGGTTTGCCGGTTGTGTCCATAACCATTACATCTACCACACCGAATAGTCTCACGTTCTTCACCTTGGGACAAAATCCTACGAACCTATGGCCTTCCTGGATGACGCTTTGTATTGGGAGGATTGACAATTTACGATCTGACTTCTTCAGTAACATCCCAGCCCATCGCATGCATAGAGATAATTTTTCGTGTAGTAATTAGAGCAATAATTGTATGGATCAATTCGTCGGTAGTTACAGATAGCTATTGCATCAGGGCAAGGAATTTGATCGACCTGAAATCGTCTGTAGGTACAGGTCCTTTTGCTCATATCGACAATCCAGATTTGGACAGCATTGTTGGTGATAGCGTACTCAAACTGGTCAGCTGGCCGGGGTTGTAATAAAGGGAAGTTTAAGACATTAGTTTATTAGAAGTCACTTTCAACATTAGGGCAATGTCGGTTATAAAATTACCGATCATTACAAAAATTTACGTGTACCGTACATCATGATGTGGTCGTTATCACATACCATTACTGTTAGTCCCAATGAGAAGTTTGTGCGAATCAGTTTATCTGCCTTGGGGGCCAATATCGATATTATTTTCATGGCCTCTTCACCTCTCTTGACAAACCATCTTTGTATTAATTCCCTCAACTATTCCACCAAGAATCCAACTGGCATTAACCTGGCTTTCTGATCCACACTGTTCAATGACTCTGCAATGTTGGTTGTCATGATTGCATACCTCCGTCCGTTGAAGTATACTCGCGACAACTTTGTAGGATCTGCCTGCACAAGGTATCGGTGCATGTCGGGGTTACGACTACGGATGGATTCCATATGACGCTGGTGCTCAATTACAAGATACAACCTCGATGCACCGTCAAAATAGGTCTTCAAAGGGCCTTTGAAATCTTTGTACCTAATCTTCAAGTTTGCAGCCAAGTGTTGGACGCATATCACGTAGGCAGCATCTGGATACACAATGTTGGCTGCATATTCGATACCCTTATGCCTATCAACCACAATAGCAAGAGACTCTCGCGTGCCGATTGAATCCCTTAGCTTATCGAAGAACCATTTCCATGATTCATTACTTTGCAACGGAATGATACCAAATGCAAGTGGAAATATGGAGCCATTTGCGTTGTGATCGCATGCTGCAAGCAGCATTCCTCCAAACCTGGCCTTTAGTGCTGATCCATCAACCACAATTACTGGACGACAATAAGGCCAACCGTGCTTCGAAGTAGCTAATCACATGTAGAAGTATTTTAAACAATTTTCTGAGTCTGTCTCAATGTGAATGTCGGATGAAAGATATTTCTCTTAACCATTTCAGCCTAGGTGGGCAAAACCGTAATTATTGAAACATAATTACCATGTCGTAAATATATAAGTTATTATGCCAGTCATTAGCATATAACCGGATAAGGAAAATTACCTTTGTATGACTCTGCATCATCGCCCCTCAAGTTAGTTAGTGCAGCTTCCTTCCCTCGCCATGCTCTAAGATAATTGAAAGACACTCCAAATTCGTCATGCATGTCTCGCATTATTTCTCAAGGTCTATATGAGGTATTAGTCGGATCCAAGTATTTTGTCTTAATACACTCCCCAATCATCCAACTCTTGGCTTGACGATGATGCTCTTGAACGATTTCAATTGAACAAGTATGGACGTCGTCGTACCTCTTCATAACAAACAATTCACTACCTCTCATCCTAGTCGCACGCAATTGCCATGGACATCCCTCATTATCTATACATATCACGTGTAATAGAGTAGAATTCAACCTTTTCATCTTGAATTGATAGTGTTTACTCATGGCATCGTGATGAAGATGGTATTGCAGTAACTTTTTGTTCTCAAAAATACAATTTCTGTGGATTATGACAGGTGTAAAATCAGCTATAACTACTGTGCTAGATAAACTGTCATTACTAGGTACATTAACAGATTGAGTTCTAGTAGTATTGACAATAGAATGGGCTCCAATGCTTGCTGCGATACTTTTCTCATTTGAATGACGAGCAGCATCCGCAACATTCAATTCCTCGGCATTACAATCATCATGGTCCATGCATAAGTCATTGTTCAATAATTGATGTTGCTTTTCAATTCCATGTTCAGTGTGCAAATCCAGACCTAATGTGCGAGAAGGGATATGAGGAGGACGAGGATAAAGGATGATCAGATTACTGTCATTTACAGGTTGCATGGCTTCATCACTCTGTCCACCCTCCCTAGAAGGTTGAATGTCTATGTGGTTGCTTTCTCCTACCTTCGGTGGCATTACTTTGGCCGCAGACTCATCCAATACATCAATGCTAATTGGAAATTTGCTAAGCACATGAACATCCTTCTTCTTCAATTGTATGTAGAATTTAACGTCAGCATCACACTGTATCCTCACAAGAGGCATTCCAGGTTCAACAGCGTATCTCATGACTATAGTCTTGTCTAGACCCCTAATTCCAATAACACTTCTGATCAACTCAATATGACCAACATATGTTACGGTAATGGGCACCAATATTACCTTCATTGCGCCACCAACATATCTCAATGTGTCATCCCATTGATCATTATACTTGACAAAAACACAAACCACATCCATTCCTGAATGAAACAACAATAAGTTAGTCAATATTGTATTTACATTACAAAGGAAGGGAAAATGATGACATATATAGAGAGGTGACTTATATCTCAAAACTAGTCATAATGAGAATGATCGGATGGTAATTATGAAAACAACCGGTTTTGTTCAAATCTCAAATGATAGGCGAAACAAAAGTTAGGCAAATCCATGTAATTTCCCCATTATACACAACATATGACAATTCAAATTTCTGTTTTAAAACCCCTGTTGTTTCATTAATTTCTATAGATTTTTCATTCGCACATAGGTCATAATAAAATTGACCTTTTGGTTATTATGGAACTGACCATTTTCGTTCAACTCTCAAATGTGATCAAAACTTCAATTTGTCGTTTAGAACCCCGGTTCTTACTCATGTTAGTGATTATGACAAGGACCATTTGGGTTAGACTATCAAATGAAATGCGAATAATATTTTTTTTTCGTTATGGTCAAAATCATGACTTCCATTTGGTAAAAATATTATTGACCGACTTGGTCATCAATAAGATAACCAAACGGTCATTATGTTGTTTACCATTATTAGTTCAGGAATTTTTTGGTAACGAGAAATATTACAATAAAGACCACAAAATACAGGAAATCTATCTTACCACCCACAGGTGCTATATGAGACCGATAACTTTCCCTCAAAAGTTTAACAGAGAATCATTTTTTAGAATATAATTCAAAACGCACACTCATTTAAAGCATATAGTAACAAATAAAACAAGCAGCATTACCTCAGATTTGTTGATTAGAAGTGGGAAGAGCTCTACTCAAATGGACTAAGAGCAGATCTGGCAGCTTCGGCTCAACTGTGACGAGGATAGAGAGGGTGAGTTTAATAAAGTGACAAAGATGGGGAGAGATTTGTTGGACTTAGAGTGAGCTTAGATCTGTGGATAATGGTGTAGAGACAGTTCGTGAGGCTTTAGTGAGAGAAAAACGAGAAAAGAAAAAAATTAAAATTTAGAATTATTATGGCTTATATGTTGTGGGCTGGGGGGGACGGGAAAGTGGGAAAAACATCAGTTTAGGGTTGGCTGAGCGCATAGATATCTTTATACATCCACCTAAAAAGGGGTAGATGACGTGATAGTGTTATTTATGAGGGGAAAAAAATCAGTGCTATTTTTAATAATAAAAAGTGTACAGGTGTTAGTTTTAAAATTAACCCTTCATTTTAATAGGATATATTCAACGGGACTGATTCAGACTCCAAGGGAGAGGGAAAACACAAGTTCACACGTGTCGCAAAAACCGACTGCAAAGTTACCAAATAAAACTCAAAAAAAACAAAAACAAAACAAAAAAACAAAAAACTGTTTACTTCAAACTGGATCCAATAAGACATAACCTGACCACCCGCCAGTGCAGAGAGCCAGAACTTGTATGACTCGCGTGACTCGCCAATTCACCCGATTCAACTCGCTCGAGTAACAAGCCCGACTCACCACTTTGCTCTCTCTGCCGCCGCCCCCAAAGCACAGTAACCTTCTCTTCTGTCCGGCAACTCTCACCTCTTCAAAACCATTTCGCCGTTACCGGTTGTCGCCGTCGATCTGATCCTCACCTCCCGGCGATGGACTCGCAGTCACCGGAAATCGCCGCGGGAGAAGACTTCATCCGCATAGAGAACGCCACAGCCGAGGATTTGTCGGAGAGCATTGTCCGTGTCGACGAGCCGGGGGAGTGCAACGACGCCGTCTTGACGAGCGCCGGAGCCGAGGAGAATGAGGACGATGACGGCGACTCGGAGCGGAGCACGGTTCTCCCCGAGGAGCTCACGAGGAGCTTGGTGGTGCTCTCCTGCGAATCCTCGGCCGAGCGTGGCGTCTGCGATGTGTATCTCGTTGGAACGGCTCATGTTTCGATGGTAAATTGATTTCTCGAATCATAGAATTGAATTCAAGAAAAATTTAGGCAATTTGTGATTTTTCTTTCGGTGAATTATCGCTTGAATTGTATGTATTGAATATCAATTGATAAATTTTGTGTTTCCTTTTGCAGGAATCGTGCAGAGAGGTAGAGGCTGTTATCAGTTATCTGAAACCGGAGGTGGTTTTCCCTTTCGATTAAGTGTTGGTTGCGGTTTCGCTTTTGCTTTCAATTTCGATTTCGATTTCGATTTCGATTTTTTCATGAATTTAGCGTTCATTACCTAATGTGCTTGTTCCATTGTTGCAGGTTGTTTTCTTGGAGCTATGTTCGAGTCGAGTGGCGGTTCTTACCCCTCAGAATTTGAAGGTCTGTACTCTCTTGGTGGTTTTCTCTAGTAATTTCCAGATTTTGTTCCTTGTCAAATATTAAATCTTTATGTATTTACTCACCTTTAAACACAAATTTACTTACAACAGAATGGTGGAGAGGCGATAATATAGTAGGCAATTACCAGTGATTGTATATTTGTATCATTTTGGTTCCTTATTATGGGAAAATGGGATGTTGTGACTTTTGAATAATTGGAGGAAATGTGTGTCCATAGGTTGTAATGAATCTTCTTTATGTATGGTTTGCCCTCCATGTGGACTGGTTCGGGCTTACCCGTGATGAAGTAATTTAGCGAATTGATATGCTATAACTCTGGTTCTAACTTAGATGGAGTTGATTGTGTTGTTCAATGTAGCTTCTTTTTGCACAACAGGTGTTTGGTTTTCGTGTTGCATATATACTCACTTTAGTTCTTCAGGTGCCAACAATGGGAGAAATGGTAGAAATGTGGAAGCGAAAGCATAACCTTTTTGGGATACTCTATAGCTGGTTTCTTGCTAAGGTATGCTTCGAAATCTTACGTTGTACCATTCGTATTTTCATTTTCCCATTTGAGCCCGCTGCAACTAGAATATATTGAGAATATTGTTACCATTTTCACACATTGATGCATTATTATTATTCTTTTTTTCTGGAAGGTTGCCAATAAATTGGAGGTTTTTCCTGGTTCTGAGTTTCGTGTGGCATATGAAGAAGCTATGAAATATGGTGGTAGAGTAATACTTGGTGATCGTCCGGTGCAGGTAAACATTTTGCCTTCTTGTCCTATTACTGCCCATATTCTACCCTCGTTCTGAAGAAAAATTTATGTTCTGGGTATCTAGTTTAATTTGCAAGCAGTCCATACTTGTGCTTTCAATTTCAAATCGAATTCCATTTTCCTCTTTAAGAAAGGGAATTAATGGGCTAACATGCTTGCAGGCCATTAGTAAGATTTCATCTTTGTAGATACATGTGAAATGAGGGCGGGGATATACCGACCCTAGTATCATTGTGCCTTTGCAATGCTACTTGGTTGAACTCTATTTGTGATCCTTTCTCATATCTATCTTCCAATTACTGTTTTGTTGGCGGATGGTGCAATGCTTTTGCTTTGCCATAGATGTAAATCTGTTAGTCCTTGTGCTTCTCTAAATTGAATATCTGCTCTACTTAATCATTTGAGGAGACATGTCTAATGGCACACAAACGTGGAGTCGATCTTCAACACGTTGGTCACCATATGTCGTGATTTTATTTCAATATGAAATTGCTATTTATTGTTTAATGCTGCCCATTCGAATCTAGATTCTCGGTATTCGTTAGTTGTTTTTCCAATTGTCATCTTATTCAGTTGTGTTTTGTGAATTATGCTATTTAATTCACCAGAGGACTATTTTAATAAGATGTTTGTGTGAAATAGATTACACTACGAAGGACATGGGGGAAAATGCCCCTTTGGCATAAGATTAAGCTGCTCTACTCTATGTTTTTTTCAAGCAGTCTTCTTACCAAGCCCTGAGGAACTTAATAAAATGGTAAGTTAAATTTTCCCGTCAGTTTATTAGTTATGCCCTATTTAAAAACAGTCATCTCTTTGAATTTTGGAAACTGGACTTCTGTTTTATGTTGCTAATATGTAGATGCTTGTAATTTGATCTTTTCAGCTAAAGGAAATGGATGATGTTGACATGCTGACTCTTGTAATTCAAGAGATGAGTAAGGAGTTCCCCACTCTAATGGAGACTCTTGTACACGAGCGAGATCAGTTAGTATTCTATTCCTATTTCTTTTCAAGAATTACTTTTTGCTGCATTATTCATTAGAGAATGCTGATAGTATGGGGTGTCCTAATCTACTTTTAAAATATACTTGCGTAGTACCATGTTTGTCTCTTGAGTGTTCTTTAAGTTTGTCTAATGAATCTTCTTTTCTTGTGCTTTTGGGGGTGCCACAGTTTAAAGTAGACACAACTTTTTATAAATAGTGAATCGATCCAGTTTTGCCCCCATCCAGTTTCTTAATTAATTGTTTATGAAAGATTATTTGCTGACATTTTTAGGTCATTTCCAACACTACCACTTTATTAATTTCTTACATTATTGGATATTCAGGTACATGTCATTGTCGTTACTAAGAATTGCCAGTGAGCATAACTCGGTAGTTGCTGTTGTTGGAAAGGGGCATCTGCAAGGAATTAAGAAGCATTGGAAGGAGCCTGTTGTGGTTGGTGATCCGTTCATTTGATTACTATATTATTTACACTCATTCATCATATACGTAGAAGTCTGCCTGTACCCAAATGGTTAAAGTTTAGATGCCCGTTAGTTAACTATAGTTTTGTTCCTTGACTTGCTTTCCCAAAATATATGGTTTCTGAGCTGGTCATTTTTCCTCGTGTTGAAAATGGTGATTTCAGTGTCGAGATTTGGATTTCCTGTCAACATGTCTGCATATTATAACAGTCCAGTGGTCTGTCCCTTCTAAATTGCAGGTGAAGGACCTTTTGGAAATCCCCTCGCAAAAGTCCGCTGTTTCCCGTGCAAGGATCCTGAAATCTCTTGGTATTGCAGTTGCCGGGGCGGCCATAATATCAGGCATATATATTGCAAGCAAGAAATGAGTACAGGTTCCAATCTCAATTGAGCTTTGGAAGGGTAATCGACACAATGACCTAAACTATAAGTAGCATCAGAGTTGTCAACCATAACGCTTTTCCTGCGGGGCCGAAAAGTTCAACCGTAATGTGGTCGTAACGAAATTTATCATACGAGACACATCTTTGAATTCCAATGCTGGCGGGGAATTTACAAGTCTTTTCAGAGCCCTTACCAAAAGAAGTGCTCGTCTCCCTTTCGACATGTACTTTTGAAAGCCCTGGAGAAAACTCCAGCCAATGAGTTACCATCACTTTTTAACTGTTATGATATACGACCCAATCATGGGTACAGAATTTAATTGGCATTGAATCTTTTAAATTTGGTTAGTAACTCAAAGACATTTAATTTGGTTGCTTTCCGCATGGTAGTTTCCAATAGTGATACGCCTCATGAAAATTTCAGTTTTTATCATGAAAATTGTGTAGATGTTAATATCATCAAAATTTTGTAAATCTCGTGTATCACTATTTTTCACTTGGTATCATCAACACTCTCATTCCCCATCTTGATATTTGTCAAAATGACAATCTCACGAGTTAAAATTAACAAACAAACCTTATCTTATTTTAATACAAGATATACCATCCATTCTTGATCGTTTCTGATTATTCAAAATCATTTTACTAATAAAATTTTTTTGAAAACTTCTAAGAAAATGATTAAATCATTTTGCAACTTGCCTGTTATCCATTCCATGTCTGAGGTTTCATTTTAAAGTTCTTAACAAGCTTTTCTGTGCAGAAAAATGAAAAACTTAAAATATCCAATTTTTTGCTTGACAATTTTCTTGCTGTGTCCGATGATGGGCAAAATCTAGGAATTTCTTGCACAGATTCTTAATTAAACAAAAACCTCTCAAAAACTATGCAGAAACCAATCATAGAATTTTCTTGCTGTTGTTTTCAATCTTCTTTCATTGTTAAGCAGAAGCCAACGTCTACTTTATAACATGTTTGAGAGAATGAAATCCAATTTCTTCTTTCTATTTTATTAAAATGCTTCGTTTCTTATTTTTTTTCCTTGTTAAATTTGAGGTGGGGATTTGGGATTGAATGGCTGCCAACGCCTAACAATCTTCCAAGTGAAAGATGTAGAAGAATGTACGTGGTGTTTCCAGGATCAAATGACACAGAAAGGAACATTGATCAGGATGGCCACATAACTGATATAGCGTCCAAGCCATTATGCCAAGAGAAACCGATTATCCCCCAGAATTGGTAATGGACGCAATTTTCACAGCCATCTTCCATATTCAAACCCAAAAATAATTGACAAGAATAAAAGAAAAAAAGAAAATGGGACAAGCAGAGAGCTCAGTGGAAGGAGAAGTCGTTTATTAGAATGGGCTCACGGCGACACCACCATTACAAGTGATACCGTCCACTGCCCCAAAACACATCCTAGTGCTTCGTCTCATCATAGCATCTACCGTCCCCAAACAAAATTTTTTAAATAACTTCTACCAAAACAAACCAAAGAAAAAATCATACAAAAATAACAAACAGATAAATAGCAATTATGGAGGCTTCAGTGTGTGTAACAATCAGATCATTGACATTAAAATCTCACCGAAATCCGCTAAGATAAATAAATTATCATCATAAGCCAAATTTTAATAACAGACAAATCGAACAAAACTAACATAGCTGGTCGTCCCATATAGAATGAAAAGGGTATAAAAGAGAGATATATATATATATATATATTTATACGAAATTCATTGGTACAAAGAAGTGTGCTCAGACAGCCAAGGGTTTCGTAATCAACTTCTGGGTAAGACCCAGATCAGAAACTCTAGTCCACAAAAATTGTCTCGTCACCGCACTCTTCCGATACCAAAAATAAATGGGAAAAAAAAAGTGCACCGAAAAGCTAAATCCTTACAGAATCAAACGAAATAAAGCAGAAGACATGAAACTAACAGAAAAACGAGACTATACGAATTTGGTAAAGAGAAACCCAAACGAACGAACTAAGCATAGTCGCCGGGGAACAAGGGAGAAGGTGCAGGGGTCGTGGTTATATAGGCAGTACCGGAAGAAAGCTAGGGTTTATAGGATGTTTCATGTGTGTGCCTGTGTGGGCTTTTTGTTGTGTTTGGGCTCGTACTTGTGTTTCTGTTGTGAATGGGCTAAAAGGAAAGCCTGGTTTGGAAGTGTTGCCCAAACGACAAGAATGGCTATTAAAAAGAAGAAATCGTGGGAATAGTCGTTTACGACTTGGGCACTTTAAAATATGCCACAAAATTATATTTTGGTTTGATTTTTATAATTTATTACATTTGACAAAATTTTTTTTTAAAAATATCATAAGAAACATCATAAATATCTATTTATCTATTTACAAAAACATTTAACACAAATAGATATTGACTTCTAAACATAGCCAAAAAAGAAAAAAAGCGTCGAGTCCAAACTGATCTGTACATCCCGCCGGCGTCGGAGTGGGGAGAGGCTGAGATTGAGACACCAGGGCGAAGCCTGAGGCCGGAGCGGGGGTTGCCGGTGTCACCGTCGTTTTCTCCCGCCACTGAGCTTCCGTGATGGCATGATTGGAGCAGTCGCGTGTTAGATAACATAGTTGTTTTATATTTATTTTATTACTTATTTTCTGTTATTATTAAGTTTTTTTTTTTTTTTTTCCACGGTTAAGGATAGATTAATTTTTTTTATTTTTTATATAATCTATATAAATCTATTTTGATGTATTATTTTGATTCATCCATTAAAATAAGAAATCTCGTGCTCTCAAATTGGTTTTTTGATTTTCTACACCGCGATGCCTCCCACAACTCCGGCGTCGCGATCGTTCCGAGATTTGGAGCTCGGATCTTCGCCGGTGCGTTTGGTCTTCCTCGGCATCGTCTCGCTGTGGCTCGTTCTGGTTCGGCGCCGACTCGGAGTCTCCTCCATGGACCACATCTGGGAAGATCCGAGGACTCTGCCACCTGCTGCTGGTCGAGATCGTCAGCTTGTCGAGATCGGAGTGGGCCCGAGGTGACGGCGATGGGGAGAGATTGGGAGATCTCGAGGAGAGGTCAGAGAACCTACCGGAGATGTGGGGCAGATCGGCGGCGTGACGACGTTATGGCACCGGAGATCGGAGTGTGAGGAGAGAGGGAGGGAAGAGAGAGAAAGTGCTGAAATGGAGAGAGAGAATGAAGGAAAAAAGATAAATTAGTTTTTTAATTTTAAGATTTTAATTATTATAATAATAACGTCGACAATTTTTATAAGAGTTTTTATGGTTGCCGTAAATATCAATGCGTACTTCATTTTTATGGCATCGTCCCTAATTATCTCTTAAGACTTTTATCTCCTTTAAATAATGGTCTTTTTCTAGTGTACACTAGTTTTAATAATTTTTATAGAGGTATGTCTGATATGTCTGAAAAAAATAAATTTTATAGAGATAAAAAGAAAGAAAAGAGAAAAAAATGTAGCTAAATTGGAGCAAGTTTGAGACTTTTATTATTAACAATGCATATTAGCACCAAAAAAAAAAAAAAAAAGTGCCAACGGCAACTAGAGGATAAAAACTTAAGAAAAGAAAAATAAAAAAGCTAAGGTATCACATCAAGCAGTAAGTAAAGTTGTTTTGAAAATAAAATAAAAAGAAAAAAAATCTAAATCAAGAAAGTCAATTAAATCCTTAAAAAGAATGACACGTGTCAGTCATTAATGGTTACACAAGAAGTGAGACAATTAGATTGACTCTTTTTATTATGTAATGTAATAAAGATAGGCAAGCACACATGTAAGGACTTTCAAGAGAAGGATCCAAGTGGACCTTAATAAATTATAACTTTTAATCAATTATTGACTAAAAGAGAACTTATGAATATTTATATGTTACTCAAAGTCCTCATTCCCCGTCAATATCTTGATTTCTATAACGTTGATCAATTTTTTTGACCAGGTATAAAAGACTCGTTTATGTTTCATTTGGTGAAACATCTTAAATTCAAATTTTTCATATTAGTTTTTATTTTTTTCTGAAAAGTCAACAAAAAATATAACTAATTTTTAAAAAATCAATCAACTCAAACTTAAAAATTTCAACTCAAACTGTTTCACCAAACGAACCCTTAATTACTATCAAATCCTAACTTGCAACCTTTATCCAACTTTTTAGTATCTTTATCAGAATATGTTTTGATACTCTAATGGATTACCATGTGGAATTCTAATACAATGTTTTTTTATTGGTTAAGGGTATTTTTGAAAAAAAAATTTAAATGACGTTTGATTTATTTTGGAGGAAGGTAAAAATTCTAAAGCTATTACATGTGTTCTTGTTGTTACATTCCTCAAAATCACTTTTTTTTTTTCTCCAATCCTTCTAATTAATATTATCAATCCTTCTAATTAATAGTATCAATAGGTCCATGTGCCATTAATGACAAATGACTAAGAAGAATCATGTATATGGAAAGGAAAATAATGATACATATTTATTTTCTATTATATTTAAATGAAATATATGGAATACAATATGCGTTTAGATGTCCTATTTATATATTATTTTCAAATATAATATGTACTTGGATTGTTTATATTTAAATAATTATAATAATGTGTATCGATAAGAGAAAGAGAGAGCATACATGTGATATGATTGGTAAAAGTGTATAGAAAAAATAAAAAAATAAAATAACAAAATGAGTTAGTTTAATACTATTCAAATATATATGTATTAAAATAAAATATATGAAGTACTTAAGCACATATATATTATATTAGGATATAATAAACAACGAAAGCTGTTTCTAAACGTACCCTAAGTTCAAAAACATGGATGTTGATATGCCTGTATGGCTTGTATTCAATCAGAGGACAAGTGGAAGACAATAATTAGATGATTTTCACCGCATAACAAATATGGGAGATATGTATACATAATATATGTGTTCAAATGTATTTTAATAAACAGCCATGCACATCATTCCAGGCCAATGAAAACAGGTGGCCCATAAATAGATTAAAGCTGAGGGGGAATTGTTTGATATTTAACTTAATGATCTAAACATGCTACCAACAATCCTAAAATAGCAATTAGATCAAATGCGGAATAAAATTTGGATCGAAAACATACATCCCGCCATTGTTGTTTAAAACGCTCAAGATTATAGTTAAGTGTTTTTCTTTTGGGTTTATAGTTCTTCTAAACCTTTACTCTCTCTCGGCTGATGGTGTATTTCGATTCTGAATGAGAAAGCAGACTTAGGTTACCAAACCCGAATTGCTACGTCCCTTTTATGCACTCTACCCATCATAGAGCCATTCTCGGACGTGCATGCTTAGTGGGTAGTGAATGGGCGAGAATCTCGCTTTTGAACGTTGCTGAAGGTTCCTAAGATTGTGGGTTGAACTTATGCTGAATATGGACCACATTCGGAACTCAATTTTCTCGAAAAAAAAAATGACTCTGATTCAGAGCACAATCCAAGAGTTACCAAAAATAAAAACAGAGCATTTAAGACTCGGGAAAATTTCCAACATTCTCCCACTTGGTCCATATAGTTCAACATCCATCATACAGAAAAACCAAATATATGAATCATGGTGATGAGTCCTCTTATAGCGAGTATTATCTCCCATGTATTACAATATATCAAGTTTCTCAACTTGAGCCCTTAAACTTAATGAATAAACCATATGTTTATTCTTGGTACAAACTTTAATGATATTTCTCAAAAATAAATAAATGAATTTGTGCACAAAAACCAAATGAGAAAACATCACAAATAGAGTTTCATTGAAATAACATCGTTCTTACAACGAAAATCACATAAAAGAACCAAGTCCCATTCTATCTACATGATCCTTAAATTTTAATGGTGGCATGCCCTTAGTCAAAGGATCAGCAATCATTAATTCAGTGCTAATGTGTTCAATAACCACTATATTATCATTAACACGTTCTCTTATGGCTAAATACTTGATGTCGATGTGCTTACTTCGACTACCACTTTTGTTGTTCTTAGCCATAAAAACAGCAGCTGAATTATCACAATATATCCTCAATGGCCTAGAAATTGAATCCATAACTCTAAGCCCAGAAATGAAACTCTTCATCCATACACCATGTGAGGTAGCCTCAAAACAAGATACGAACTCAGCCTCCATAGTGGAAGTAGCAGTCAAAGTCTGTTTTGCGCTTCTCCAAGATACAGCTCCACCGACTAGCATAAAAACATATCCTGAAGTCGACTTTCGTGAATCAATACAGCCAGCGTAGTCTGAATCAGAGTAGCCAATTACTTCCAAATTATCAATCCGTCTGTACATAAGCATGTAATCTTTGGAACCTTGAAGGTACCCCATCACTTTCTTTGCAGCTCTCCAGTGGTCCATACCTGGATTACTCTGATATCTTTCTAACATCCTAGCAGCAAATGCAATGTCAGGTCTTGTGCAGACCTGAGCATACATTAGGCTTCCAACGGCAGAAGCATAAGGAATGTTTTTCATTTGTTCCCTTTCAAGATTGTTTTTCTGGCACTGATTCAAATTGAACCTATCACCCTTCACAATGGGAGCTATACTTGGTGAACAATCTTTCATCCGAAATCTTTCTAAAACTTTGTTGATATAGGTTTCTTGAGATAGACCCAGAATTCCTCGAATTCTGTCTCTATGTATCTTAATGCCAATGACATAAGACGCATCACCCATATCCTTCATTTCAAAGTTGTCAGAGAGAAATTGTTTCACTTCATATAACAAACCCTTATCATTGGTTGCAAGTAAAATGTCATCCACATATAGAATAAGGAAACAAATCTTACTCCCACTGACCTTCTGGTATATACATTGATCCATAATGTTCTCTACAAATCTAAATGAAGAGATAACATCATGAAATTTCAAATACCATTGACGGGAAGCTTGTTTCAATCCATATATATATTTCTTGAGCTTGCACACCAAATGCTCACCATCACTAGAAGAAAATCCTTCTGGTTGTTTCATATAAACCTCTTCCTCTAGACCTCCATTGAGAAAAGCCGTTTTCATATCCATTTGTTGCAACTCCAAGTCAAAATGTGCAACTAATGCTAGAATGATACGAAGAGAATCTTTCTTAGATACATGAGAAAAAGTCTCCTTGTAGTCGATTCCTTCCCTTTGAGTGAATCCTTTAGCAACGAGTCTTGCTTTATATCTCTCAATGTTGCCTAATGAGTCTTTCTTTGTTTTGAAAACCCATTTACATCCAATGGCTTTGGCCCCATCAGGCAACTCGACAAGATCTCAGACTCCGTTAGATGCCATAGAATTCAGCTCATCTTTCATAGCATCATACCATAAGTTTGATTCTTTACAACTCATGGCTTGTGAAAACGTTTCAGGATCATTTTCAGCTCCAATGTTATAGTTTGATTCTTCTAGATACACAACATAATCACTAGGTATCGCTGATTTCTTTATTCTAGTAGATCTCCTTAAAGTTGTATCAACATTTTCCTGAGGATCATGTTGTTCAACCGGTTGCTCAATAATTTCTGGCAATTCTTGAACATCTTGATCTACTGGATTGTCATTAGCAGCTTGTGGAACATCAACAATTGGTTGTCCAACACCTGTTTGAACTTGAGGGGTATTGTGAATGACAATCAATCTCTCACTTGAAGTGGAAGGTTGAGCATCAATATGATTCTTTTCATAAACAATATCTTAGAATCGATTGCTCCCACTAATCAAGTCATTCTCAAGAAACTTCGCATTTCTTGACTCCACAATCCTAGTGCTTCTTGACTCCACAATCCTAGTGCTATGAGATGGACAATAGAATCTGTATCCTTTAGACCTTTCGGCATATCCAATGAAATACCCACTTATGATCCTTGGGTCCAACTTCTTTTCTTGTGAATTGTAAACTCTTACTTCAGACGGGCATCCCCAAACGCGTATATGTCACAAACTCGGTTTCCAACCTTTCCAAAGTTCAAATGGCGTCTTTGGGACAGCCTTGGTTGGAACTCGGTTTAATATATACACTGCCGTTTTAAGAGCTTCAGTCCACAAGGACTCGGGAAGTTTGGAGCTAGCAAGCATACTTCGCACCATGTCCAATAACGTTCGGTTTCTTCTTTCAGCTATACCATTTTGGTCCGGAGAACCAGGCATAGTGTATTGGGCAACTATCCCATGTTCTTGAAGAAAGTTCGCAAATGGACCAGGTGCTTGCCCATTCTCAGTGTATCTATCATAGTACTCTCCACCTCTATCTGATCTCACGATTTTTATTTGCTTTCCGCATTATTTCTCTACTTCGGCTTTAAAGATTTTAAAAGCATCTAGTGCTTCATTCTTATTATTAAGCAAGTAGAGATACATGTATCGTGAGTAGTCATCTATGTAAGAGACAAAGTACTTATCACGGTATGCATCCATGTCTGGACTACAAATATCGGTATGAATGATTTCCAACAATTCAGAACTCCTCTTGGCACCCTTCTTTGACTTGTTAGTCTGCTTACCCTTAATGCAACTTATACAAGTCTCAAAATTGGCAAAATCTAGAGTACTAAGTACCCCGTCATTCACCAACCTTTTAATTCTATCAATGGAGATATGTCCCAATCTCTGATGCCACAACATAGAGGATTCCTCATTCACAACACATATTTTAATACCAACATTTCCTTGAACGTGCTTAGTAGCATAATTGTCATCATTTTGTAAATTAAGACGAAAAAGATTATCAGACAAAATACCATAACCAATAATTTCAGATTTATTAGATAAACTAAAACCAGAATATGAAAAATTGAACGAATATCCAACTAATACAAGTTTGGAAACTGAAATCAAATTTCTAGAAAAACCAGGAACATAAAAGGTTTTTTCTAAAGACAAAATGAAACCACTACTTAAAACTAGCTTGCACATTCCAATAGCCTCCACATGTGAGGGCATCTTATTTCCAGAGTAGATGCTTTGCTCATTTCCCACTGGCTTCCACAGGTCGTGTAATCCCTGCAAGGAATTGGTCACATGGATTGAAGAACCAGAGTCAATCCACCAAGTGTTATGATTAACATCTATTATATTGGATTCATAACAAACAAGTGAAAGTTGAGTACCTTTCTTGTCGAGCCAGTTCCTGAACTTGGAGCAATTTTTCTTCATGTGCCCCTTCTTCTTACAAAAGAAGCACTTTAACTCCTTCTTAATGTCCGATTGGGGAGGAATCTCGCCTTTTCCCTTCTGTTTGGCTTGATTCTTCTTCTTTCCTGGAACTGTTAAGTTCACTTTCTCACCCTCTTCCATGGCCAACCTTCCCTCCTCTTGAACACACAGTCAATAGCTCATTAATTGACCATTTGTCCTTATGTGTGTTATAAGAGATCTTAAAGGGACCATATTGCTGGGGCAGAGTGCACAGAATGTAGTGAACTAGGAAAGTTTCCGACATTTCAACTTCCAATGCTTTCAGTTGAGCCGCTATATCCCTCATGCGCATGATATGATCACGCACGCCTCTAATCCCGGTGAGCTTCATGGATGATAACTGTATAATCAGGGTGCTTGCTAATACCTTATCTGAAGTCACAAATTGATCATCAATTGCCTTCAGCAGCTCTCGAACATTGTCGTATTGCTCGACAGAACCCCTAATCCCAACAGATATTTTGGTCTTTATGAACATGACCGAAAGGCGATTAGATCGCTCCCATTTTTCATAAAGATCAACTTGGTCCGAAATGCTGGTTTCAGTAATCTTAGGTGGTTCGTCTTTCCGAATAGCATAGTCAATGTCCATCCACCCTAAGTGAAGGAGAATCCTCTCCTTCCAAACCTTATAGTTGTCACCCTTTAGTTCGGGAATATCACATTTAATATCAGAAAAATTCGCAGGTTGTATAACTGCATAAAATTAAACATACATGCTTATAAATAAATTGAGACTAATAAACATAAATCATGTTTTACCAATGTAAATCATGTTTTCAAAATATGAATCTAGTGACATAAAACTTGCCTGTGGGCTAAAGTCCTACTCAATTAGATCCATCTATAAATTGATGATAAAACTATCAAATTATGTTCCTTTTCCTAATTCCTGTGGGTAAGTTAGGAAATATAATTTGATATTCTATCCTAATTAATCTTACAAATATAATAAAAATTCCTGTGGGATAAAATCTATCATATTACGTATGATTAGCTACAACTAATGTTATAATGTGATCCTAAAAGACTTAATATATAATCTCAATTAATTAAAGATGATGTGGCTACTCTCTAATTAATTAAAATTATATGGATCACTCAACATTAAATAATTCACAATAAAAACTCATACAATTGTATAAAACTATAAGCAATATTTACACACAAAAATGGAATAACAATGCACAAATATTATTTAACTTAATTTTGCATGTATAATAAAATAATAAATTATACACACAAATAACAAAATAATATAAACACATAATAATATCCACAATATATGCAAAAATCCTATATATAAAAAATGTATATATAATTTTAATCGGCTGCAAAGTTTTGTCCCTCAAACGACATGTCGTTTATTAAAAACGACACAAATTTCCCTTCACAAAAACGACATGTCGTTTTCTTAATGTTGAAGTTTCATCTGCTACTTAAAACGACATGTCGTTTTTAACTGTATAAAATGACTTGTTGTTTTTACCAAACGGCAGCATTCCTGTCGTTTTTGTCGTCTTCAACCTCCAGCCGGGTCGAAACGACCCGGTTCGGACCCGAAGTGAAACCCGACGGTTTCTTAGCCTTCCAAACATCAAAATTGACGTTTCAAATCACAAAAATTCTAGAAATCTAATGTCTAAACAATTCCTAATAATATTTCGCATAAAAAACGTCAGAAATTCAAATTCGAAATCTCAAAAAAAATTTCTATCATAACACGGTAAAACAACAAGGCAGAGGCAAAAGCTCGCTCTGATACCAACTGTTTGATATTTAACTTAATGATCTAAACATGCTACCAACAATCCTAAATAGCAATTATATCAAATGCGGAATAAAATTTGGATCGAAAACATACATCCCGCCATTGTTGTTTTAAACGCTCAACATTATGGTTAAGTGTTTTTCTTTTGGGTTTATAGTTCTTCTAAACCTTTACTCTCTCTCGGCTGATGGTGTATTTCGATTCTGAATGAGAAAGCAGGCTTAGGTTACCAAAACCGAATTGCTACGTCCCTTTTATGCACTCTACCCATCATAGAGCCATTCTCGGACGTGCACACTTAGTGGGCAGTGAATGGGCGAGAATCTCGCTTTTGAACGTTGCTGAACGTTCCTAAGATTGTGGGTTGAACCTATGCTGAATGTGGACCACATTCGGAACTCAATTTTCTCGAAAAAAAAATGAGAAAACAATCCAAGAGTTACCAAAAATAAAAACAGAGCATTTAAGACTTTGGAAATATTTCCAACCGGAATTACCATTTAGAATTAGTATTTGGGACAGCACAATCTCACGTGGTGGAATTACTATTTGGACTCTCTTGAGTACCACATACATGTCAGGGGGTTTATCCTTTAAAGTAAAAAATTAAAAAGTTAGAACTTGTTCTGCACAAAATCCTTAGTCCTTCTGTTTTTTTTTTTTTTTTGGAAAGCTAAAAAATCTACAGTCTTCACCCCACTTTCCCTTCTTGTGTCCAATCAAAATCTCACACCTTTTTTCCTTTTCTTTGCAATCCGAAAAAGCAGTCAATCAAGATATTAATCTTCTCCGTGGTGTAAAATTTCTTGAAACTAATCACTGTTTTTTTTTTTTTTTTTTTTTTTTTTTTTTTTTTGCGTTTTTTAAAATTCTTTTTGCACCTTACCACTGGTGCAATTTCTCAACTCCCAAATTCAATTCGTTATATATATATATATATATATATATATATATATATTTTAACATAAAAGGGGAAACAAAAACATATAGAAAAGGGATATATATAATCATATTGTATCGTTTTTGTAATCTGTTTTATTGGTCTTTGGACAAAACAAATGAATAAAGTGTCGCGTGAAGGAAAACGTAAATGTGAGAGAAAATGAAATTGATAGAAATTTTAATGTAACTAAAATACCTTTAGCACAAAAAAAAAAAAAAGGAAAAAAAAAAAAAAAGCTAGAGCCTAGAAGTGAAACGAAAAGGAACTAAAAAAGAGAAAAGATTAATTTTAATTTTATTGTTAGTGATTTTTATTAGTTATAGTGGTCCCATGAATTAAAAACCGGTAGGGTTCAGCTTTTCTTTTTAGTGTGGGATCCAAATAGCATTTCACTTGGTCATACACGTGGGACGGTGAGGAAGCGATTCTTTTCACATTTCTTCATCCCCATATAATATATATATATATAGCCTGGCTAAACTCGATTCTTTTCACTTAAACATGACGACCAAATCATGATTGTTTTCAGTCAAGAGGAAGCGACCAGATGGGGTTCATTTGATTAAAAATTAAATGTTGTAATTCTACATTATCAAAAGCAATAATAATCACAGAAAAAAAATATACCCAAAGAACACATAAGATAGATAATGTTATTTTAATTTGAGATTATATCTATTTTATTCGCTACAGTATAAAAAAACTTTAAAAATAAAAATTACACGCCTTAAACTCTACATGATGTTAGACCTCGGGGAAGTTACCCACTCTTGGCTCAATAGGCTCCATTATACACACCACACACACACACACACACAAATATCTCTTAATTTACCCCTTAAAATTTTGTAATTTTGCTTAAGAACTTTTTAAAAACTTTATTTATGTCTTAAGATTTGACTTCTAAACATATGTTACTTCAAACTTAAAATCCTAAATAAAGCAAGACTCAACTACACTTTTTTTTTTTTTTTTTTCTCTCTTTTGAAAAGGGGCTACACTACTTTTATATTCATAATTTCTGGACTTTAAGTAAGTTAAATTAGATTACAAATGAAAAAAATTATGACTCTACCATTACTTATTTATGAAGAAAACTAGGATAATCAAAATTATAAGTGTGAAATTTTAAAACTAAACCTAACAAAATAGCTCTTTAACAAATTTAAAGTTGATTTGCATATTGTCTGTGTCAAGTAATACGCATCTTCCTTTGTGCTCTAAATAACTAGTGATCATTCTCTCTCTCTCTCTCTCTCTCCTCTCTTTCTTCTTTCTTTCGATAGAGCCTTTTGCATGTTGCTATAACTGTCTTTTTTGCCCCTATTCCTTTTTCACTCTATTTTACCCACTTGAAAGAGCAACATGAACCGAACCACACTAGCAAACTATGCGACAATCACGGCAATAATATTATAGTCTTCAAGATGAAACATCATAAAACAAAACAAAACAAAACAAAATCCCTTTTTAGCCAAATCATAATCAAGCCAAAAAAAAAAAAAAACTCATTTCACATATTATCTTGAACCATACCCCATAACAAAAAGCAGCATAAGCTAAAGGGCAATGTGAACAACTTATATCAACCAGAAGTTTGTCAGTCCCCTTCTCTAGTTGTTCTATCACTATTCACCAGTCCTCTTTTTAGTTGCCTTTGCCTCTTTAATCTTTATTATTCAGCTGCATGAGATTGACTTTTGTAGAAAAGTTAGCCCAGAACAACTCTCACTTTAGACGATTTACATATGCAATTTTGCCTTTAGGCCCATGCATTAGTACTTTCCTATATATAATTTTATGATATTATATATCATATTTATATACAAATATATATATATATATATATATAAGGCATTGACGTGTCTCACAACTTATTTTATTGCATAATTCGGCAAGAAGTTTCCACCATTTTTGTAATCATAACGAGGAAGATGGAGATCATACTCATGACTACTACAAATAGGAATTGCAATACATTCACAGAAATCATAATTTATTCAAACGGCAGATACAAAAAAAGATCACAAAACATGGCCAAATTAACAAGCCTGATGATCAATACACAGTGATTCACGATCTCCTCCAAACAATTAGAAGTAACCAAAAAAAAAAAAAAAAAAACAGGTGACCACAATGAATAATTTAACACATGAAAACGATGCGTAACTTAGACTTGAAGATTTAACTATTCACAACTGCGCATTGCTTCCTAATCTCACCATCCGAGCCCGTCTTGACGTTAATCCGTCCCATTTTCTCCATGGCCGTGGCAAACTCAGCAAAGAAGTTGCTAACCGGCCCTTGGAGCAGTTGCTGAACGTAGGATTTTGTGACGGAGTTTGTGGTCAAAGCGGCGTCCGATTGGAAAAGTCCCCTTCTCTTGAGCAAGAGGGTGTAGTAGCTGAGGTCAAAGGTCTTTCGGCTACCGGGGTCCATCTCTACTTTCGTTGTGTTATCGGTCGGAGTTTTGCACTTGTTCGCCTTGAGATTTGCAGCATAGTTTCTGTCCAAAGCAGGGTCCTGGTCACCCACACCGGTGAAATTGTAGAGCCGGTTTGAGAATGAGCTGCAGTGAGATATACCAATTGTATGCGCACCTGGAAAAAAAAAAAAAAAAATCCGAGAAACGACATGATTAGTGTGAACTTGATCATCATTTTATTTATTTTTTTTTAAACGTCAGATCGCCTCATAAATTAATGTAAAAATCGAGTAATACACGAGCGACAAGCAACATGATTAGAAAGGCAATTAGTAGTAACTACTGTGTCAGTAGGGACATGTATAATAATTTATGATGTAAAAGCTAGGTATTAAGTGAGTGACAGCAATATTTTGCTTTACCCGAAAGCAAAACCAATTCCTTCAAATCAAGGCCCTGATTAGCAAAAAGTGTTTGGAGTGTAGAGAAATTTGAAGTTGGAGCTGGGATGTTGTTCGCGGCTTCTTGTCGAATCGACACTGTCCCGTCTCTTCTACCTGTTGGAACTTTCCAGAATGGACCTCCCTGCCCATGCCCAAAAAATAATAATAATAATAATAATAAAAAAAAAAACCATGAGTAAGTAAACAAACAGGTGGGGGTAATTTTGAAAGAAAAACATAAAGTGGGCAATTTTCTGTTAATCTTGAGCAGCTCTTACTGTTGTGACAATGGCATCTCTGGATGCCAAAGTAATTATATCAGCACAAGAAACAATTCCAGGGCATTCAGCTTCTAACAGGCTCTTTATTCTGTCGAGGAAGTCGAAGCCTCGGAGAGTCTGATTCGGGGGAGCCTCTTTTTCCGCTGTATTGTTGGAGGTTGAGTTCAGAAGCACAGAGGCATCACAACCCTGACAATTGACAAACCAGACGATTATGATCAGACTTTGCGGAGATCGGAAATTAAGTAGTTTGAAAATTAAAAACAGAACGAGAATAAGAAAGACAGACCCTGACAAAGCAGTCATGGAAGTGCATTCGAATGAGCGTTGCAGCAAGTGAAGGAGCATTGGGGATGTGCTCTTTGACGTAGTCATTCACGATTTTCTCAGCTTTTGGGCAGCTCTTGGAGTAGAATCCCAGCTGCAGTTGAGCTTCGGTCGAATGTAGAAAGATTGAAAGGCCGAGAATTATGATTCCGATAAAGTATTTTCCTCTCATTTTCGATTTTCTATCACTCTTGATATAATATATGTATCTTAGATTTATATATTAGACAATGATACTACTACTTTCTTTGGGAGAAGTACTAACTTGAATGCACTTGTGGTTTCTGAAACCGGGAGGGATTTATATATAGAGAGAGAGAGCTCTATCAAGTACTTAAGCTGCAAGATTAACTTTAAAAGAAAAAAGGAAGAAAAGGATAAATGAGGAAAATAATACAGCTAGCTAACATCCATATAATAATTTTTTTTTATTAACAACAAAGTAATAATTGACAACAATCAAGATCATGTATAGTACTTAAACATGCTTCTAAGAAGCCAAAAGAAGGAAACGTTGGTTTGTAATATTTTATTGGTAAGGAGAAGATTATAAAAAAGAGTAGTTAGGCTCGTCCTTTGAGGGACAAAGGAAGTTTGGTTCCAATACTAGCTTCGCTACTTTTTTATTGCCTCCTCCTCTAGATTACTTCTTTAATATATATATATATATATATATATATATATATATATATGTATGTATATTATTCTTTTGATGGATTTGAGGTAAGTAATAGAGGATTGTGTCGGCCTAAATCTGAGTCACAGTTTATATGGGAATCTTATGTTAACCTTTATGTCAAAAAAGAAAAAAGAAATTGCGTAAGTTTGACTATAGTTTGATTTATGTGTATATTTCTAACAAAAAGAAATTTTATGGGTTTATTTTAGAGGAATTTTACATGTGTATTTTCCTAAATGCTCAATGTTTCTTTAATTAGGTTAATATGTGGGCCAGACAGGTGATCTTATGGATATCTTATGTTGATCTTGGATATACAGCTAGATATGGGATGTGATGTTAGACTAGATTTACCGTTTTCTTGGCATATGTGGTGGCTTAGCTTAGGATTAGTTTATATGTCCTCTTAGTTGTATCCATATTTCTGTCCCTCTAATAATATTATAACATGTGTATCTAATATAATTTTTTAATGATATGATATCAAATTATAATTAAAAAATATATTTCAAACTGATTTGCCATAATATTATTTGTCATGAATGCATACTTTAAATGGGGCAAAATTGATGTTAGACAATTATATATGTTAGAAAAACTGGTAGTGATTTTTCAAAACAGGATCGATCGCTACTTATTTGTTAAGTCTATTTCTGTCAATAATGAAAATAAGTTTTTATTCTATTTCTGTCAATAATGAAAATAAGTTTTTACTTGAAGATCATTTTGATCAAATTTTCTTTATTGTTCTAAAAAATTCAATAAAGTCGTGTAGCTTACCCAAAAGAGAAGCACCATTTTAATGTCAAAAGAAGTAGTAATTATATGTGGCGCTTAATTTAGTAAACTAATATAAGTATGTGTAATTCTAATTACATTTTTTTACGTCAACAAGATGACATCAACATATGGATATTAAACGTTTGGAAATTGCTTTTGCAAGGAATAGCTGATGGGATTAAGGATAAAATTAATAATATTGTAAACGACCACTCACCTGCTCCTGGAACGGATAGATACATTATTGCCATTCTGATGAACTGTCTGTTTTTCTTTTCATACCATATCAATATCAAATTTCAATTAACAATTATTATATATAAAAGCTGGGTCTTTACCTGCTGCCACATGCAACCATTCGATTTATGTGTGTGCGTGTGTCAAATATAGCCGACTATCAGCTAATTATAAAGATAAGCGTGTGCTACATGAAGAATAAAATCAGTAAAAAGGATACAATATGTGTAAATAAAAAACTATATTGGAAATGACAAACATATGTATATATATATATGTGTGTGTAAAAAAAATGTATAAGAGGAAAAACGACAAGAATGTAATGTTTGAGACTTGGTTGATGACAAAGATATTGGAAATTACGTTACATAATCTCTGTTAATTATGTATTAATATTCAAGGCCACCTAAGGAATATCCAGGGGTATAATCAATAATTTGATGACAATTAAGTTGAGTTAATTAAGGAATTGCCCATTTATTATTACTATTTTTATTCAGTACCCCATTTCAGTTTTTCATTACACAAGAATTGAAGTAAAGAAATTTCTCACAGCATATAAATATGTGTGTGTGTGTGTGTGTGTGTGTGTGTGTGTGTGTGTGTGATGCTAGTATATTTATTTGGTTCTATGTATAATTAATGTGTCGATGTAGTGATTTTACTATATGGTACACTGGAATAAAGTATTTAATACTTCTCTGAAATGTGTTGAAGATCGCGAGATCCCAAAATCACATTATAATTAAATTTATGAAATGCTTTTATCTTTTAGTTGCTCTGTAATTATATTTCTTGCATTCTTTTTTTCCTTTTTGTTTCGAGTGGAAAACAAAAATAAAAACAAGTTTCTCTTTTCTATTAACCATGGAACCAATTATTATTATTTAGATGAAATATGACGTGTTTACTAAACCAATGATTTGAAATGCTCTCTAGACACTCAAACTTGGTGACATTCTTTGAGCATATATATAATTTATCACTAATCGGTTAAAAGATTTCCCAATTTGCACACATATATATATATATATATATATTTCGATAATTCTATATTCGGTGCAATTTTTGTTTCTCGCTTTCTAATTATTATCTTTCTGTTTAATTAACAAACAGTAATAATATTTTTGTTAATGTCAAAGACTTGATTAGATTAGATTAGCGTCTCCTTTGCATTGCTTGTCCCAGCACGCACGCCATGTTAGCATAATTGTTCCAAGATGAAGATTGGCCGCAAATGAAAGCTACTTTTATAACTCGCGTGTACAAAAAAAAAAAAAAAGGTGGTAACTTAATTTCCGTAAACCAAAAGAATCACCAATTCCTTTATTTATTTATTTATTAATTTTTTTTAAGACACTATAACAAAGTCATTGGAACAACATAAAAAGTTTTGCAAACATAAGTGCTGTACATTGCATGTTGTGCTTGTGGCTCTCTGTTAATCCTATTCACTGAAAAGATGTTCCATTTATTTTTCTTAATTAAAGGGAGAAAAAAAAATGATATTCTTTTGGGTTTATGTTAATAAGAAAAAAAAAATGTCCTTCTAATGGTATCGATTGTAAAATAAAGTAAATTAAACAAAAAGTCAAAAAAAAAAAAAAAGGAAGTTTCCTGATTTGGCCACCAAGCATCGTTAGCCTATGATTTGCTCTCTCTCTCTCTCTCTCTCTCTCTCTGTGTTTAATTATAAAAGTTTAATAATTAGGGAGGTCCTGAAACTAAGCCTACGTTGGAAAATAGATCATATGTTTGCTTTTATTTATCCTTAGTTGTCCTTCTGAAGATAAAGATAGTTAAGTACTGGCTTGTAATCTCTGAAATTAACATTGTAATTGGAATCCCGAGGCCCAAGGGACTTGGCGTGCATGGGAATCGCCAAAGGGAGAGAGACCCAAGTCAAAGTTAACTATTATATTGTCAATATGTGCGGTGAAAGCCATGTTTCTCCTTAAAAGGTAACCTTAGTTAAAAGCTCGTTGTCCAACATTTTTAAACTGATCATTAATAAACACACACACATATATTTGTGATTCACCAGTCATATAACAGTCGGACAATTTTATAATTGTTAGTAATGCAGCTCTATTATTGATTGTGACGTTAACATTATAGGGGATCCAGTTTTTATCTCTTGCGATGATGTGTTGATAAATCCACCTAAATATTTTGCGATTATTTACAAGGAGTAGCACTATTCCTTGATAAGGAAGAAATCTATAGATAATAATAATTGATACAAATTTATGCCAAATTGTTTATTACCCCAAAAAAAGAAAAAAAACATGGACACAAAAAATTTGATTGAGTTTGTTGGAAACACAATAGACTCATCACCACGAAAGGGCGCCTTGAAAAGCTCCCATTGTAGCTTCAACTTTCGCAATAAAAATCACACAATAATTTCATTCAAACATGTGCACTTGCAAAAATTAATAGTAATAATAATAATCAGCCACCATTTGAGAACAAAAAGCCGAAAGTAAATAAAGTGAAAAGCACTTTGTAAAGAATCAGTAGTTGACAAAATTGGAACATAGTACTAAAAGAAGGGTAAAAGGAGAGTAGTAAATTTGTTAAGAAAATTTATTTTCAAGTTTTTACCTGATAGAACGGCTTGGTCTTTATTATTTAAACCCCTTGAGGCAAACCCCTGCTGAAGTTGTGTTATCTTAGCAAAAGGAGAAGGCAAGTTTGTTAAGGCCTCAGAGGCTAAGGACGCTCTTCCATCTCTTCGTCCCGTGGGAACGTCCCAGTACGGTCCATTTATCTGAAATTCAACATTAATATATATATATATATATAGGTTCATGAATATATATATATATATATATATATAGGTTCATGAACTTGGCAAACCGTTACACGAATTTTCATCAAATTACGGAGAATAGTTTATAACATGCTACCGTTGCCACGGCATCTCTGGCTACCAATGCCAGGATATCAGCACAAGAAACAACGCCAGGGCATGTCTTTTCTAATGCAGATTTTGCAGCATCGATGACTTGGTATCCTCTTAGCCTCAGGTTGGGAAACGCCGCTTTCTCCGCTTGGGTCGTCTTTGTGGAATCCAATAGTATAAAACCATCACATCCCTGCACGAATAGAACTTATTATTAGGGCCTGAGCTTCTGATCATAGATCATTCCTCAAGTTCTTTCAATGTCTTGTGACACAAGTAAGTTAAATCGCCCGTCGATGAGTTGGTTAAAAACTATTGGATATTTATAGCGCAAATATTTTTGCATATACATCAATGCCTACGAGTCCAAATTTACTATCCTCCACTTAAATATTGACACATCATCGAAATTTTACGTATCAGTTATTGTACGCATGTAATTAAAGATACATCTAACTCAAAGTCAAAGGCTTAAAAAAAAAAAAAACCTTATGACTAAACACATTATCATTTATTACTATCACGACATGTAACAAATATGAACACAATTGTCGCATGACTAAAGAGAGCAATCAGGAGCTGAAGAAGCACAAGCTTATTGTGACTAGCCATTGTTAATGTCTGTAAAGCGGTGAGATGATCATAAGGGACTATGTGCCTGGTTTTTATAGCTAACCTTGAGCCTTTGAATTTTTCATCAAAAGAATCTGTGACTCTTTTTTTTTTTTTTTTTTTTTTTTTGATAACTTGTATGGTTCGAGTTGATACTTCTTTCGTACCTAACAAGTTGGCGTCCTTTGGTCTTAGCAAAGAAACAGTTGACTTCCATTGGAATATCAATTTTAAAAAGAGAAAAACAGGAATTAGTTTTCTGTCATGTAGTATATTATTTGCTGCCTGCAACTTTTACTTCTAAAGTTGATCCATGTCTTACTAACGGAACTCTTATCGTTATGGATACTCTACCCTTACCGCCGTGGTGCATATTTCAAATAATAGATTTGATCAAAATCACATCATGTTTAATGAACAACTATTTAAAACAGACATCATCTTATACAAATTTAATAATTCGAAACAAAGCCCTATTTGGGTATGTAAAATTCTCATATACTAAGCCCATGTTTGGTTGGTGCATGAGTTTGGATTGTAGAATTTGGTTTGAATTGAGTTGAACGTAGGCATTTGAATTGTTGGAGTTAAAAAGTTTTTAAAAAAATAATAATAAAAACTTGAAATGTGTTCGGGAAAAAAAAAAAACACCAATATGGAGCTTGTTTCATCCGTCTCGAAATTTTATGCAATTAAAAAAAATAATCTCATTTGGACTTGTATATGTAAAGTTATAGACTTTTAAAGTTTGAGTTACAAAACTGTAATAGTAACTGTGAATAATGAAATTGATGTTGATGTTTTAGGGAAAAAAAATAAAAAAACAAAAATTCAATTGTAATTTGTGAACCAAACCGGAGTACCAAGCAGGGGCTAAAACTAGTTTTTCATTTTGCAGAGCCAATAAACTAATGTATGAAGGTTTTCCAGGCATAAGCAATACAGTTTTGATTCTGAATTTTTCCACCACCTCAAAATTATATCAATTAATAAGCATATTAATCTTGGTTTTTTTTTTTTGGTAATTATTAATCCAGCTATTATAGCTTGTACTTGTTCATGTGCAAGACCAACTGGATAAATACGAACCGAAATATAATTGAAAACGAAAAGAAAAGAAAAAAAATAAATTGGCATTGCACGAATTAAGAAAAGAACCCCAGCGTTGCTCACACGTACGTTAACATAATCAGATATCTAGAGCCGTGTCTTTGACTTTTTTTTTTTTTTTTTTTCCTTCTGATAAACTCTATGCAGATCACGCAATTACATAATTATCAGTATGTAAAACAATAGTTAATAATGCAACTTGGAATAAACATTCTCTGTAACTATGAGCAGAATTATTGTTTATTGTCAAGCAGCCTGCAGATTAGACACAACATGCGACTTCGTTCTGTGTTCCATTCATGATCAGAGTCATAATTACGTGCTAACAACTCCAAATCACGTCGGTAAAAACTAAAGAAACTTGAACTCTGGAGAATTAATTAATTATTATTTATACCCCAGTGATGAGAAAAACGTGTCGAAATAATGGATACATTAACATATATAGACCACATACTTAGCAGACTATTAATCAATATTAGTCGTACATATTTATTAATTTCAAAATCTCTCAAAATCATATTTGAAACATTCTATTTCATACCCAAAACAAAGTCATTCCCAAGACACTTCCAAATGGGCTCTGAGCTTTGTGAGTTTTTATTTTTTGAAGCTTTATTTCGTATGTGAAAGAGAGGAAAGAAAAAAAAAGCGATTTAAGCTAATATTTTGCATTTTTCTTGAGTTAACCGGTGATCGCGCACACGATTTGGGATTAGCTTAGCTAAACTTGGTCAAGAGGCAAAATGACAGTCATATTATTTGTTGTTAGCGGGAGCAAATCGAAAGAAATGGTCATAAATTAAATTAATAAAAACATGTTCAATCAATATTTGGGTATACATTACCCTCACACGATTCTCAAATTTTTTTCATTATTATCATTATCATAATTGTTGTTGTTGTTATATTATTATTATTATTATTTTGGTGAATTAACGATTTTCTAATTGGTGTCCTAAAAATATATCAAAATGCTAGAATGAGTTTGGCTATGTAATCTAAAGAATTAAAGGAAAAAAAAAAAAAAAAAAAAAAAACTCTTCTGACTTTAGTAATTTCATGTACTAAAATATATGTCAAATCCAATTTTATAACTGGAGGAAGCAATCTATATGTAGCTGAAAGTTGAAAGTGCTTCCTCTCAAAAAAGAAAAAGAAAAAACAAAAGTTGAAAAGTGCTCACCAACCAATATTACAGAGATTTTGCAACAGCTAATACCGAGTCGTTTACAAGTGGATGTTGTTTATTAACACTATAACGTGTGCATGTATTATTCACACTTTAATTCCTTACCTACGTCCAAAAAAAAAATAATAATAATAAGGGAAAGGAAAGGAAAAATAAAATGGGATGAAAATAAAGTAATAAACTAGAACAATTGCACTCGGGTAGTTTTGTATTATTATAGATAGGAATTCAATTCTTTTTAATCAAACATCTATAGTTGGAGAATGATAATTGGTGGACAGTAAACTTAATAGTGTGCATGCGTGACAGTTTTCTGACTGATACCAAGTGCATTTTTTCTTCATGTAAATTGAACTGTCAATGATTTTTTTTTTTTATCAAAAAAAAAAAAGAAAAAGAAAATTGAGGCATGATTTATGTATGTTAAGAATGCTTTCAGAATGAAACTAACATACAGATGGCATTACATTTCTGATCATTAATTTTACATGATTCTGATTTTGGCCTTATAAGCCATTATAAGGCGTTTTGGGGTTACTAATTCTAAGAAAGTGAAAAACTTTTCATTTTCCAGGAACCCACCAATATTAGAGCTAGTGTTCTTCCAAGAACATTTAATTTAATTTAATTTAAAATTTTTTTTTTAAAAAAAAAAAGAAAGAAAAAGAGACACAAAATGATGGTAATAATTTGTGTTCTAGAACACGAATTTAACATAGAAGTGGGACACCAAGAAACTGTTGTTGAGATCAAAAGGAAGATAGAACAACAGTTGGGAATTCCCATGGCTTCTCAAACTCTTTCGGTATCTGGATGGGAGTTACTAGATGGACTAGACATGGAAGATTATCCTATTGTCACTGAATCTACAAAAATTGACCTCACATTCAAATATATGCAACCCCCACCCCCGAGCAAAATTCCAATTATTTTGAAGTTTTCAGCAAGACAATATCACATGGAGGTCGATCAAACCGAAACCGTTGGCAGCCTCAAGGAGAAAATCCACTTCACTAACGGAACTCCCATCAAGAAAATGTCACTCTTCTTTCGCGGAGCAGAATTGGAAGAAGAATATCACTACCTGAGCAAGTATGGCGTGTGCGAGTCCTCCGAAATTGTTGTGCTCTCCAAGACCGCGAATTGCCTTAGAGATGAGCCTCCCGCCAGGAGATTGAGCCTAGTGGTACAAACTTCTTCAAGCTTGCTCAATGCCGCGAGAATTCCTATGGAGACGAGCGATTCGAGCAGCGTTAGCGATTTGAGGCAATTGCTTTTGAGCAGAAAAATTCTGCCCTTGGATGATTATTTATTCATACACAAGCAGAGGATCATGCGTGACAATTGTAGTTTAAGGTGGCATGGTGTGGAAGATGGAGATTTCCTATATGTTTTTAAAGGGACTGTCACTCGTGGTGAACAATATTGAAGCCTTCTTGGGTTTTTTTTTTTTTTTTAATTATAGATATAGTCTCAAAAGAAAACTAAACTAGATATTTTTCTATTTGTATAATTATGTGGTTCAATTTTCTATATATCTTTTTCCTTGTGACAAAATTATTCAAGTATCATGAGGATGCGAAATTAATACTCTTATATACTCATGCTCATTTATGTTCATATACTAAAGTGAGGCTAGACAATTTGTTATGCATAATACATATCAAATCAATTAGTTTGATGAAAAATTAAAGGAGAAATTAAATCCGTTGGTTGATGTTCATTTCCTAATGTCTGAAGACGGTATGGTTGTCTTTAATGTGAGTCACAATTTTCGTCGGAATAGAGTATGCAAGAATAAATCCCGCCAACAGAAATTGGTGTGCAAAAAACTTTTCCTTCTACACGCCACTTGCTGTTGCAAAACTGTGTTACCTTTGTTGAATAAAGTAGTTATTATGTCCGAGTCTTTAAGCTATTTCCGTTGGTCACATAGTTTGTTTCTTAGTTTAGTAGGGTCTGTTTTTTTTGAGTAGTGATAGCCAGCATTTTAGCAAAGTTGTTGAAAAAGTGAGTCACGTTTTCTGCTTTGTTGGTTTAGTGGTTTTAATGGTCAAATGTGTTGCTTTCTTTTTTTGTTTCCGTTGTGTAATTGCCTATATAAAGGCTATTTGTTTAATGGATAAAAGTATTGCAGAAAAACTTCTCTTCCTTGTGTTTTTACTTTATTTTGTCTTTTGTTCTCAGTTTTTGTAACAGTGGTATCAAATCTTGGTTTGGTGAGAGAGTGAAAACACATGAGGTCAAGAGTAAAAAAAAAAAAAAGAAAAAAGAAAAAGAAAGAGTGATATAGATGTTGATGCCGAAAACGTCTCCGGCAACAACACCCAAAGTGACAGGGTCGTCTGGTCAGTTCAGGCCAGTCGCTCTGTCGTCGGTCACTTGCAAAACGGAAGCACCTCGGAATGATGGGGACACCGGTGTGGTGTCTGCCGCGGGCACTCCGATGCTTAAGTCAGTGAAGATACTGATGAGCGTAGGGAGAGGCATAGATTTGGCAAGATAAAATGACCATACCTGAATTTGTGTATCTTTCTCTATTTATAGGCGTCCTCCCCGGATTCGGGTGCTCGGGGCGACCCAGTCGGGTCGGCTACCTAGGGCACTCTGTGGGTGGCTAGGGTTTTAGGCCTGCAGGGGCTATTGGTCCAATGGGCGCGCGCCACGTGGGATCTGACTCAATGTAGGGGACAGAAAGGTGACTGTCGCCGGCGCCTGCAGGGGCAGATTTCGTCAGAGTAGGTGGCGGCGGGTGGCGATGGGATGTTCTGCAGGAGTAGGTGGGCGGCGCCTGTAGCTGATGGGTGCCAGGACAGGGTTGGCGTCTGCTGTGGTGAGGTGGACTGTGGGCCCGGATGACCTAGGCAAGTCTGGAAACCACCAACCCAATCGCTGATCCGAGAACAACACGGCCCGAGTACACCGCTCGTTCTCGCGAAGGCGTGGGATGTGGTCGGCTAACATTTCTGGTCGGCCACTCGGCCGGCCACCCGACCCGTAACCGAGAAGGTGGGCAGATTGCCGATTGTGGTCGGAAGTGGTACTTCGTGGTCGGAGCAGAAAACGACATCAACAATAGAGTTGGTAGCTGTAGCTTTTTTCTATTTCACTTGGTTTCTTTTTTGCAGCAACAGCAGTGAAGAGACATGACCTCTGAAATTTTGTACAGCCAACTATCCCTCGCTTTGATGGTCACTATGACCATTGGAGTATGTTGATGGAAAACTTTTTAAGATCCAAAGAATATTGGCAGGTTGTCTTCGATGGAATAACAGAACCAGCAGCTGGCACAGCAGTGACGAATGCACAGAGAATAGAACTAGAAGGACAACGTTTGAAGGATCTCAAAGCGAAAAATTATCTTTTCCAAGCAATTGATCGCTCAATCTTGGAAACCATTCTTTGCAAGGACATGTCCAAGCACATTTGGGATTCCATGAAGAAGAAGTACCATGGTTCCGCAAGGGCAAAGAGGCAACAGCTTCAAGCACTTCGTTCGGAGTTTGAAACTCTACGGATGAAATCGGGAGAATCGGTCACATATTACTTTTCACGGACGATGTCAATCGTCAGTAAGATGTGGATTCACGGTGATAAGACAGAGGATGTCACCATAGTCGAGAAGATTCTTCGGTCCATGACACCAAAATTCAACTTTGTTGTCTGTTCTTTCGAAGAAGCCAATGACATTGAGGACCTTTCAATTGACGAATTGCAAAGTTCCTTGCTAGTTCATGAGCAAAAAATTAACCAGCAGGAGAAAGAGGAGCAAGCATTGAAGGCCTCAACAAAAAATCACTCGACATCGAGAGGAGATAGAGGACAAGACAGAGGCAGAGGAAACAATGATCGTGGAAACCAACAACAACAACAACACCAACACCAAGACAATCAATTTCAAGGAAGAGGAAGAGGACAAGGAGGCCACCACTCGACTACATATAGACCGAGGTCAACAGACAAGACCAATATGGAGTGCTACAGGTGTCATAGGTTTGGCCACTACAAGTATGAATGTCGAACTAATCTGAGTAGACAACATGGAGAGATGTATAATCTTGCAGAGAAAGAAGAAGCATCCTTGTTAATGGTTTGTCATGCATAAGAGGAAACCAACAAGAATTTGTGATACTTAGACACAGGATGCAGTAATCATATGTATGGAGACAAGTTTGTATTGTCTTGTTTGGATGAGTCATTTCACGATAATGTTAAGTTTGGTGACAATTTTAGAGTCTCAGTTATGGGAAAAGGAAGGGTGACAATCCAAGCCAAAGGGGATTCTACTCAAACAATCTCTAATGTGCTCTTCGTTCCTAACTTGAAGACAAATCTACTTAGTGTGGGTCAGCTGCAAGAAAAGGGATACGAGGTTTCTATCAAAGGTGGAGTTTGTCGAATTCAAGATGCAAAGTTGGGCTTAATTGCTCAAGTTAACATGACGACGAATCGAATGTTTCTGCTTTATCTCCACAACATCACTTATTCATGCTTCTCAACAAATTTGAAGAATGGGCTATGGCATTTTCGCTATGGTCACCTAAACTTTGGTGGATTGAAGACTCTACAACAGAAAAATATGGTAATTGGTCTTCCTCAAATTACGGCTCCATCTGAAGTTTGTGAAGAATGTGTTGTTAGCAAACAACACCGTAATCAATTTCCACAAGGAAAGTCATGGAGAGCGAAGAAGGCGTTGGAGCTGGTTCATTCTGATCGTTGCGGGCCAATAAATCCATCTTCCAATGGAGGTAAAAGATATTTAATCACCTTCATTGATGATTTTAGTCGAAAGACATGGGTGTATTTTTTGCAAGAAAAATCTGAAGCTTTTGCTGCATTTAAAAATTATAAAGTGCTTGTTGAGAAAGAAGTTGGCAGCCCACTAAAAGTTCTTTGCACTGATCGTGGTGGAGAATACAACTCACTTGAATTCGTAAAAATTTTGTGAGACCCATGGAATCAAGAGGCAACTTACGGCAGCTTATACACCTCAACAAAATAGAGTCTGTGAGTGGACAAATCACACTATTTTGAATATAGTGCGAAGCCTTTTGACGAGGAGCGACATTCTAAAAACTTTCTGACCCGAAGCAGTCAATTGGAGCACTCATATTTTGAATAGAAGCCCTACACTCATTGTTCAAAATATGACACCAGAGGAAGCATGGAGCGGACGGAGGCCGGCGATAGATCATTTCAGAATTTTTGGGTGTTTTGCCTATGCCCATATTCTAGACCAGAAGAGGACAAAGCTAGATGACAAGGGAGTAAAATGCATTTTTCTTGGTGTTAGTGATCAATCAAAAGCTTATAAACTTTACAATCCCATCACTAAGAAAATTGTTATCAGTCGTGATGTCGTTTTTGATGAAGAGAAGTTCTGGCCATGGAACAACAATGTTGTTGAATAGCAAATACCGGCCAACTTTGATGAAGTCAATAAAGAGGAGAGGCAGCAGCCAAGGGAAAATGATCAACAACTTCCACCAAATGGTCCAGCAGATGTTCCAAGCTCACCAACATCAGTAGCAAATGAAGAACGACCCAATGTATTAGAAGAAAGCCTGCATGGATGACTGATTATGATTTAACCGGAATTCACCAATCTGAGGACCCACTAACATATTTTGCTCTATTTTCGGATTGTGATCCAACAGTTTTCGAAGAGGCTGTCAAAGTATCCAAATGGCGAACGACAATGGACGAAGAAATTGCAGCCATTGAACGGAACAACACTTGGGAGCTGACTGATCTTGCAAGAGGGCACAGGACAATTGGTGTCAAGTGGGTGTACAAGACAAAATTGAAGGAGAATGGAGAAGTTGACAAATACAAGGCATGCTTAGTAGCTAAAGGCTATAAGCAAGAGTTTGGAGTGGATTATAGAGAAGTCTTTGCTCCTGTTGCAAGACATGATACGATCAGACTGGTGATTGCATTGGTAGCTCAACATTCATGGCCTATTTTCCAATTGGACGTGAAATCGGCATTCTTACATGGTGACCTGTAGGAACAGGTATTTATTGACCAACCTCCTGGTTATGTGAAGCTTGGAAGTGAAAATAAGGTTTATAATCTCAAAAAGGCATTTTACGGGCTAAAACAAGCTCCATACGCTTGGTATAGTTGTATAGATGCTTATTTTTCTAAAAAGGGATTCAAGAAATGTCCATATGAGCATACACATTTTACAAAAATTGGAGACGGAGGAAAATTGATAATTGTTTGCTTATATGTTGACGATCTTATTTTCATTGGAAATGATAGTGCCATGTTTGAAAGTTTTAAGAAATCCATGATGATTGAATTTGATATGTTTGATCTTGGAAAGATGCATTATTTTTTGGGCATTGAAGTGGTGCATTCTGCAACTGGAATTTTTATTTCTCAAAAGAAGTATGTGCAAGAAATTTTGAACAGGTTTCAAATGAAAAATTGCAAATCTGTTAGCACACCTACTGAAGTGGGTCTGAAGCTTGTTCGAGATCCTAAAGGAAGGAAGATTAATAACACTCTTTACAAGCAAATTGTAGGGAGTTTGATGTATTTAACAGCTACAAGACCTAACATAATACATGTTGTAAGTCTCATAAGCAGGTTCATGGAGTGTCCAAAGGAGATTCATCTCTTAGTTGCAAAAAGAATCTTTCGATACTTGCAAGGGACTGCTAGTTATGGGCTATTCTAAAAGAAAGGAGAAAAGTCATATTTGTTTGGTTTCACTGATAGTGATTATGCTGGAGATTTAGATGATCGAAAAAGCACTTCAGGATATGTTTTCATGCTTGGTTCGGGAGCTGTTTCATGGTCTTCAAAAAAGCAAGCAATTGTCACTTTGTCAACAACTGAAGCTGAATTTGTTGCTGCAACTTCTTGTGCTTGTCAAGCTATTTGGCTGAGGAAAATTCTTGAAAAGCTACATTTCAAGCAAGATGGAGCAATTGCAATTTATTGTGACAACAGTTCAGCAATAAAACTTTCCAAAAATCCTTTTCTACGTGGAAGAAGCAAGCATATAGATGTGAAGTTTCACTTCTTAAGGGACCTCACGAAGGAAGGAGTCATTGATCTCATTCATTGCAGAAGTGAAGATCAAGTTGCTGATATTTTTACCAAGTCCCTCAAGTTGGCTGTGTTTCAGAAGCTAAGAAAGCTACTTGGTGTTGGCAAGCTAGAATTAAACTGAATATTTGCAAACTTTCAGTTTAAGGGAGGGATTGTTGAATAAAGTAGTTATGTCTGAGTCTTTAGGCTATTTTCGTTGGTCACATTGTTTGTTTCTTAGTTTAGTGGGGTCTGTTTTTATTGAGTAGTGATAGCCAACTTTTTAGCAAAGTTGTTGAAAAAGTGGCCCATGTTTTCTGCTTTATTGGTTTAGTGGTTTTAGTGGTCAAATGTGTTGCTTTCTTTATTTGTTTCCATTGTGTAATTGCTTATATAAAGGCTATTTGTTTAATGGATAAAAGTACTACAGAAAAACTTCTCTTCATTGTGTTTTTACTTTATTTTGTCTTTTGCTCTCAGTTTTTTGTAACAACCTACGATGTTTTCCCAACAATTTCTTGATGAATTTTTTTTTGTTAGAAATTTGGTTTACCTATGGATTTTGATTTTAACGGACAAGAAATTACGTTGGTAAAAACCAAATTTTCAGTAGTGTGCTAAAGAAGAGAGTTAGAAGGTAGTTAAGGTAATTGTTGTTACACTGGCAAGAAGCAACTTTACTTTCTCTCCTCTTTTTTTTTTTTAAGGCATCAGAGAATAAATTAAACATTAATTATGTTTGGATAATAAGTTGGGTTCAATTTTTTGTCTGTAACAACAACATTAGGGACAAACTAGAATCTTATTTATCTTCCAAAATATACCAACTCAAAATTAAAAATTAAAAAATGGTGATCAGTACTGAGAAAATGGGATCTAATTCTTTATAATGTTTCAATATTTGCCTGGCGACCACAAGGGAGAATCAGGCAACGTGAAAACAAGACTTTGGCTGGATCCATCGTCAAGGGGATTGAAAAATATATAAATGTGGGACCCATCCTGGACCCCATGACCAACGAGAGAGGCCCCACCGCCGTCGTCGCTAATCGGATGGCTGTCCTTAGCATCGGGAATCAAGATCAGACGGTCACAAGGGAGGTTCTCTTGGGCCTCAATCTCGCGCTTTAGTTCGGCAACGGTGGCATCGTTGCCCACTTGAATGAAGAAAAGAGTTCCCGTCAAGTTCTCCACCACCACCTTCATTATTGTTGTTTTTGCCAAACACAAAGAAAAAAGAAAAATTTAGAAGAAAAAAGGGAGTTTATGATATTTTTGTTTAGTCATATTTATACAGAGAGATGTTACTAATAGCATAGGAACTTTAGGTGTTCACATTTGCTGCATTGTCGTTAGTTAGTTGATGAATTGAAGCAATGCTAATGGAATGGGCTGCTTATTAGTACATGCTTTTCTAGTTGTTGTTGCTTTGGGGGAGGGGGAGGGTGTTGGGGTTTCCTATTTTTGATTGGAGAATAATTGTGATTTATGTACGGTATATAATAGAACAAAAACAGTGGCAAAAAATAATAATAATAATAATAAGAAATAAAAAAAGATTGGTTGGTCTTTAATTACGTGGTTCCGTTTTGTTTCCTCCTCTTTCTGCTGAGAGCACTTCTTCTGGGTTTTATGTGGTAAGAAAAGTATGGAATGGGAATTTTGTATTTAAAATCAATAACGGAAATGATTGAAGTCAAAATTGCTTGAATAAATCAAATGGATCAGGTAAAAATTTAAAGAGGAAAAAAAAATCTGAAGAGACCGAGTAAACTCAGTTTAGTTTCCCTTGAAAATAAGAAAAGAAACGAAAATTTGGTTTAGGGTGGCAACTATGCAAACTGCAACATTGGAAGTCCTTTAATTGACAAATAAATATACATGAATCAAAAACAGGACATAAAAGGGTGAGCAACTTGGCAAATAAGGATAAATGGGAAAGACATGTATATAGAGGAACCAAAAAAAGAAAATAATTATATAAATGAAAAAAAAAAAACGATAAATTTGAATAATAAAGTTACCAAACATTTAATCGTCAGTCCACTATTATTTTGTGTGTGTATGTGTGTTTTTTTTTTAAAAAAAATTTAAAGATTATACAAAATATACATCTTTTAATATAGTTAAGTATGAAATTATCATTATGTTATCTCTTTTTTTTCTTTTTTTTTTTTTAAATTTAAAGAAGCCATCATTGTGCTTTGTAGATTAATAAAACAAGAGTAGTTGATATATGTAGTGTACAACCTCATACAGAGTAGTGGCAAAGAAATCTCTATTGCAAGTTGCATCAAGTTATTGTTTATATATACATACATATATATATATATAGATACACACACATATAATAAACGAGTAAAACCGACTTGGTCTAAATTTTTATTAAACACCAAGCTAGCAAGAGAACATGTATCCCACTATCAACACAAATAAAGTCCTTGTTTCTTTTGTGCCGAGAGAAAACACCATTGATGAGGAGGTAACAGCGGATACATCCTAATGGGTCAGGCGATTCATGACCTTGAATTCTTATGGGCCCATTTAAAGGGAACGGCCAGATGGGCCTGACAAGTGATAATTAGGGGAGCATTATGGGCCAAAAGGAATAATTATGGGAGCATGTCATATAAGAAAGGTGGATTGATTTTTATTTTTATTTTTTAATAAAGGAATGGTGGATTGATTTTTGTCACCAAATTAAAAATTATTGTAAAAAACTTCATTTTGATAATGTCATATTTAATTTAAATATTATTTTTAAAATGATGGGTCTATTAAAACTCTTATTTTACTTTTTTCACTTTTTTTTAAAAATAACTTACTATATTAATTTTAGAATTAAATAAACCACTTAATTTTTTTAAAATACTCTTATAAATAAATTATTTACTTTTTTCTTTCTCTTTCTATTACAATCTAAATCCTTATAACTTTTTTTTCGTTCTTTGCTTTTTTTTTAATCTTCTACTTTGTTGTTATTTTTTAATTCATTTCGACAAGATTTTTTTAAGATAAGATTCTTTTATTTTATTTGTTAATTATTCCTATTTTTCAATAGTTTTTGTAGTTCCCTGTTATGACTAGTTATTTTTTTTTTCTAAGAAATAACAAGCAAATGGAAAACACATATGCATGATGTGAATATATAATCAAATATATTGATTTATTAATTATTTATTTTATAAATAATTGAGAGAAATGATTAAGAATTAATGCAAACTATGAATTTTGAGTTTTTTTTTTTATAATTATCTAATAAAGTATTAACTAAATTCATAACCTTTTTAACAATGCTTGTGGAATACTCAACTTCATCAGTATATTATTCTCAAGTTTTTATCATCTCAAGAAGAAGTATACTAAAAAATAAGTTCATAGATTTTTATCATAACATATAAACTGATGAAGAATTTTATTGAATATCTAAAAAAAAAATCTCATCAGAAAAAAATTAAAAAAAAATCAAAACAAATATTTTTTTTAAAAAACATGTGATGTGGTTTAGATTTATTTTGTGAAAAAACGAAAAAAAAAAAAGACAAGTAAATTATAAAGGGGAAAGGATGTGGTAGAGCCTCTCCCAGAGTAACTACCGGCATAGTTTTTTTTTTTATTTTTTTTTTATTTTTTATTTTTAACTTTTAAGATTTAATCGAACGGTTGAAATATTGTTAGTGTACCATACTTATTATATATTTTATCTCATATTACCATTCCCACCCCAAGTCTTCTCCGTCGCCGGCGACCTTCCCACAGCCGGTGACAGGCCCGGCGGTGGCGACCCACCCCCGGCCCCCCCCAACCCCAGGCCCCAACCCCGACTCCCCACTCCCCGGCCCCGGCAACCCCCTACCTACCGGCCCCCCAGCCCTAGCCCCCCCGGGCGCCCCCCACCCCATGGTCCCCTCCCCCGACACCCCACCCCAGGCCCCCCCTCCCCTGGGCCTTCCCCCCAACCCCCTCCGGCCCCACCACCCCCCCCCCCCCCGACGCCCCCACCCCCCTCTCTCTTCCCCCTGACGCACTCCCCCCCCCACCCCAATTCCCCCTCCCCCGCCCCCCCCCCCCCCCCCCCCCTCGATGCCCCCCCCCATGATGGGGCCGTCGCCGGCGACGGAGAAGACTTGGGGTGTGAATGGTAATATGAGGTAAAGTATATGATAAATATGGTACACTAACACATTTCAACCATTCGATTAAATCTCAACTGTTCAAAAAAATCTCTACCGGTAGTTATTCTGAGAGAGACTTTGCCACAGCCTCTTCCTATTTTAAATACTTTAGAGTTAATTTTCCTTACAAAAAAAAAAAAAAAAAAAAGAAAAGAAAGAAAACCCTGATCGCTAGTAATATGGATACTAAATCGTGATTTTTTTTTTTAAGTATTCATCTGTATATGGATCATAGCCCGTGTGTGTAGTTTTCTCCTTTTCTCAGGAAATTTGACTTTTTCTTTTACTTTTTCTTTTTGGGGTTTTAACTTTGGTTAATTTGGGATTTTAAATATGTGAGATTTATTTTTAAGAATAAACGAAAAAATGTGTGATTTTAAAGATGTGAGTATATGGATCATAGCCCGTGTGTCTGGTTTTCCCCTTTTCTCAGGAAATTTGACTCTTTTTTTTTCCCTTTTTTTTTTTTTTTGGGATTTTAAAGATGTGAGATTTATTTTAAGAATAAATGAATTGATTAGGGTATAAATGGATAAAGCTTTAAAGTTAAGAGCTTAGTGGAGATCTTTGACCGGATTTAAATGGGAAGTTCCTGTGATTTGATTTAATCTTTTTTAATACCTTTGCAAATTTCGGGTGTTCTTCTTTGGTTCTTGGAGACTTTTTTCTTTTGAGCGTGTTTAATACTCTTAAGAATCTCTATGATTCGAGGAAAACTCTAGTGGACAAGGAAACATGAACTGGGTTTTTTCTATAGCCCATCTCTATTCTGTCTAATGATTCACAAATCAAGATATATAACTCGATCGCTTTGTCGAATACGGTTGTTGAATATAAATGTTAAAAGTTCCATATAACTCTGTGTGAATGAATAAAATGAAAGTAGCTCATTGGTTTGATCAATGTGTTGGAGATAGATTATATAGGTTTTATGGAGAATATGCTTTTTGTTACAATAGCAAAACTGCCAAAGTATACTCTAAAAATGTAATCTTTGATCTCTTTGTTAAGTTTATTATGTCATTGCTTAATCTAATCTCGTCTTATCTTTAGTAACTTCTAGGCTTAGCTAATCAGCAGAAATCAGAGTTGTAGTTTTTACTTACTAATTTTGTTAACCTTTTGTTCGGCAGATCTGCTTAAAAATCAAAGCAACTCCTTGGTTACTTGCTCTTCTACATCCAACAGTCAAGTTTCATGTCTGAGTTAGACCACCAGCTTCCGTCTGCTTTTGGTAGGTTCCGTATCTAATTCTCCGTAGCCTAGTTATAAGATGATGAATACGATTGTGGTCTCCAAGAGCAATCAGTCTAATCTCTTCATTTGATTTTGTGGTTTGACTTGGGCAGAACCCTTTGCTGATGCAAGTGCTGATGACTCCGGCGCTGGGGGAAAAGAGTACGTGCACGTGCGTAAACAGCGTAATGGTCGGAAAAGTCTAACCACCGTGCAAGGTTTGAAGAAGGAATACAGCTATAGCAAGATACTTAAGGACCTCAAGACAGAGTTCTGCTGTAATGGTACTGTTGTCCAGGACCCAGAGTTAGGCCAGGTCCGTTCCTAACATGTACTACATTCTAACACCTCTTCTCTACAGATGGTATTCATATACACATTTGATATATAACAGCAGTTCTATTCTGGGAAACTTTTTTTTTGTCTAAGAATTTTCCTTGCACATTTTGGGGTAGAATAATACTAGTCCTAACTTTTTCCTGACTGTTTATTTCAATTGACGTAGCATATGAGTTATTTTAATTGTGCAAGTTAATAGTAGAAATTAAATTTGTCAATGAAAACACGACAACTCACCTGTCACCTGTCGTGTGACATGGCATTGAAGAATTGGTAGAGGAGTTGATACATGTAGGATTACTCTTCTGCATACATTACATTCGAGTAACTTGAGCCTTAAAAATGTATTGTTGCACGGTTTTCTGGTCATACAGCTTCAGGGGAACCAGAGAAAGAATGTTTTCACCTTCCTTGTGCTGGGAATCATAACGAATGTAAGTGAAAGTCGATGAATTTCCAGTCTTCTAGTAAATATTGGGGTCATTTTTATTCAATTTGTGTCATGATGTTTGGCAGGCTGGCATTGTGAAGAAGGAAAACATCAAGATTCATGGTTTTTAAGTAAGAGTCCCCAGAACCAAGATGCTACATGTAGTCTACGCCACCTGAAGACTTAGTGGCCACAATATTAGTATCTTACTTGGTATTTCTGCATTAATCTCTTAATTGCTCTGTCGTGAAAAGGATCTAAAATAGTGTGTTTCTAGTTCTGCTGCTTTTCTTCTTTGTTATGTGGATGTTGAAGTGGAAGTGGAAGGATTATGGATGATTCCAAGACCTTTATCCGGAATAAAATTTTCCTGTTTTCCCTGCATTGTCCTCGTACTGTTATTAGATTGATATGTTTGATGAGCTATATTATTTTGTTCCTGGTAACTGTCGACTTTCCTGTAGTTCTAAAGTATGTCATCCCACGTATCTCAAGGCCTGTTTTCGAAACATGAATGTACTTTTCAATTCAATTTTCCGTAAAACATAATAAACTAGGGAAAAACACGGGAAAAAAAGAAAAAAGAGAAAGAGGGTGACAAGAAGATTTTTAGTTTTTTTTTTTTAACTTTATTTTTTATTTTTTAACTACAGGTACCTATATGATAAAGTTGTAAATTACAGGTATCAAAATGATAATTTCATATATATATATATATATATATATATTCAAGTGGGATAAGGAACTTGAGGGAAACAAAAAGTCATGGTCATTTGAATTTGTTATAGAGTAATATAAGTGTTTTCCGGTTAACTAAAAATAAAATTAAAAAAAAAAAAAAACACTAGAAAAAGGAGGACCAAATGGACCCCAGTTAGGAGGTCTTTCATATTAGCGGTTTCACTATCTTTGCTTGGATTGAGCGATCTTATTCTTTAATTTTTTATTTTTTTTTTATCAAATTAGTTATTATTCAATTTTAATAGTTAATCAAACATGATAATTAATTCCAATGTTCAGCCAATCATTTAAAATCAGAAAAAAAAAACATTAATTCTATTCAGAATATTTCAATTCCATCATATATATTTATATTTATATTCCCATTTACATTTTAATTCCATTATATCATATCAAATGTCACGTTAATGTATCTTCAAAGAAGAAGAAAAATGTCTCCATTTGGAAAACTAGTAATAACAATAATAAAAAAAATTAATCTTTTGTAATAACAATAATTATTTAAGCTCCATCGGAAAGCTCTCTCTCTCTTGTGTGTGTGGGGGTTTGAAAAGGCCCCATGGGAAGCTTCTACTACCTCATATAAATGTGTCTTCTTTCACAATTTTCATCGTATAACGTTTTATTTTATGTTTTCATTGAACTTTCCTTGTCTAGAAACTAGATTAAAAAAAAAAAATCAATCTTTTGTAATAACAATAATAATTTAAGCTCCATAGGATGCTCTCTCTCTCTCTCTTTTGTGTGTTTGAAAAGGCTCCATAGGAAGCTTCTACTACCTCATATAAATATGTCATCTTTTACAATTTTCATCGTATAACGTTTATTTTACGTTTTCATTGAACTTTCCTGGTCTAGAAAATAGATTAAATAAAAAAAAATCAATCTATTGGGGTCGTCGTTAAAAACAATAAAAATATATACATCGGTGTTGCTAGTCGTTGAGTAGGAACACATAAATCTTTAGTAATCACAAGTTACTTTCTTTTTGCTAATTTCTAATTTTATAATGAATTTTTCTGATTAGTGTAAAAATGGACTTATTAAGAGTTAAATTCAAGACTCAGATTATAGGTACAGTATGCAAGTTAGTGAAATCCAATATGTGGAATTTAATGTTTTTTTGGATTGGTTTGATTTTGTATTGGGTGTATTTTGCACTGGTAATGACTTGAGATTTGGGTTCTCTCCTAATTTATGAATATCTTGAGTCTGAAGTGACACGTTTCATCCTGAACGCAAATAACTATTATTTAATAAATATATACATTTCTTTTAAAAAATATATATAAAAACATGGTATCAAATAACAGTGAAAGAAAAATTTCAAACTCACGTTTTTCTTCTCCCGTTAAATTAATTGGTTTAATATATATTAAGGACAACAAAGTGAAAGAGGTAGAGCCGATAAAGCGTGGAACATAGAAGAGTGAAAAGTATAAACGATGGAAAGAGAAAAGCGAATACGTGTTGAATATTCGAATAGGTGGGTGGTACTTTTCAGGTCAAGATTTTCAAAAGCACCCCAAAAAAAAAAAAAATTTGCCGTTGTGGGTTAGTGATACAAATGGGGATTTATTTGCTTTCTAGTCATCTTTTAGAGAATCAGTTGTAACTGGAATTTTGTAGGCTGGGTAACATTTTGGTTGGCAGTGCTAATTTTCTACTCATCTAGGTAGGTACATAACTTTTTTTTGGAAATTAATAGGTAGGTACATAACTTAAGGAGGTTAAATATGCGCCAAAAAGAAATACTATAACAAATTTATTTTTTTAACCAAAAAAAAAGTTACCAGTTTATAATTTTATGTTTGATTACATTTGAATCATATTGAAATAATAAAATTAACGTAATTCAATGAATATTAAATGATTTAGAACTTCATTCTACAAGTAAATTATTATTATTATTAATATCTGTTTATTTTATCTCGGAATTCTACCCATGTGTAATGTTACCTACTCATTGATTTTGGAGGGTGTTTGATGGGGTTTTTTTTTTTCCTTGATACTAGGTTCAAGATTCTTACTTATTAGAAATAAACAAAAATATTTTTAGATCTTGAATCTAGAAGGTTTTACTCAAACTCTTCACTTCTCATCAGCTAATTAAACTAGTTCAAATAAGATATATATTGAGCGGCTCTTTGTTTTTATAAAGAGTCGTCAGACACTGCCGGCTGTTTTAAATAAGCTTAGAAAAGGAATGTCCTTCAAATTCCCATGCACAACATTAACAAATTGCAAATACTCATTTTTGCTCGTAACTTTAGGTTTTTACCTACTCTTTTCATCCAATCAAAAAAGGCTTGGAATGTCCCACTATAGTCTCGTGGCCTAATTCCCTTATTTATTACTGACTCTGCAGAAATGCTAGCCGTCCATAGACCTTTTCTTGTTTTGTTGTTTTTTGGTGGCACTTTGAATTTCATGGACCATTCTTTCTCCTGATGTGAACTTTTTGTTTGTTTGTTTGTTGTAATTTTAGCATAGGAATTGAAAATTATTTTACCTAAAACCAACCTACTTTTATCTTTCACAACTACTACAATCCTAAATCAAGTCATAATTTTTGTGTGAGAGAGAGAGAGAGATGAAAAAAGAGCTCTAATCTACATATCTCATATAAAATTGAAAATTCAATTTTCACATGCGAAAGGAAAACTTTGAGTTAGCCTTGATGATGGAAAACGACCTTTACAAAGTTAAAAACACGTGTCTTATATGTTGGCTATGTGATTAAACCAAAATGTTTAGTTCATGTTTAGTTCTATAAAATAGTGGAATTATGTGTTTAGTACAGATGAACGAATGAAAATATAGATTGATTCTCTTTCTGTTCTATTTGTATTTTCAATAATTTTTGATAGTACCGCTGATAGTGGTATGAGTTTTGTATTAAATATTTTTCTATAGAAAAAAAAAAAACCAATAACGTTATTAATTAAAAATGTACATGTGATACAATATGACCTATCTAGGGATCCGCCTAACATGCTATTATAGTAGGTAACATATATATACATTATTAATTATGGTGTCTAGTGATTTGTTTGCCTCTTTATGACATCATCTTATTTATTTATTTAACTACTTATATAATTTAGCATCATCTTAATTACTGCTTATATAAAGACAGCCAAAAAACACATTCATCAATAATCGTGCGATTTTTCCACCAAAAAAATTCACCATACAAATTACAAGTAGATACTATCGACACACACAAATCAAGATGGTAATTTTGGCTTAATTAATCATGTGAGTTTTACTCTAAAGCATTTTTTTTTTTTTTTTTGGCCTTTGACCCGTTTAATTATGTGATCATCCAAGTCTAAAGGAGACCATTATTACATGTTTGGAAAGAGAGGGACCCACTCAAATATATATTATATTATATATATATATATATATATGGATATATAATAATGGGTATGAGCAGAAAGACCCAAGATTTGCCAAATTGGCCAATACCCAAAAATTTCTAGACAACTACAACAACCAACCAACCACAGTTCCAAGTTTCAACTACCTATCAACGCTGCACCAGATACCCATTTCGTCAACTACCATTCTTCCTCTCCTTTCTTTTAAACACTTTCTCAGCTCTCTCTCACCAGTCACCTCCCCTTCTTCCTTATCCACTATATACACTCACCATTCTCCTCATTTCCCCTCCAATTTATACATACCACCCCATTTTTAACCTTCTTCTGGCTTAGAAGTCGTACATATATATGCGCGCGCACACACACACACTTCTTTCTTAGTAAAAAAATAGTGCATCTTTGTTACTTTGTTGTTCTGTTTTCTCTTCTCAAAACAGAAATGGCTGACTTGAGTCACTCTTCCGATGACAATTCCACGGATTCTAGAGGTATGCTTGCAAGAGAAATCGATATAAGTAATTTTTTTTGATACATTGTTAGCTCTTTTCGAGAATTTGCGTCTGCAATCCTCCATTATTTTCAACTGCACTAGCACCAATTGACATAAATATGAGCTTGTTTTGTGCAAATTTGACAAGTTTTTTTGTGTCCTTTGCAGAGGAAACTAGTCAAGAGTCTAAGCTCGATTTTTCGGAAGATGAGGAAGCCCTCATAACTAGGATGTTTAATCTCGTGGGTGAGAGGTGAGTTGCTCAGTTGTCCTTATTTTCCTATAGTTTTTTTCCCCTTACTTTTCTAACTAAATTGTAACCACATATTTTGAAATATAAAGAAGTTTATGTGATAATTTTTTTTAAATTTTTTTAAAAATTAAATCCTTTAGGTGGAGTCTGATTGCTGGGAGAATTCCAGGGAGAACAGCAGAGGAAATTGAGAAGTACTGGACTACAAGATACTCCACGAGTGAATAGATCATGGGATGGGTGCGGGGGACAAAAAAGGGAGTTCATATATTTGTTTCTCCAATGTAAGAGAGCATGAAAATTTTGGGGTGTTTTGTGGCTTGTGACTCCTTTTGATGTTTGGTTGTACAATTTTCCTTTTGGGGGGCAGTTTTTTTTTTTTTTTTTTTTTTCTTTCTTCTCTCAATGAAAGGAAAAGTGTTTACCATGAGGTTTTAGTACTTGCAATATTCAAACGGGGAATCAAGTCTGTGTACAAATAGCTCTTTGGATATGATGTTTGGATTTTCAGTCCTAATTAACTCTTTGTAATGTGTTAATCTATTTATGGATTCTATTATTATAATTATTATTAATTTTTTTATTTTTGCATTTTAAAGCCATTGATTTTATGAGTGGAATTTGTTTAAAGATGATGAAAAATAACAACCCAGTTTTTATGAACTCATCTCAAGTCTCGTGTTGTCTACACATGAAGTATTCAAGTGACAATGGTAATTAAGTATCAGACACATACAGACAATAAACAGAGTGGCAGACAACTTAAGTTGCCGTTTAATTATTTTTGAAAACGTCACAATAAAAAGGACATGGCAAAATAGAGTATTCACAAGACCATTTATGGGGGATTGTTTAATTTAAATTGGACGACTTATAGTGGTTAAATGAGAAATTTATTGAATTGTACCATAAACACTCATGTCATAAACATAGTATGATTTAAATTATAAGGTGGGGTCTACCATTGAATTCCCGTAAAATAAAAGGGATTGAGTTTATCGTCATCAAATCATGATTTTGAAAGAACCATATCCTAATGCCAATCAAAGGCCTTTCCAAACTTTCCACATGACCACATGCACTGTTAGAAGTTCAAAACTAGAGAGTTAATAGTACAATAGGAAGTTTTTACTATAGGAACTATAATTTTTTGTTAATAGTAGTAGCTGTAGTTTTATCTGTTAAATTTTTTTTTTTTGTTGAAAATTTTTGCATTTTTATTACTTTAAATTATGATTCATTAGGTCGTTTTGCCTTAGTATTTCGTTTTTGTTTCATCCTATAAATAAATACACCCTCCTGTAAAACAAGTACGTGTTGTTGAATGGCACTAGTTTCTCTTTCAATTCTTAATATTCTTTGTGAACTAACCAATTTTAAAGGAGTTCTCCTAATCTATGTTTTGTGAATTTAGATAGAGCTTATTCAAATATAGGCAATTATGTAGTTAGAACACACACAAGAACTATTTTGTAGTGTTAAACGTGATTAAAAAAGGAAAGAAAAAGTCAAGTAACCAACTTATCAATTCATTATTAACTATTAATGATAGTAATGTTTCTCATCTCATCTCAGCCTTAATTATTGAAAATCCAGGAGTAATATCTCCAATCAATTCCTACTAACCACGTGATTTCTATTTTTTTTTTTCTTTTTCTTTCTTTCTTTCTTTTTTTTTTTTTTTTTTTTGATCAGATTTCTTTTCTTTATTTGATCTCATTCGCTTCACACGTGTAAGCTTTCAGCAAAAAAAAAAAAAAAAAAAGCACGTGTGAGCATATAAGTCATCCTTAATTTCAAGTTGTCATTTAGACTTGTTGATCCGAACGTAAAATATAGCTCAGTCACGAATTATTTCAAACGGATATTTTTATAACAAGAGAATAGGAAAGCCCTGAATTACATTTAAAAGCTTGACTTTATTTTTCCATACATTAATAAGTAGAAGATGATTAAACTAGTCCTTTCCAAGAGAGATGTCCATCCTCCTTTTTTTTTTTTTTTTTTTTTTTATGCAACAAAATCTGCTCCACTGGCCATCAACATTATTACAATAATGAGAGCTTAATTATTCTAAAACAGTATAGTGGATGACAGTGACGGACTCATAATTTTATCCTTGTGAAGACAAGCATAAGGATAAGACTTTTAAATTAGAATAATAACTTTACATGAATTACAAGTTTTTTGTTTTTTTTTTTTTTTTGGAACTTTGAGGCGGGAATTCAAAATCTACATTTTTTGGTGGAGTTAAGTGTGAAATTACTAGTAGATTATGTCTAAAGTTATTATGTAGATTAATAATAATAATTTTTTTTTCTAAAAATTATTTAATATTCTTTTCATGTTTACTAACATATATGTAATAGTTTGCATATTGTATTTAAATTCTCAAAATAATTTTTTTCTCAAAAAGATTTAATTTTTTCATGTTTACTAACATATGATATAGTTTTTGCATATTGTATTTAAATTCTAAAAACATTAGTGTAAAATATGTTCTTGAGCTTTTATATTTCAAATGTTAGTGTTATGACTCATATAGAAGTTTTTGCTTATGACCTGTTGTAAGTTATCTGTTATTTTTTTAACTCAAAATTGAGTTTCAATTTTATTTATTCTACACCATCAATTCTTTTTCTTTTTAAAGGCGGATCTTTTTACTAATTAGCAAATAATTACACACACCAATATACTATTTGTTGATACATTTAAAGTTACTATCTTTTAAAACAAATTAAAGTTTTAATAAAATATTAGATAGAAAAGTAGCTAAAGAAATTGGGAAAAAAGAATATAATAAATGTTGGTTTTGGTACTAAATTAAACATAAGAATATTCAAAATGTCACATGGGGGCATATTTAAAAAAGAACTTTTAAGTAGGGACAAACTACAAACATTTCAAAATAATAGGGCTTAATTTTAAATTTAAAAAAAAATTGAAGGGGCATTGCCCCATGATCCCAAGAAGATCCGTCACTGATTCCAGTCTTACAAGAAAATACTAGAGATTATTAACTATGAACTATTTACATGTTAATAAACTTTTGACGAGATTGGAGTGATATGTTTCGTCTCACCAGTCTCAATAAGTGTCACGCTAAATAAAATAGAATAAAAAAATCATCATCCCTGCATTTCCATTTTAAAAAAAATAATAATTTGCTTCAATGGGCTCAGGCTTCAGTTTAAGGGCCTGATTCTACGTTTGATGTTGTGGCCCCAAAAACAACTATTCCAATAATCAACTAGTTTTGGCTATATATTATTATTTTCATACTGCACAAGAAATAAAATACATGCACACACGTTTTTGTAATTAGATGAATATTAATATAAGTAAAGATATTACATTTTAAATGATCGATCAAGTTGATTTTTTTTTTTGGTCAAACTTCAACTCCTTGAGAAGAAGACCATAGATTCCACATGATTATTATTTTTCACATAAAGTCTAGTTTTGTTATTGTTATTATTATTTTGAAGTAATAAGTCTAGTTTTATAGGTATGATATATTCTTAGTAACTAGATCAAATTTCCAAACATATTACGTTTAAAAAGAAAAAGAAAAAAGCACAGTAACAACACAAAAGAAAATTGTCCTTCCTCGAAATGCTAAAAAAACCAAACCCTACCCATCATCGTGATCATGATCAAGATTCGAGGGGAGGGACCACTTTCCTCCACAAATTCTGAATGCAGTAATAGACATAATAAGTCGGTCAATCTTGAATGCCACAACTCCCAATAATGAAACTCTCTTTCGAGCAATTTTTCTTTTTATAATATGATCAGCTAGCTTCAATATATATATATTCCACCACCACCACACACCCCCCCCCCCCCCCCCCAAAAAAAAAAAAAAAAAGGCTAGCATGAATATTTTGCACCGGCATTATATATTGATATACATGCGCGCGCACACATATATATATATGCATGTATATTTTTCTCTAGAACGTCACCGTCGTTATTACTCAATCTTGTTTTAGAGACCTTCCAAAACATATTCCATTGCTCGTTATCCTCTCATGAATGGAATCTGTGATCGGACGGTGCAAATAACTTAATATTATATATCTCTTCTGTCGAGGGCTTCGCAGCCCATTTCTGTGACGTACTATTGTCCCCTTCCAATTATTTTTACGTATTCAACTTTCCACTACTCTAGAACGAAAATAATACACACTATAGTCTTTAGAATTTTTTACACCGATTTTTGATTTTAATGTGCATGTATGTCACGTCTAGCAAATCTAATTTTGGGCATGCAAGATGTAAAAACTACCAACAAGAGTTTAAATTTATTCCACTCTACTTCGTTATTGAGATCGTAGTGTATATTATATATATATATATATGTATGTATGTATGTATTTACATAAAATGTAGTTAAATCTAGTTTGTTTATCTATAATTTTCATTTTGACGTAATGTAATAAAGTAATGGAACGTAAAATAATCACGTCTCCTCATAGCACCCCCGCAGAAGAAATTAACTTTCAAAATTATTGTCATCGACAAAAAGATCCAAGCCTAGAAGATTAAGCTATTACTTTTTTTTTTTTTTTTTGCTAAAAGATTAAGCTATTACTTGATTACTATATTCATCATCTTCTAGTTCGTCCTAATTGTGATTTTGCTTTCCTTTTTGGTAAATGAATCTTTCTTGTTTTAAAATTTCCATGAACGTTACTTTGAACTCTAATTTAATCATTTCGAATTATATTCCAAAACTAATTAGTATTAATTTAATTTTATATATATTTTGTTTCTCTTGAGATAAGCTCTTAATTATTTCTCTATGATATCATATCATTCTTTTAATTAGCACAAAAGAGATCAATTTTGCTACACATCATCATCACAATCACAATGGCGTAATAAAATATGACAAAGGATTGCATAATGAACAATATGTATCTGTATATGAATTTGTATACTTATCTCATGGGCTATGTTACGTACTTATGGTCCAATCCAACAATACATTTCTAAAAAAGAAAAGTGAGAGGTTCAATAATACACTAGCCTGTCGTATCTTGTTGCCAATCACCAAATGAATAAATACAATAGAAGAAGATGGTGATTGGAGTGAGAAGAAAAATTAAAGAGCAAGGCAAATTGATAAAAAGAAAAAAATAAAAATAAAAATTCAGGATAGGATCGTCAACTAGGCCGTGTAGAGATAGGCTTATCCTTGTCCTCGGGACTCCAAATTCCAAACTCTTGTAACCGCTTCCACTCGTCATGACTCACCACAAACCCAACCAACAACGGTTCACATGAGAAGACACCAAAAATTGTTACACAAATAATTGAGCCAAAAAAAAAAAAGAAGTTTATTATATATGTCAAGTTTGAACAGAAAAGAGATTCATTCAAGGGTCTGTGTTTCTGTATAATTACAGATAAACTTCTAACTTCAAACTTTGCATGATCCATAAATTAAGTTTATTATTAACCGTTTGACACATGTCACGTCCATTTGGGCCTTTTCTTACGTGGCATCTGTGGGCAAGTGCCACGTGGGAAATTCCCAAAGGGAAAAAGAGAGTGTCAGATTGCAAAGCTTACGTTAACTTTAGCTTTGGTAAGCTTCAAAGAGTGTAAATGGGGTAGGGTTGGATCAGCATTTGAATCCGTAAAACCGACAACTGCGGGTCCTATATTTGATTTTTCAATTCAATCCCATTTTATGCAACAAAGAAAAAATAATTTTAAAGTAATTAAAGAAAAATCATTAAGAGCCATCGTGAAGAAAGCACAAGTACATTAACAATATTGTAGCATTGAATTGAAATATGCATCTACAACATTCTAAATGTGACAACTTGTTATCTAAGAAAACCAGAATATAAGCAAATTAAGAAAACATTTAGTACTGTTTACAAACATTAATTTAAGTAAAGAAATTATAGCAAACATTAATGGAGGAATTCATTTATATAACCAGAATATAAGCAAATTAAGAAACCAATACAGAACTGTGTACAAACATTACTTTAAGTAGAGAGATTATAGCAAACATTAGAGGAATTTATTCTTACATGTAATTAAAAACGAAAAAAAAAATTGGAATTAGTTAATGCAAAATCGAAGAGGACAAGCATGGCGGCACCGGATAGTTGGAGAAGTGCCACCACCTTTACGTGCCTGCAAATGCAGCTCCTGTGGGACAACAAGTCTCACTCTCTTTCTCAAGATATATAACACACAATTTTGGGGGGGAAAAAAAATATTTATTTGCAAAAGATAAAATCATCAATGTGTAAATGCGTGTGAAAACTACAATATTGGAATTTTCTTGGTTTTTGTTTCTTCTTATCCACAACGGGCATCATTTTTTATTTTTATTTTTTTTTTATTTTTTACCGTTTGTATTCTTAAGGATTTCCGATCTCTTCCCCTCCTGTTATAAATTGGGGGACTTTGGGAGAGCTCTTGTATGAACTTCTCATAGTTGTTAATTTCAAGAATAAGGTTTTTTTTTTTTTTTCTCCCCCTTTTTTGTTCCAAAAACAAGTTTTAGCCATGGCTGCATCTTTCTCAGTACCTTCAATGGTAAGCTATAACTTGTAAACCCTCTATTATTATTTCTCCTTTCATATAGTTTGCTCTCAGCTTTCTTTGCTTGTTCTCTTACTCAGAAAGCTGATGAGTCTCTTGAGATATACTTGTGGCAACTTATGGTTTGCATGCAAGCATTTCTTGGGTATTTATTGAAGTTTCATATATGGTTTGAGTTTAGCTTGTCACAATAGTCTGTTCTTAGTGAAAAATCCTATTTTTAGATATCATATTCATGTATACAGACACACATACATATATTTATATATATTGTGGGCACAATCAACAGGTCACTAAGTATTACTGCATGTTAGCAGTTTGGTTTGTAATTTAGTGGCATGTGTGGCTAGCTAATTCAGTTCTAAGGGTCATAGATCTTTTAAGACTATATTTGCCCAAGAAGAGAAGCATGCTACATTTATCATTTATGCACAGCATAGGATAGTTTTGTTTTCCTTTTAGAAGCTGAGAGCCATTACCATGCAAGAATTTTCTTTTGTTAATATTTATCTTCTGATCTACTTTAATAGCTTTGGTATTCTACATTTGGTGGAGTTAATGGGTTAAACTACATATTATGAACAGATCATGGAGGAAGAGGGGAGGTTTGAGGCAGAGGTAGCGGAGGTGCAGGCCTGGTGGAACTCCGAGAGGTTCAATCTAACCCGGCGACCATACTCGGCCCGAGATGTCGTAGCCCTGCGAGGCAACCTCAAGCAGAGCTATGCCTCCAACGAGTTGGCCAAAAAGCTGTGGCGAACTCTCAAGACGCACCAAGCCAATGGCACGGCGTCGAGGACCTTTGGTGCACTTGATCCTGTCCAAGTCACCATGATGGCCAAGCACTTGGACACCATCTATGTCTCCGGCTGGCAGTGCTCCTCAACCCACACCACCACCAACGAGCCTGGTCCTGACCTCGCCGACTACCCCTATGACACCGTTCCTAACAAGGTCGAACACCTCTTCTTCGCGCAGCAATACCACGACAGGAAGCAAAGGGAGGCCCGGATGAGCATGAGCCGGGAAGAGAGAGCTCGCACGCCTTATGTTGATTACCTCAAACCGATCATTGCCGATGGGGACACCGGGTTTGGTGGCACCACCGCAACCGTCAAGCTATGCAAGCTCTTCGTTGAGCGCGGTGCTGCTGGTGTCCACATTGAGGACCAGTCCTCGGTGACCAAGAAATGCGGTCACATGGCGGGGAAAGTGCTCGTCGCCATCAGCGAACACATCAACCGGCTTGTTGCAGCCAGGCTGCAATTCGATGTCATGGGTGTCGAGACTGTCCTTGTGGCGAGAACCGACGCCGAGGCTGCGAATCTAATCCAAACCAATGTGGACACGAGGGACCACCAGTTCATCCTCGGAGCGACGAATCCGCACCTGAAGGGGAAGAGCCTGGTGACCGTTTTGGCTGAGGGGATGGTGGCGATTAAAACCGGAGCGGAGCTGCAGGAAATAGAGGACAACTGGATATCGATGGCCCAGTTGAAGACTTTCTCCGAACACGTGACGGACACTATCAAAAACTCAAATTTCAACGAGAACGAGAAGCGGTGGAAGCTGAACGAGTGGATGAACCACTCCAGCGTCCACAAATGCCTCTCGAACGAGCAAGCCCGGGAGATCGCGGACAAGCTGGGGCTGAAAAACCTCTTCTGGGACTGGGATTTGCCCAGAACCAGAGAAGGGTTCTACAGGTTCAGAGGCTGCGTGGACGCGGCCATCGTTCGCGGGTGGGCATTCGCACCGCACGCCGACCTGATATGGATGGAGACGGCGAGCCCGGACCTGGCGGAGTGCACGAAGTTCGCGGAGGGGGTGAAATCGGAGCAGCCGGAGATAATGCTGGCGTACAACCTGTCGCCGTCGTTCAACTGGGACGCGTCGGGGATGACGGACCAGCAGATGATGGAGTTCATACCGAGGATAGCGAAGCTGGGATTCTGCTGGCAGTTCATAACGCTGGCAGGGTTCCATGCGGATGCGCTGGTGGTGGACACGTTCGCGAAGGATTACGCGAGGAGGGGAATGCTGGCTTATGTGGAGAGGATCCAGAGAGAGGAGAGGAACAATGGTGTCGACACTCTCGCTCATCAGAAGTGGTCTGGTGCTAATTACTATGATCGCTATCTCAAGACTGTCCAGGGTGGCATTTCTTCCACTGCTGCTATGGGCAAAGGCAAGTTTTTTTTTTTTTTTTTTGAAAAAAAAGAAGAAAGGAAAAATTAATTTGAACACATATATATTTTTAAAAAAGATAAAATAAATTTTTTTTTAAGAAGAACACCGTGATCATTAAAAAAGTCAATTAACAAATTTTTTTTTTTTTTCTAATTTGAAAAAGTAAATGCTTAAAGAAAGGTCATTTATTCCCAAAAAGAAATTGGTCGATTATTTTATGCAAGTCACAATTTTTAAAGCAATTGACATAAGAATTTTAAATATTTATAAATAAGAAAATGACAACACGTTAAATTGGTTAGAACCCTTAACTTTATTTTTGTTAATGACTACATGTTCCACGCGTTGAAATGGTAGGAGCAGAAAGCGTCTATGTAAAAAGTCTTAACTTGTATCCACCGCCACCTAAATTGTTAGATTGAGGTGGTTTAATTACGTGTTTGGTAAGTGAGAAGAATGTAAAACTCGTCACTCAATATTTCTGTTGAACTTAAAAAGAAAGGGGTTATTAATAAGGAATAAACTGATTTGTTGGTAAAAGGAGAGATGTTCAGAGATATTTGTTGTGGGTTTTGTGTAGGAGTGACGGAGGAGCAGTTCAAAGAGAGCTGGACCAGGCCAGGAGCAGTGGACATGGGTGAAGGAAGTGTTGTGGTTGCCAAATCAAGGATGTAAGAGAAGCCTTCCATCCAACCAGCGAGACATGAAAGAGTTGTGGTTCCCGGTTACCATGCTAGCTTTGCCCATTTCCTATATTAAATGGGATTTTTGTGTGGGGGTGGGGGGGGGGGGGGGGGGGGGGGGGGGGGCTTGGGGTAGAGAATAATCAGTTGCAAAATAATATTTACAGGCAACTGGGTCATTCTAAGTTTTTTTTTTTTCCTTTTCTTGGGGTGTTACATATATATTTGTATGTTTTCTAGCACTTCTTAATTCAGCTCTCCATTTGCAGAGAGCAGGGGACATAACTTGTTTCGTGTCGTGCTTGTTGTAATTGAGTTCTTTCTTTTCAATCCTTTTCGAGTATGAAATTACTTGTCATTATTAAGCACGGCTCCACGGTTTTTTTTTTAATTTTTTTTTTTTTCCCTAAAGAAGAATGGCTCCGGTTCCAAATGGAAGAAACATATTAATAATAAAATAAAATATTGAACATGAACAGTCAAATCAAAGGCCTCGAAAATTGATCATTCAACACCAAAACAGAGAAAAAAAGCATGGAAGTTAGAAATATACGAGCTTTTGAGACATGTTTATGCACTTAACAAAAGATAATTATTAGAGACCCAACAAATAAAATTTTAAAAAAAAATCTGAAAATGAAGGTACGAAGAAAATTGGTAATACTTGAAATATATATGTTCAATGCCAAGAACGACAACACTAATAGCAATCAAAGTTGAGCTAAAAAGGATATGTTAACTTTTCAGATAGAAATTCTCCAAGTCAAGGATTACAATTGCATCAGATCTGGAAAATAGCCTAAAAGCAAGAACAAATCTGAACAATTTGTCTACTCTCAGTATTCTGTGCACATGAGCGTTTCATCAATAGAAAAGTTGTGAGATGAAACGACAAGAAAGATAGATGGCAAACGACAAGTCACTTGTCGGGTGCTAGACAAAATAACAGAGGAACCCCTGCAGTTTTATTATAATAATGACCAAGTAATGGTGAAAATCACTCAAACAAGTAGTATGTGATTTTATTATTCCTAAAATATTTCAATATTTCAATTTCACTGAAATAAACATGGAATTTTGGATAACTTTTACTTAAAAAAAAAAACTCTTGCAACGGTAATAAGGTGTTTTAACCATTTCAATCAGAATTTCGATTAAAAATAAATAGAAAAAGACTACATGATTATCGTAAATGGAAATTTTCAAAATTTAAGGGGGCAAATAAGTGTTTTGTAAATTTTCAAAATTTGTTCTGAGCAAACAAATTTTAACCAGCCTCATTATCTTTAGTAGTCTAAGCCTCCGTTTAGCAAAACGGTTTGAGTTAAGATTTTTAAGTTGAGTTGAAGATAAGTTAAGTTGAGAGTTTGAGTTGTGCATTTGGTAAAAAGTTTGAATTGAAAAGTTTAACTTAAGTTGAGTGTTTGGATGTAAAAAGTTTGAGTTAAAAAGTTTAACTTGAGTTAGGTTGGATGTAAAGAGTTCAAGTTAAAAAGTTTAACTTTAAAAGATAAGTTAACATGCTATTGTAGGTTGTGAATGGAAAAATGAAAAAAATAAAATAAAGTAAAATAAAAACACACATCAACAATATTCATTAAAACCTTTTACAATATTTTTTACATAGTCATAAAATACAACAACAAGAATTACAATTTTGCTTTTTAAAAGTGCTAATATAAAAAACATGAAATTCTCGTCCTAATCTAGTTTAAATAGATAAAATTAATCCAACGGTCGAAAATTTTAGCCTATGTTTGGTGATTGAGTTTAACTCAAACTCAACTCAAATTTTTCATCTCAATTTTTGTCTTTTTCTGAAAAGTCAATAAAATTTATAACTATTTTTTAAAAAATCAACTCGACTCAAGCTTAAAAATTTCATCTCATCTCAAACTCAAACTCAACTCAAACACCAGACGAACTTAACTTTATTAATGAGATAAAATATAGAAGTGTTATTATAGAACTCCACTTTTCTCAAAGATAGAAAACTATAATCAGTCGATCACTCTTTTAAGCGTTAAATTACATTTAAAAATTAATCTTTTTAGGCGAAAATTGATTTTAAACAAGTATTTTCCACAAATTTACGATTTTTTTGTTCTTTGGCTTAAATTCTATGCCTATAGTACATGAAATTTAGGGAGAAACAAACAAACAGAGGAGAGAGAATGGGATTTTTAGAGAGAGAAACAAACAAACAGAGGAGAGAGAGTGGGAGAGAGAAAATGTCGGGCGGCCTCATTCGGATCCTCGTCGTCGTCGGCCTCATCCCCGTCTCCGTTCTCCTTCACCTCCCCCGCCACCCCGGCATTCGAATCCACCACGACCCACGACGGAGGACCTGGGAGGCCACGTACGTCGCGACCTAGGGCGGAGGGCCGCGTGGGTAGTCCTCGGCGCCGTGAGATTCAGACGACTACCAGGACCGCGAGCCGGCATCCACAACATCACGAGCTCACCGGCGTCAATGACATCGCGAGCTCGCTGGCATCCACAACATCGCGAGCTCGGATCAATGTCGCCGATGACTCCGTAGCTGCCTGTCCCTTCCACCGCCTCGCGAGGCTTTTCTGGTTCGTCCGGCGGGTTGCAGTCAACCGAGCAACAGGGAAGCAGTAGATAGGCGAGGAGGGAGGGAGAATTTGGGCGGTGGATGCACAGTGCTCGTCGAAACCAAGGACAGTTTTACATGGGTTGGGCTCACAGTAAACCAAGTTTGGTTTAGTGTATAACGGTTCAGTGGAGAGTTGGAACGAAACTTGTTTGCCAAATGAGTTAAGTTGAGTTTGAACTAAAAAATTTGAATTCAAACTGTTGACTCAAACACACCCTAAAAAAAGCATGATTTTTGCATGCCTTTTGTGCAAGGGTTTGGATTGTAAAATTTTAATTTGAATTAAATTATGTTTTTGGTACGACGTTTGAATTTTTAGAGATAAAAAATGTAAAAACTTGAATGTGTTCGGAAAAAAAATTCAACTTGACTTTTGTTTTGTTCGTATCGAAATTTTACGTAATTTAAAAAAATAATCATTTAATTTAAATTTATATATGTAAAATTATGAGTTTTTAAAATTTAAATTATAAAATTGTAATAATAACTGATTATTGGGTTAGTCATTTTAGGATATATATCATGGTGCCAAACGTCCCCTTTTATCTTCTGAGAAAGCAAATTTCTTCGTGCCAAAAAAATCAGTTTCAAACGGAAAAAACAGTGTGCACAAACACGTAGTTCAAATATCTGTCAAAGCCAAGCTCTCCTTTCCCTACCGGTTTCTCTAACAGGTTTCTTTTGCTCGACTTGCGCTATCTTTTCACGTTTGTTCCATTTCCATTTGTTTGGTTGCTGAGGGGGGGGGGGGGGGGGGGGGTTGTTGTGGGAAAGAAGAAATACTTGCATGTCTTAATGGACAATTCCTTTCCAACGCAGCATAGTTTATTCGTAATATTTATTTTTCTTCTTCTGATATGTACGATTGAGTTAAAATTGTGTAAAGACACTCTCTAATCTTAACCTTAAATAAAAGGTTTTCGTTTTGTTACTATTGTCGTTGTTGCTTTTGTTACACACTAGATGTTTGATGAAAGTCCCCAGACGCCATCTCTCTAGTTTTGCAGTGTCTAGTTCACTAATTAATAGTTAAACTAGTGAGTGTGACTTAGCTCAATTAACGTAGTCAATTTTAAGGGCACGTGATTAGTGATCATATAAATTATCTTCAGTTTACCTTTCTATGTGTCGGTCAGATCAATGTGGTACGCAGTGTCCTGTCCAAATTCTTGCACATTCCGTCTGAGAACTCCTCACAGCATTAAGTTTCTTCAGAAGTATTCGGTTCCAAGTAGTTTTTGCATACGTGCTTCGTTGTCGGATCATAACAATGGTGCTAAAGTGGAATACACTCCTTGGTTGATTGCTGGATTGGGAAATCCCGGGAATAAGTACCACCGGACTAGGCACAATGTAATAGTTTACGTGTGAGAATTTTCTTGCTCTGATTAAGTAATTTTTATAGCGGCGGTTGATCTAGTGTTATTGTGGAATTTTGCATATCAGGTTGGTTTTGAAATGATCGACACCATTTCTGAAGCACAAGGCATTGCCATGAATACAATACAATCAAAGGCCTTGGTTGGAATAGGTGGGTCTTAAGCCGATTCCCTCCAAATCGTAGCTTTTGATTTCAAGATTCTGCTGAGTTTCATGTCTATCTATACTCATTTTATTTTATCAGTACAGGTTCAATTGGGGAGGTACCAATTTTGCTGGTGAAGCCTCAAGCATATATGAATTTTAGTGGAGAAACGTTTGTTCAGATCACATACTTGTTCCTTTTCCTGCTACTTTATGGTCTTTAAAGTCTTTGTGATACCGAAAATTAAGTTGAATCAGATCTTATTATGGGACCTTTTTTTATGCGTTCCAAGTAAACGGATCACTAGATTGTGTTACACACACCATTATCTTATAAGAGCCGTTATCCTGATTGTCCTCTTCTGTTATTGACTTTTATTTCCTTTGTTGTTGTTAAGATTGGCCCACTTGCTGCACACCATCCAATACCCGTACGCCATATATTATTGGTAAGTACTTTGATAAGTGTAGATTAAGCAAGTAAATAGATGGCTTCTTAAGTAAATCACTAAAATATGATGTAAAGTATTTCTACCTTGCTCGTGTAGGTTTTTGATGAGATGAGCTTACCTAATTGATGAGGACATCAAGGCTCAAAGGAATACTCACGAACCAATTAAAGTTCCAGTTGGTCTGGTGACGAGGGCTTGAGCTAAAAGATTTAAAGAAGAGCTGAATAACTTAGTCCGGAGAGTTCTACAACAAGAAGAGAGTGTGTTCACTACTGATGGTGAACAAACACTGATTTTACTCATCAAAGTTGATCCGGAAGAGAGCCAAGGCTGATGTGGATGTTTGTTTTCCAACAAAAAATCAAGTCAAGATTACGTTTTCAACAACGTAACAAAAACCGATACCAAATCTGGAAACAACAACCCAAGATCTTTCATGTTTGATGGAACCCGCGACCTGTTGCTTAGCAAAGCAAGAACCTTGGTATGGTGAAGACGCCACAATTGGTTATGAAAGTCCGTTTGATAAGTCGATTTGAACGCCACAAGGAATCTTTGATAAGTTCGAATAAGTTTCTTCAAGAACTCAAGAAGAATAACTCATAATATGAATAAACATCAAAAACTGTCTTCCATTATCTGAAAATTAGCCATATATATAGCCGAAATCACAATTTGTAAAATTTATAATCTACCCTTTAAGATAAACACGCCTATAATATAATATAATCTAGATAAAGATACTAAAATTCAAATTTTAAATTGAAACTTAAAACCAAAATAAGATTACAAAAAAATCAAATCTTGATAAGATCTTCCAAACTTCTAGAATCTTGAACTTCTTGAAATCTTGAAAACGTAATCTTGACTTGATTCTTTGTTGGAAAGCAAACGTCCACATCAGCCTTGGCTCTCTTCCGGATCAACTTTAATGAGTAAAATCAGTCTTTGTTCACCATTAGTAGTGAACACACTCTCTTCTTATTGTAGAACTCTCCGGACCAAGTTATTCAACTCTTCTTTGAATCTTTTAGCTCGAGCCCTCGTCACCGGACCAACTGGAACTTGAATTGGTTCGTGAGTATTCCTTTGAGCCTTGATGTCCTCATCACTAATGGTGTTATGAGAATTCAGCAAAAAGAAGGCCATGGCCATCACAATGGGTATGTCTGAATGCCATTGGTCAAAGTGCTTTAAATTATCCGCCCCTCTCCTCACTTATCCCTAACTAATTTCGTGTTTATTTCAATCACTCAAGAATATGAACATTTTTAATTTGATCCCTTGCTTCATAGATGGAATGCAAATCATTTGAGGATCTAATGGTTGGTTTATCAGTAAATATTCGATCAAGGAACTTTATGGATTGCAGATGTGAAAGAAACCACTTCTGATTCATTTGCTTTAGAAACGACTATTTCATATGAAATACCTTGCATCTTCTATGATCGATATCTTTTCTTGATGTTCCATTCATAACAATTCAACGATGACATAGCTATCGACGGAATAAGTCCTGCCTTTGGATGTATATAATTAAGTCATGTGGGCTCTTTAAGGCAATTGAATAGTTCTCAGTGAGATTTCCTCATCACTTTACAAACCAACAAGCATCCAGGGCTGCAAACAAAGGCATTAACTTAGTGTTAATATTTCCCTGCTGGTATAATTGCCGTATTTGGGCCCTTTTTCGTAATCATATTTTATATTCACATATGATCTCATGCCTGTATGGCTTATAATTTGGTTATCTCCTTGTTGCAGAGTAAAGAGTGTAATGGGCCACCTGGATGGTTGCCGTGGCTTTCCCCGGTTGTGTATAGGTTTGTTTCTCGTGATTTTCTGCTGGCATATGATCATCCTTGGGCTTTTCCTAAAGTGAATAGATCAAATCTGTAATGGACTCCACTGTAATTTTTTTTTTCTTTTTTTCAATTGCAGGTACGGGGAATCCACCAGGCAGTATGGACATGAGGGCTTATCTTCTTCAGAAGTTCAGCACTGTAGAAAGACAACTGGTAAATACTGTGTGAACTAAACCACAGGGTAAAGTTGCAAGCACTTAGCAGAAGACTAAAATATTGTCGTTGATGACAAAACATAAGACGAATCCATTTGGTTTCGTTTTGCTAATCTGCCTGAGGTCCTGGTCATATTCGTGACAATCTACCTGATAATAACGTGTGAAACGACATTGGCTTATTTGCTGCATTGGTTTCTGCATGATGCGGGTTCAGACACATACATTCTGTATATCTTTGACATGTCTGCAGAGCAGATTCTTATTGAACCGAGATTTTGTTTTGGTATTTGCTATTGCTGTTTGGACAGATTGATGAAGCACTCGAGCAAGGGGTTGAGGCTGTGAGGAATCTGGTGCTCCATGGATTCAATAATTCTATATGTCGATTTAAGGGGTGTTTGGTGTGTAAGTTTGAGTTAAGATTTGTAAGTTTAAATAGTAAATTTTTTTGAATTTTCAGAAAAGACAAACAACTTTTTGGGGAAAAAGACAAAAAATATGATGAAAAAAGTACAGTTTAGTTTAAACTAAACTCATGGCCAAACAAGGCCTTAATTTGGGGCAGAAATGCAAGTATCACAGAGTGGAATTTTTAACATGAAAAGAGTGTGAACTAGTGGATTATGTAGCTTCTTTGCAGGGAATTTTCTCGCCTTGCATCATCTTATTGATATGCATCTATGTTCCATTTGCTGCTTTCATACCTTCACTCCCAAATATTGCTAACCATTAAAATGTGTCTGTGTCTTCTGAGCTTGTTTGGAGAAGATCTTGTCTGATAATCCGCTTTGATAGATTCTTCTAAACATTTTTTTTTTGTGCCCCCACAAAAATAGTTTTAGGGATAGAGAATAGTATATTTAGATAAATATAATTTATCCTCGGCATAAATCCCACATTAAATGAATTACCTATATGCCTTGTGACCGTGGTCTGTCATCAAGAATTGACTTGAATCCAATACTTTATGAAGAAAAATGAGTAATCCACCGTTTCACTAGATAACCGGTGGTCCTATTTTTTTTATATTTGGTGCCAGGAGATGCCTTCAACACAAGTACTCAACAATCTTACAAGCCAAAAAAAAAAAAAAAAAAAAAGAAAAAAAAAGAAAAAAAAAAAAAAAGGAAAAGAGGTGATGGCGGGGTTATTTGAATCGTTCATGTGCAAATTATTGGCTTTGTCTTTAATGACACCTTAATCAAGGACACCATGCTGTTTCTTTTTGGCAATATAAAAGCTGTTCATTATTTAACCCTTTTCGAACATATGCACTTTTTCCTATTATATATATTAGATCATGTGTAACTGTCCAACGTAAACGTGGCGGGTTGAAGTAATTGTAGGGTAAAGCATAAGGGCAATTGGGTCAATTCAACTAGAAACAGGCAGTTACTCTACTTAATTCAATGTCTTATTCCCCACAACTACTGTATGTTGGTGTTAGCTGAGCTGTGCCTGTACCCATCCCTCTCTATAAACCTCAAAAACAAACAATGCTCAAGTCATTGCCACACTGAGAGAGAGGAAGATCTGGACACTGAAAACAGAGAGCTGAGGAAAAATGAGAGAGCCAATAATGGACGCTTCTTCAATGGCGCAGCCACCGCCACAGGCATTGCTGGAGAGGCTCAAGGACTACGGCCAAGAGCACGCTTTCGACCTCTGGGACGAGCTCTCCGCCGACGAGCGCAGCCAATTGGTCAACGACATCGAAAGCCTGGATCTCTCCCGGACCGACCGGATCATCCGCTGCTCGCTCCGCTCCCACGGCCTCCCCGCCGCCGTTATCGAGCCCGTGCCGGAGGGCTGCGTCTCCACCGTCGAGGAGCGGAGGTTGGAGGATCGCGAGCGGTGGTGGAAGACCGGGCTTAAGGCCATTTCGGAAGGCAAATTGGCTGTTTTACTCTTGTCCGGCGGCCAAGGAACCCGGCTCGGGAGCTCCGATCCGAAAGGTTGCTTCAACATCGGACTTCCGTCGGGGAAGTCGCTGTTTCAGCTTCAAGCCGAGAGAATTCTGTGTGTTCAGAAGTTGGCTTCGCAGGGAAAGGGTGAATCTTCGGTGCAGATACATTGGTACGTTATGACTAGTCCTTTTACTGATGAATCGACGAGGAAGTTCTTCGAGAGTCATAAGTACTTTGGGCTTGAATCTGAGCAAGTCACGTTTTTTTCAGCAAGGGACGATCCCTTGCGTCTCGAATGACGGTAGATTTGTCATGGAATCTCCGTTCGGTGTGGCGAAAGCTCCCGACGGGAATGGCGGAGTTTTTTCGGCTCTCAAGATGTCGAAATTGCTGGAGGACATGTCGATGAGAGGTGTTAAGTACTTGGATTGCTATGGCGTGGACAATGCGCTGGTCCGCGTCGCTGATCCGACTTTTTTGGGCTATTTCATCGACAAAGGCGTGGCTGCCGCTGCCAAGGTTGTCCGGAAGGCATATCCGCAGGAGAAGGTCGGCGTGTTTGTCCGCCGAGGAAAAGGCGGGCCGCTCACCGTAGTCGAGTACAGCGAGCTGGATCCTTCTCTGGCCTCAGCGATCAATCAAGAAACAGGTCGGCTCCGATTTTGTTGGAGCAATGCGTGTTTACACTTGTTTACTCTGGATTTCCTTCACCAAGTTGCCAATGGACTTGAGAAAGACAGTGTATACCATCTAGCCGAGAAGAAGATCCCTTCGATTCACGGTCACACGATCGGATACAAACTCGAGCAGTTCATATTCGATGCATTTCCTTATGCGCCTTCGACGGCGCTATACGAGGTGTTGCGGGAAGAAGAGTTTGCCCCCGTGAAGAATGCGAACGGATCGAACTTTGACACCCCAGACAGCGCCAGGCTCCTCGTCCTCCGGCTTCATTCTCGTTGGGTGGTCGCAGCAGGTGGATTCTTGACACATTCAGTGCCGTTGTATGCGACCGGCGTGGAGGTCTCGCCGCTGTGTTCGTATGCGGGAGAAAATCTGGAGCCTATATGCCGTGGTAGAACCTTTCATGCCCCTAGTGAGATCACATTCTAGATAGGTAATAAGCAAATTCCACAATTTCAAAATAGGTTTCTTATCTCATGTTCTGAGATGGAAAATTAGAGTGAAGTGCTGGTGTATTGATTACGCGTAATGGGATTTTTGGACATGGTTTGATTTTATCAATATTGTGATGTGCAATTTTAATCTTGAGATTTGATTCCTTTGGTGTTAAAAATAAACAAATAGATAAATAAAAGCCTTTCTTTTTCTGTGTCTTAGTTGATTCTGAAGTCCTATTCCTGAATGCTGCTTGTATACTTGTGACATGTATATATATATATATATATATATATATCTTCTTAATTGATTATAGGGAATTGTCCATCTTTCTTCCTAACTATGAAGTAGGAAAATGTTCTGGTTTCTCATGATTTTGGCTAATTCAGACTATATCTACTGAAAATCGTTACCATGGCTAGGCAACATGGCAACCACCTCCAAAGCCCAGCCCCGCCCCGCCCCAACCTGCGTTGCCACTACACACCAAACGGTCTTAGGCATATTTAAGGTTAAACATTAAATGTACTTACTTAGGTTTTCTATTAAGATATTAAGGACTACATAATATTTCAGCGAATTTAAACTCTAGATGTTGTAAGTTGTAACATCATCAATACAGCAAATCCAAACAGCAGGGTTGCATGAGTTTGTTTTGTGGGATCAGATCTGTTGAGAGTTCCGATCTAAAGTCCATTTCACCTTTTGGAGTCATCTAACATTGTCAAGATCGGGTGTCTCTTGCTGCCTCTGATCATTCTTGGTGAATTAGGAACTCAATTGAATATGACTATATAACTAAATCTGATAGCTTTGAGATAAAGGAAGAATCGGCTTAAAATCTGTTACTTTCTTTTTTTTTGCCCCCCTCTATGGTCAGATCTATATGGATCTTCTCTTTTCAAAAAGTAAAATTTACTAGAGACACGTATGGAATCATTAGGATTTAGGAGATATGAACAAGCTGGCAGGTGGAATGTTACGTTAGAAAGTGTCTTAAAGAAGGGTGAAAGCTTTGAAAATTTAGTGGGGTCACTACTCTAGTAGAAGTAAAGTCAAGAGGGTTGGTCCAGAAATGTACAAAGCTTTGGTGGGTGTTTTTGATTTTGACACTAGTGGTTGTGGTTGCTTTGCGTAATTTGATAACCCAATTATTTTCTCTACCATAATAAATACTTAGACAGAGAGATTTAACTAGCAGCTGACATTGAAATACTGCCCAATTAGGATTTGGAAGGACAAGGGGGCTACAACACTATCCTGACGCCTATGTTTTGTAGAGTGAAAAAGAGTGACCAAGGAAGTTAGACGAGGGATAATGTAAAATATATTAGATTAGACATTTGACAACAGTGAACAAGCAGATAGAACTAATATACCTTTTTTTTTTTTTTTTTTTTGGTCGACTTAAAAAGAGGTTCATTAGTGTTAACCCTAAAATAAGACTAGATAATATCGACCACAAAAAGAAGAAAAAAATCCATCCTTACTGAAACAATGGTACTTATTACTTTAATTATAAAAAAAATGGTACCTATTACTTTAATAATGTACCTATTACTTTCCAATCAACAGAAAACTGACACATAATCATGTGTGATTGGAGTTGAATTTTCAATAGCTAATAAAGTACCCTATTATTTTGCCCAGGTTAGTACTAAAGTCTCATTTTTTTTCCCTCCATGATTTCTTCTAATTTATATGTGTCGGCTACCGGAAAAAAAAAAAAAAAAAAAAAAAAAATTCAGAACTTACCAACAAGAATGAGAAGCAGTTTCCCAATTCATCATCTATGAAACAGTGAAACACATGGTTTGCTCCTCCAAACTCTTAAATTGCATGAAAAAAGAAAAGCTCTATAATATAGGGCGAAGAAGCTTTTTCCAAGCATTAGTATGTTCTGTTAATTATTGTGTCTCCAAAACCCAATACATAAAAACTAAGAATTGAAAAAAAAAAAAAAATTCCCTTTTTTCACTTTTACCAAAAGAAATAAAGATAAAAAGAACTAAATTAATCCTCTAAGACAGAGTATTATGTGGAACAAAAGAAACAAGTGCACCTTGCAAAAAGGGAGAGTGATGATGGTTGTCTTCTCTTTGCATTTTTATTTTGTGTTCATAATAATTTTACTTGGATTTCCAAGGTTTCAAAATGGAGAGGACGACAATGATTGCAATAACCAGAAGCAAAATAATGGAAATGATCATGCATTTTCTTGACCTCTTTTGCAAGCTTTTTGCCGTTTGAAGAGCGTCTGTTCCAGATCGCACATGGTCCACTGCATTTGTTACCTGTCCAAATATCACCAAAAAAAAAAATATTAAAAAAAATAAAAAAACTAGCACGACTCATTTGCCATCCAACTAGTAACCATTGTTCAAGCAAAAAATAAAAAATAAAAAATAAAATAAAAAAAAGCAACCTAATTTTCAAATGGAATAATGGTAAGATCAATTTAACTTTTGTCTCAATTTTTTAATACTGACCGTCATAACATAAAAGTTACAATATTTTAATTGATAATCATTTACAAAATTATTATGTCAATCAATATTACAAAATCGTATTTGTTAGTAAAAAAATGATCGATGAGCTAGTATTTGGGACACCACTCTTCCGAATATGATAATAGCGAAATGCCTACTAAACCAAAGCTTAATTTTTGTGATGATAAGAGAAGGATTAAAAAAAAAAAAGTGTTCACCAATAGTGAATTACTACTTATGTGACAATGCAAGTATCACCAGCATAGCTATTAAAGCTTAAGGCTAAAAAATAATGTAAATAAACAAAATGAGCCTATTAGTGAGGAACATGCATTCTTATCCTCATTTTAGGTTGTGTGGGGTCCTCAACCCAAAAAACAACCCCAGCCCATTCTGATTAGGACAACACCAGCCCAGTCGGTAGTTTGGGTGGGGGGGGGGGGGGGGGGGGGGGGGGCGCGGCGGGGCGGGGGTGTGTGGGGTGTGGTGGGGCGCGGGCGGGCGGTGGGAGAAGAAGAAAAAGAAACCTTTTTGTGGTTAGAAGGAGTAGCATGCTGAGAGATATTTTAAGTCGGTATGTGCATAAAAACCAGAGAAATTTTATCCCAAAAAAAAAAAAGAGAAAAAAGTAAATAACATTTTCGTAGTAAGTAATTAAAGTAAATAACATGTTTTAAAAGTATCTAAAATAACTAATAAAATTTACTAGATAAATAATTTATTTCTTACAAGTATTTCTCATGAATATATTTATTATACTTCTAATTTAAGTGAACTTTAACCTTAAATTTTGAATCTAAAAGTGGAGAATTGCTCAACAAAAAGACAAACAAGGTTGTGTTTGGGTTTAACCTTTACAAACTCTACAGCTTAAAAGTGAAGATTTTGAAATGAAAAAAAACAAAAACAAAAAAAAAAAGAAAGAAAAGAAAAGATTTCCGAAAAAAAAGGTCAAAAGTCAAAAGTCAAAGCATATCGGTTTTTCTTGAGTTCTCTGTTCTAAAATATTTGCCAACTAACGTCATCAACTACTAACGAGGACAAGTGTACATGATTATCAATTTCTAACTCATCTTTTTTTTTTTTTTTTTTTTTCAAGTTCTTCTACCGACTGAACATTTTGCCTTTTTTTTTTTTTTTTTTTTTTGCGGATATTTAGGCATTAAGAGAAAATGAAGAGAAAAAGAAAGAATAAATGGCATAAGGAAAAAAAAAAAAAAAAGAGAAGAGAAGAGAAGAGAAGAAAAGAAAAGTGACTTGTACATTAGATCAAGTGGCAAAGGTCATATTAGTCACATGGCAAACCAAATTAAAAGTGCCTAACCCCAAAAGCTCAGTATGAGGACAATTTATAGTGGTTTTTCAAAAATCTACATCCACAAACCCAAAGACACACTACCACTAACCCCATAACCAAGCTTCATCATCACAAAAGAACGGGCTAAAAAATCATAAGGGTAAAAATCAAACCAAATAAGTAAGAGGACACACTTCTAAGAGAGTTAACGAAAACATATCCTTATAGAGTCCTATGTCACTAATATTATACATATACATATATATACCCATATCCATATTATGTATATAAATGATCAAGGGACAAAGGGAGAGCTCAACCACCCTTGTCACTCTTCCATGTTTTGAGGAAGCCTACAACTATAACAGCTACTGATGTAGGGGCTAGAATGCTATTAATTTGGACAACTTGTAATTCTCTTTCTTCATGTCGTTTTTAGTTATTTAGAAGAAGTCTTTGGTCGTTGAGCATTTGTAGACGTTTTAATATTTATGTTTGGGTGTTTAGTCGTTTGGGTTACTTTCGTATTTTGCTAGGTTATATTTAAGCTGTATTGGGGAGTCTTTGGGGGTCAGCTTTTGAGAGAGAATTTCAGAAAATTGTATTGAATCTTTTGAGAGGTGCGCCTCTTCGGAGCTTTGAGCTCGGTTCAACTATGGATTTGGCTTGGTTCTTCCTTTCCGCTGCATCAGCTACTATTAGTAAGAGAGTGATTATGGCAATGCACAGTAATTTTCTGGAGTTCCTTTGCATTTTGAAGTACAGTGTTCCCTCTTTGGACATGACCAACAGTATGCGTGACCTGAACAACATCCCCACCGACGCACGGCGCCACCAGACCAATGCACATTTCTGGGGTAAACATCATGCAAATACACATCCTTGGTATGCAAATATAGGTTTTGAACAAACCTGATTCTCGATGTTGTCGATGATCTCTCCCTGCGCTTCAACTAGGACCGCCATGTCCATGTAGATCTGAGAAATGAATGGGAATCATGTTGTTTGTGAAATGTTCGACAGTTACTGTCCATTTTATGTTGTGTGCAAGTACCTGGTGTAAGTCAAGAAGCTTTTTCTCTATTTCTTTCACAGCATCATGTCTCTCCTGAATTTCTTCCAAAGTTCTTAGGACCTTGAATCAAATTTCTGAATCAGAAGAAGCTCCAAGGTTTCAAACCAATTGATGATCAAGTAAAAGGAACAAAGTAACACACCTGCCCTCGTCCCGATTCTTGAATTGCCTTTTGAAATATTTGCTCGCTGTTTCCGGTTTCTATGAGGTTGTCAATTGTCTGACATAGAAATTCAAACCATGTTGTTATGATAAAAATCCAAGTTTAACTTCAAGATCCGATATCAGGATTTGGTACACACCCCTTCATCTGGTTTGCTTCCAGTAACTGAACAATCATATTTACACAAAAATAAAGTTCACTTTGTCAAAACATAATCAACCATTACACCATTGCAAAACACTAGATTAAGCCGTATAGTTTTAACAAAAAGAAAATGGCAATTTATTCATATATTTAGGTTTCCAAACCTGTAATGACTCTTCTCTCCACAACCTCGCGATATTCATCTTGGATTCTTTGTCTGAGGGTCTAAGAAATAGTTCACCCGTGAGAAGAAAGTGGAAACCAATTCACCAAGAACAAATGCGACATACCTGAAAGTCAATCATTATGTCCCTGAACTTTTTTGTCAAAGAACTGCCATTCAAAAATTTGTTTATACGTCAGCTTATTAGTATCAGTCTAAAGAAATGAGTTTAACATTATTTGAAAAATAATTTTTAAAAAAATAGGGACTCGTTTTGGACTTTGTCATGTTTGTCCTTGCTCTGTCGACACCTGTTCCTTTTTCACATCCAGGCTTCTGTCTGTTGGCTAAGTTCTGGAGGAACAAATAACTTCAGTAAAAAACTTAAGAACATGCTAATTATTCTTGAAAAAAAAAATACTAGGGACAACAGATTTTTACTTCTTTGTTTATGGCTTCTAGTTTTGCTTTGACACCACCTGCAATCTTTCCCACTTCATCAATGTCTTTCTCCATGCGCTTCTTGATCACTGAATCACAGCAATCACACAGTTGCCAGAGAAGGTGGAACTAAAATCAGAACTCCATAGACAGAATATAGGGAGGATTTCCATCTCACTAACTGAACAAGGCCAAATGCGTATCCAACTTGGTCAACGGTGACTCAAAGTTACGTGTTTTAGACCTAAGCTTAATTACCTTTCATAGCTGAAGCTTTAGTTACGGACTTTGACTCCTCATTGGCATCCTGTAGAAAGTACAAATTAGAGTTTAAAGTTACTTGCTGTCTTATTCACTCACATGCCTAAAAGAACTTTAAAATACGGAAGACCTTCTTAGGTTTAATCCAAAGTTTATGTTCACGTTAATGACATTACCAGGAAATTCTCAGCGCATCTTAAGTTAGGAAGCTTGAATGCACATCTTTTGTATAGAAAAGAAAACAATAATCTGATTTTCTCCGACGAGGAAAAAAGAACGTAGCCTGAGCCTCAAAGTTCGGTATGTTATGCTATTTTATTTGCTTTACCAAACAAAATTAATTTCAAGTTCTGTGCTGAACTCTCAGTTTTCATCTTTGTAAAGTCAGTCTAATGCTTTAACAGTTTTCATAGAGCCACAGCCACAGACTTCCTTAGAGGGATAATCAAAATCAACCGACACTACAAAGCATTGGATTAGAAATTTACAGACCTGAAGTTTCTTAAGTAATCCAGAGAGCTTATCCACCTGTTTCTCAACCTCTTGTATCTGAATCACAAAAGAACAGAAGGTAAATAAGAGCATAAAAAACCTGACGTAACTAAAAGAGACAACAAGAGAGACCTGCTTATTAAAAGCTTCCATTCCAATATTGGCATTGCTCCGTTGAACTTGCCTTCCCATTTCAACATCATCTTCTCTGGAAGGCTGGCCTTTGGCGTCTCCAACAAATGAATCCTAACGCATAACAACAAAAATTAGCAAACAAAGTGGAAATTTTGTTCCACATATGAGATGACAAATTATGATAACTTGTATAATTTGGAAATTGGTGTGATGTAAACTGGTACTTTATTTCCTTGATGTGAACATAGTTACAAGAAAATGACTGACACAAAGCTTCCATAAGAGAATCATGTAGGAATGTTTGGGTGCCAAGAAAAAACTTAAAAAACCATGTAATTGCATATTAAACATATATATATATATATATATATATATATTTTCATATGGGACCAGTCAACTGAGATATAATTGTCAGAGACCCCCGCAAAAAAAAAAAAAAAAAAAAAAACTATACATACACACACAAGATACTGTAATTGAGGCTTAAACTTGGTCTGCTCACTGAATCACTGAATTTAAATTTAGTCTCAATTTCACAACTGGGTTGTTCGAAAAAAAATAAAATTGAAGCCAAAATTCAGATCATAAAATTACCATCACAGTTCAAAAATCAAACCACTCTGTTCTTCCTAAACAGAGTCCGAATATCAACTACAAGAAGAAAAATGCACCCTATAAACAAACTGAATTCTGTAATTTATGGTGTTTATACACTTACTACTACTGTGAACTCATCACAAATACATACAAACAGAATTGAATTCTAAAAAAAAAAACATTAAAAAAAAAAGAGAAGAAGAGAAAATTACCGTGAGAAGGTCGTTCATGGTGACGAATTAAGAACACAGAGGAAAGAGAGTTAAAATTCCGAGGATTGTTCAAATAGAAGAAAAAGAGTTTAAGAGCTATACTAAACAAAAAAAACACGGACGTTTTTCAGTTTTCTGTTCGTTTTGTTAATGAGAAAGGAACCGGTGAAGGGTTTTGTTAATGCTAATTTTTTTTTGGCTAGGATTATAATAATAATAATGGAGATTACAGATGTTAATTGTTGGTTTGGCCGGCGATAATTGGAAGGGCCAAAACGACAGACAGCCAGCCCACGCGCTAGCACAAAGGGCGTTACTATCGAATTTATACAATGTTTTTAGTCAAATAATTCTTTCTCCTCTCTCTCTTTTTTGTGCCAGTGATAATAACAAATATTAGCTTTGTAAATCACCTTTAATTGTTTTTTTTTTTTAATTTCTATTTTCTTAATCCCTAAAAAAAATATTTTTTTTCTATTTTCTTAATTGTATCCAATGCTAGTTCTGTAACTCTTTGACAACGGAATGGACTGTGTCCCAAATAAAATGTTCAAAAAAGAAAAAAGAAATAAAGGAAAAACCAAATTGTTTGGTGAGTTTCCATTCATAATTCTATAACTTCTTAAAATATTATTCTATATGTTATCTTTATTTCAGTTTTTCTTTTTAACTTTAAGATATGTAATTCAAACTATATACTTTATGATAAAGTAATTATGTGGGAAATTATTGTTAGTAATCATTATACTATTTTTATTCTAAAAGCAAAGAAATTGCAATTAAAAAAAAAACTCTATTTTGTCTTATGAAAAATAGAAAATTAGGTGTCTTTTTGTACATTCCAGGGTCGACAAATAAAAGGAAAAAAAGAAAAAAAAAGTAATCTGAAAATATGGATAGTGTATCTCTTTCAAGTAACATAATAAATACGGATACAGTTACTATATTTTTTCCGCAATAATGAATATGGGTTATTGAAAGAATAAACAATTTTCTCTCCTACATGTCCAATATATTCAGTCTAGTGACTATTAGGAAGCCAGCTGTAATCAACTCATCAAGTACTACCCAATCCTTCTTATTTTCTCTCATTTCTTATTAAACATAACCTAAGAAAAATTACCTCTTTAATTCCCTTTTATATATCCCTTAAATATTACCCACACTCTCTCTTATTTTCTCTCCTTCTTATCAAACATATCCTAATAGTTTGATCAAAAAACAAAAGGAAAAAAAAATGTCCTTTTAAATAATGAACCAAAACAAAGAAAGATATTTATTAATTTGATATAAAGGGAGGTTACAAAGGTCTCAAAATCTGTGGTGGAATAACAGTAATTTTCTTGATCATTGTGGCTATAGTCGTTCCATCCTCATGGTTTACTACTCTAAAACCCAAAGATCCTGAAATCATAGTCTATCCTCAAACACCTAGAAAACTGCTGCGGAAATTTAGCAACGCAAATGTAGGCTATCGTAAACAAGTAATAAAGTGATAAGTAAAGTATTGTTCCCACGAGAACCGTCGTTACCAATTACTAAAATTATATTAATTCTAGCATTATTTGAATAACTGAAAAGATATGTTTAGATAAAAATAACAAAATAAGTAAAAAGACAAAAGACTCAAATACTAAGGGTCCGTTTGGTTCACAAGCTTGAGTTGATATTTTGAAGTTGAGTTTGAGTTAAGTTAAGTTGAGTTTAAAAGATGAGTGTTTGGTAAAAAGTTTGAGATGAAAAGTTTAACTTGAGTTGAGCGTTTGGATGTAAATAAGTTTGAGATAAAAGTTTAACTTGAGTTGAGCGTTTGGATGTAAATAAGTTTGAGATAAAAGTTTTAAAAAAACAAGGGCCCTGTTTGGATGTTAAAAAAAATGAGTTTAACAAATTTTTTGTCTGTATATAACATTCTATTGTAGTTTTTAGTGCTTGTTTGGTTCACAAACTTAAACTATAATTTTCAAACTTTTTTATGTCTTTTTCCCAAAATGTTTTTTGTCTTTTCTAAAAATTCCTAAAAATTTACTATTGAAACTTAAAAATTTCAACTCAAACTCATGAACTAACGCATGAAAAAAAACGAATAAATTAGAATATGCTCATTTAATAACACCTATCAACTTGAGACATCATTTTTTTTGTAACTAAAACTCTTACTCGCCAAAAAAATAGACCAACAAACAGTACGTAGTTGGTCATTAAAATTTGATAATAACAAATTAATAATTACAATCGTTATCCGGCGCAAGTATATAAAAACGAGTGTTGCTTTCACGTTGATTTATACCATGGAGATGCTTGATATCTTTCCCATATATCATCAGCTATGTGGTCTCTCATCTAATTCATTGCTTCCCTACTCGAGTCATGTTGCTGCGATCCTGTACTTGGGCCAGTTCCATCGATCCCGTCGTGAACCACGTAATCCGCGTTAACATCGACATTTCCCCCTACAGGCACACAATCTGCCACATACTCTTCAAGAGTGGGATCCCCAACCTGCAACATCCTTATGAAATTATGGACAACCGCACACGCCACGGGGATCATTACTTGTTTGTCCATTGGATAGCTGTTGATGTCTTTTAGTATTTTAAATCTTGCCTTCCAGACACCAAATGTGCACTCAATACAATTCCGCAGCGATGAATGTGTGTAGTTAAAAACTTCATGGCGGTTGCCTAGCCCGGCACGACATCTTCGAAATTCCAGTAAATGATATGTCTCCCGTCGATATGGGCTCAGGAAACAATCCTTATTAGCGTAGCCCGAATCTACTAAGTAAAATTTCCCTACACAATAAAACTCGCAATATGAAGACAATTATCATTTATTTAACATATTTATTATATGTAAATACTGGCAGTAAATTGATAAGTCTGCTTACATGGTGGAGGTATTGGGAAACCATGGAATGCTATTGCCTCTTCCAACATTCTAACATCATGACAAGATCCCTCATACCCGGCCAATATATAAGTGAATTTCATGTCAAACGAACATGCGGCCAATACATTCTGCGAGTGATATCCCTTGCGATTTATCCAAGCGTCAGCATTTTCGTGTCAAGGGACATATAGGACGTGCGTACCATCTATAGCACCAATACAATCCTGCAGGAAACATTACACTATTTAATATACGTACCAGCATTAACAATAAGAGATTTTTATTAAAGCTCTTTCGTACGATAATATGCTTTATAACATCGATAACGTACATCAAACTATGGCCGATATTTGTCCGAATGCTCCAGAATCAAATTTTGAACCGATGTGTAGTCGGATGGTTTGATGAATTCATCCTTTAGCAAACAAATAACCTTCAACACTTTATCGAACCAATGTGAAGTTGTCTTTATCGAATGTTGGAACAAATACGAAATGTGCCGGTTCGTAGCGTCTCATGCACAAATGGATAAAAATATGTACAACTGCTCGTTCACATTCATGTTGCGAGTTGGCTTCAATAACTCCTGACTAGCTAACAGGTTACTTAGTGATCTGAATGTTTTTAATTTCATACTTATCAATCCTTGAATTATTTCTGCATGACCATTTAATATCTCTTCCACACGCATGCTCCCAATTAGTGTTGAGTTATGCATTGGATTTGGCTGTCTTCGCCTGTTACGCCTGCTGGTAGTCACGGCTACCACTGCCCTCATCAAATAACTGTTATGGTCGCTATACTCGTTCTCGGAGTACACATCATCTTGTTCCTCATGGGATGCGGAACTATACTCGTTCATTTTGAGAATATATTGATATCCGCTCTAAAATTTGATGTTTACCTGGTATAAGAAAATTGTTAGCAAACTATTAAAAATTATTTCCCAATACTATCATGTCACCGCAACTATCCCTTCCGAAGTGAATGTTAACTAAATTTTTTTCTCATAACCGGTACAGAACATTAGTAGTGTAATGGACAAACTCAGATATAAAAAAACATAAAATAGCGAAACCTACAATCTCATCTACATTTTCAAACATGAAATAAAGAAATAAATAAAACTTAATCCACTAAGAAGATTAACACCTCAAATATCCATAAAAAAATAAAAGAAATAAAAAATGAGTCGAACAAGAAAATCAATCGGTGGGGGCCACTGGGATTGAACAACGGATGCAATAATTTCTCGCCTATCGACATCAGGCAGCTGATGGAACGTATGTTGGAGCCGTGGATGAGAGTCGAGGTAGTGGCACATTTGACACCGTTGATTTGGAGGAATACCCATCTCTGTCATAATGCTCATACACATGACCATGTGATCCGTTCGGCTTGAGGTTTCGTTACTTTGGCCCGATTGCGATTGGCCACGGAAATGACTCACTATTTCCTGCATTGCTATGAATGTCATCTCATCCGTTTTGTCTTTTTGCTTCCTCCTACCAGAACTTGCCCTAGACCACGACGGACCTGCATCGGCTCCTGATCTAATGTTGTTACAAGGGCGCGCACTGGTGGTTGGCGTTAGATCCTCTTCTAAATCCACCCGGGTTTCAGAGTAGTTCATTGAAGCTTCAACGTCGCCGTATGGAGTACTATCAGCTAGCATGGTTACTGATCCATACCTCGAGGCACCGACAGCGTGATTTTTCTCGAACACGTTATAATAAAGCTCCTTGTTGCGCAGCCCCTCGTAGCATAGATGGTTGCACTCCTTGAAAACCTGCAAATGAAATTCTAGCTGAGTACAAGTATAATCATCGCGTGAATGAACAATATAACGTAGGGCCTTATATTACACAACGTAGTTACCCCTATAAAGCTCTGCCACGCTTTGTCAGAGCATATCACACGATCCGTCGCTGGATCGTATCCTAGGTCGGTCCGACGTTGCAACGCCTTCCAGCCCCTATATATTTTCTTCATCCTCTATTTCTTTTGATATAATGTCATTCTGTGTGCTGGTACCCCTCCAAAGTCAACACTAAACTGGGCGGTCCAAAGTTCAAGAGTTGCTTTGGGGGGATGTTTATCGCCAATGCAGGCCAGGTACTCATCAAGTTGAAGAAGAAATTTTTTTTCTTTAGCGGGGTCCCAAAAGTAATGATCCCCCGATGCTTTGCGCGGCATCTCCTTAGGAAAGCGATGACCAAACATAGGAAAAGAATTTTAAAAAAATGTGCGAAGGTAGATAAGCTGGCTCAGTCTAAATTCAGTGACGCATTTCATCTGATACATGTCAAATACCCAATACATATTCGGCTACCATGGCATAGAAACCAGTGGTTCGGGGTTTAACATGTTTGTGGCTAGAATAACCTACAGTTAAGCCCCTTAGCACCAAACATGTACTTATATACCGGTAACTGACAACAGATATCGGGTAACTGACTCACCGTTCAGACTATAATACAATATAGGTTATTTTGTTGTATACATCATCGCCAATCTAGTGCATCAAACATGCTTTATCAGCAGTATTCATGCACAAATGGAGCACAAAACTGATTTTAGGCAGCAAATGGACAATCTAGTGCATCAAACAAGGATAAGCAGTGCAATTCATGCTCAAATGGAGCACAAAACTGAAATTAGGCAGCAAATGGACAAACTAGTGCATCAAACAAGCTTTATCAGTGCAAATCATGCATAAATGGATCCCAAAACTCATTTTAGGCAGCAAATGGCCAATCTAGTGCATCAAACAAGGATAAGCAGTGGAATTCATGCTCAAATGGAGCACAAAACTGAAATTAGGCAAACAAGGATAAGCGGTGGAATTCATGCTCAAATGGAGCACAAAACTGAAATTAGGCAGCAAATGGACAAACTAGTGCATCAAACAAGCATAAGCAGTGCAATCAAACAAGCATAAGCAGTGCAAGTTCTGCATAAATGGATCCCAAAACTGATTTTAGACAGCAAATGGCCAATCTAGTGCATCAAACAAGCATAAGCAGTGCAATTCATGCCCAAATGGAGCACAAAACTGAAATTCGGCAGCAAATGGACAAACTAGTGCATCAAACATGCTTTATCAGTGCAAATCATGCATAAATGGATCCCAAAACTCATTTTAGGCAGCAAATGGCCAATCTAGTGCATCAAACAAGGATAAGCAGTGGAATTCATGCTCAAATGGAGCACAAAACTGAAATTAGGCAAACAAGGATAAGCGGTGGAATTCATGCTCAAATGGAGCACAAAACTGAAATTAGGCAGCAAATGGACAAACTAGTGCATCAAACAAGCATAAGCAGTGCAATCAAACAAGCATAAGCAGTGCAAGTTCTGCATAAATGGATCCCAAAACTGATTTTAGGCAGCAAATGGCCAATCTAGTGCATCAAACAAGCATAAGCAGTGCAATTCATGCTCAAATGGAGCACAAAACTGAAATTCGGCAGCAAATGGACAAACTAGTGCATCAAACATGCTTTATCAGTGCAAATCATGCATAAATGGATCCCAAAACTCATTTTAGGCAGCAAATGGCCAATCTAGTGCATCAAACAAGGATAAGCAGTGGAATTCATGCTCAAATGGAGCACAAAACTGAAATTAGGCAAACAAGGATAAGCGGTGGAATTCATGCTCAAATGGAGCACAAAACTGAAATTAGGCAGCAAATGGACAAACTAGTGCATCAAACAAGCATAAGCAGTGCAATCAAACAAGCATAAGCAGTGCAAGTTCTGCATAAATGGACCAAAACTCATTTTAGGCAGCAAATGGCCAATCTAGTGCATCAAACAAGGATAAGCAGTGGAATTCATGCTCAAATGGAGCACAAAACTGAAATTAGGCAGCAAATGGACAAACTAGTGCATCAAACAAGGTTAAGCAGTGCAATTCATGCTCAAATGGACCCCAAAACTAAAATTAGGCAGCAAATGGACAAACTAGTGCATCAAACAAGCATAAGCAGTGCAAATCCTGCATAAATGGATCCCAAAACTCATTTTAGGTAGAAAATGGCCAATCTAGTGCATCAAACAAGCATAAGCAGTGCAATTCATGCTCAAATGGAGCACAAAACTGAAATTCGGCAGCAAATGGACAAACTAGTGCATCAAACACGCTTTATCAGTGCAAATCATGCATAAAATGGATCCCAAAACTCATTTTAGGCGGCAAATGGCCAATCTAGTGCATCAAACAAGGATAAGCAGTGGAATTCATGCTCAAATGGAGCACAAAACTGAAATTAGGCAGCAAATGGACAAACTAGTGCATCAAACAAGCATAAGCAGTGCAAATCCTGCATAAATGGATCCCAAAACTCATTTTAGGCAGCAAATGGCCAATCTAGTGCATCAAACAAGGATAAACAGTGCAATTCATGCTCAAATGGAGCACAAAACTGAAATTAGGCAGCAAATGAACAAACTAGTACATCAAACAAGCATAAGCAGTGCAAATCCTGCATAAATGGATCCCAAAACTCATTTTAGGCAGCAAATGGCCAATCTAGTGCATCAAACAAGGATAAGCAGTGCAATTCATGCTCAAATGGAGCACAAAACTGAAATTAGGCAGCAAATGAACAAACTAGTACATCAAACAAGCATAAGCAGTGCAAATCCTGCATAAATGGATCCCAAAACTCATTTTAGGCAGCAAATGGCCAATCTAGTGCATCAAACAAGGATAAGCAGTGGAATTCATGCTCAAATGGAGCACAAAACTAAAATTAGGCAGCAAATGGACAAACTAGTGCATCAAACAAGGATAAGCAGTGCAATTTATGCTCAAATAGAGAACAAACTGAAATTAGGCAGCAAATGGACAAACTAGTGCATCAAACAAGCATAAGCAGTGCAAATCCTGCATAAATGGATCCCAAAACTCATTTTTGGTAGAAAATGGCCAATCTAGTGCATCATACAAGGATAATCAGTGCAATTCATACTCAAATGGAGCACAAAACTGAAATTAGGCAGCAAATGGACAAACTAGTGCATCAAACAAGCATAAGCAGTGCAAATCCTGCATAAATGGATCCCAAATCTCATTTAAGGCAGCAAATGGCCAATCTAGTGCATTAAACAAGCATAAGCAGTGCAATTGATCTCCAATATACAAACACCCACAGGCAACACACACACATAGACGCCTGAGTATACTTCAACTCCAAAATCAAAATGATAACTTAAACACAAATCTTCATGCTAACTTATTTGAATTCATAAAGAATTCCATGAAAAGAACAACAGGTTGAGAGAAGGGACGAAATTGCAGTTCGATGTAGAGTGTAGAGATTCGGCGAAGTCATGGGTAATACATAAAACCAACACAATTAAACAATGCAACTATATTGTTTGAGAAATAGGGGAAGAATTTTTACTAGGGTTTCAGAATTAGAGCCCGAGGATGAGTATACAGTAGAAGTTGTCGGATTAGGGCAGGAATTGACGGCTCGGCAAGCTTTTTTCCGAACTTGGAAATAGTTGGTAAGCCGCCCAAAGGTTCGCCGTCGTTTCCCAAACCTCACCTGGCACCGCATCTGCTTGACGGGAGTAGGCGAGGGCAATACCTCAACGTTTAAACTCAGCGAGGAGAGAGGAATGAGGGCCACAAACCAGCACATGGGTGCCGGAGTAGAGGCAAGAGATTCGGGCATATGAGAGACAGAAGGGCAGGGGAGATTCGATGAATAGTAAACCAAGTTGGGGTTACTGTATAACGGTTCAAAGGGACATTGAAGGTGAACTGCTTTGCCAAACACCATTAGTTGAGTTTAAAGTAGGAAAACATAGTTTGAGCTGGTGTTCTAAACATGCTATAAAAATCTAGGGTTTCCGATTTTACTGGATTAATCATATTCAAATCTTCTAATACAATTAATCAACGTCTATTCACTATGTTGCTAGCGAATCTCTCTAATATATTTATTAATCTTTCTCAAGCTTTAACAATTTATTATAATAAGCCTTATCACCTTTCGGTCTTTAACAACTTATCATAATTCATTAAGAACCAGAAATTAATTCATGATGCTGAACAAGTTTCATACTATTTCTAGCTTACAACTATCTCATGGTATATTAAACAAGAGCTTATTCAATTATCACTTTTCCATCTCAAATCAAATACTAAATCATGCAAAAGTTAGTTAGAAATTCACAAGCATTAAGCATAGATTAAAATACTCAACATAGAACTGGAATAGACATCAATTAATTATAAATAGAAAAACTCAATAATCATAATCCGGATAGATCGTATCCGTTAAAAATAAAACTACTTCATAAATAAAAAATATAAATCTACAAAATAACGGTTCAATCATTCTCAAATTACAAAAATAAAAAGATAAGAAAATAAAGCAAGAAAACCCAGTTTAAATGTGTCACAGGTCTCCAAAGTCTTCTCCTAAATTTTCTTCTCTCTCTCTTCTTGATGATTCAAGATAATCTCTCCCTAAATTTGTAGAAAACTAAACCTAAAACTTAAAATTTTTTATTATTCTTTTTCTTCTTTGGTTTTCGGCTTCCCTTGTAGCCAAAGACCAAGAGCACAAAGCCTTAGGCTTTTACCTATAGCATCCAAGCCATCTAGCCGCCGCCTAAAATCCCAAGGTTTTTTTTCCTTTATTTATTTATTTTTTCCCTTTTCTTGTCTCGGCTATAGAGGCTGACGCACAATAATTGCGGGCCCCACGGAGACAAGTGGTTTGAATTGGTTGGGGCATCCTGGAGCTGGGATGTGTGGCACGGTAGGAGTTGCTAGAGCTCGCAAGTACACAGACACATGGTGGGACGCAAAGCACTGGATTCGGCACTTACTGAAGTCGTTGACACGCAGACAGATCACGTGCCAGGCTAGGGTGTGTGTGCGGAACTCACGATCTGGGCCTTCTCCTCACTAGTCAAACGGTTGAAAATGGCGCATGGGTGCGCATGTGGGCTGCTCGTGAGTGGTGGAAAGCTGAATCCAAATTGCTCTTAGCATTTTATTGATGTTTTGACTCCATTTAAGCTCCAAATTGCTAATTTTTCCCATTAACATAATTAACTTACACATTTGGGACAACATTACTATTTTGAAGAAAAATCAAAATAAATGAGAAGATTATAACAAAAATATAAGCTTTAGAATGTAAAATAACTCTATTAAAATAGAGTTATCAAAAACATCAATCTGTTTTCAATGCTTTCCATCAGGAATATGACCTTAAAAATATGACCATCACGATCAATAATCATCGGAACATTGCAAGTTTAAAGTTCAAGAACGCAACAATGTTCATTAATTATCGTGGGGGCATTGTAGCAAAAGTTCCAATAGCGCAAAATTTTCTCCCTACACATGGCAAGCTCAATGTCACAAGTTCTGCTGATCTTTGATGAGCAAGATTATTAGAAATCCGTTTCTCTTCAATGACGTAGGTAAAGAAAACTTGAACTTAACTGCAACGGCTGTTCTTCATGGCAAGGCAGGTTTGTTCAATCTTTTGAAGATATGTGTCACAGCTTTTAGCACTTGTAGCATCTCTTTTTTTATTTTTATTTTTTAATTTTTTCGTAGGCAGGTGCAGTCTGCATGTAAATTCAAAATTAAATCATATATATAGATATATATATATATTTTTCTCCGAATGTTATAGTTAAATTAATTTAGATGATCATAAATTTCCGACCTGAACTTACAGCCTTTATGTTGTTTACGTAATTAGTTATACATTATGTAATAACCCATTTTTGTATAAATTACGATTTCTGCCTTTTGAAATCAAAGTTTATGTCATGCATGTTTTTATGAAATGTCTGATCTGATTTTATCAGAATTAGAATTTATGTATGATTTTATTCCGGTCAAAGTTTGACCAGGAAAATTTAAGATATGATTGAGACGGTACTGCAGTATAATTAACAGTACGAAATTATACTGTGAAAAATCGTCATTATAAATACGAAAGTGAAAATAAGGTACGGGACCATTGTAGAAAAATCAAGCACAATATTTCGAGTAATAAGGCCAAGAGCCTTCAAGTCCAAAGAAATTTTTTTACGCAGTCCAGTTAAGCACAGATGAATTTTGGACTGCAGTTTAGCATAATAGTACTGTTTTTTTGTTGAAAACAATATTGATAATATTCATATTAGTATGATATTGGACTGTACTTTGGGAGACAAGCCAAATGGAGCTTAATTAAGGGATACCTCATCAAAAAGTTAATTAAGTAAATTTTTGGATTTTTTGAAAATAAGGAAAGTAATAAGAAATGTTGACCATTGACTATGCTTGCCCACTAAGCAAGTCTCCCTTGGCCGGCCACCTTGCATGGAATTATGGGATATTCTCTTTTTGGGGGATTGAATTGCAAAGTCAAAGAAAATCAAATTCACCATAAATAGGTGGTGTGTGTAAAAATTTGACCATTTATTTCACACTTTAGTTCACAAACCATCACCAAAAGCCAAACTCACGAAGGAGAAAAGAGAACCACCTTGGTCGGATTTTTTTTTTTTTTTTTGGAGAAGAAAAGCAAGAAAAATTTTTGGATCCAAGCTTGAGAATTATCTTCCAAGATCTAGAGGTAAATCCTCTCAACCTCCTAAGTTTTTCCACTAAGTTTGGAGCAAGGTTTTTAAGTGTATTTCAAGAAATTGGTTGTAAGAGCATAAGCTCATCTTCCATCTTTTTCATGCAATGGTTTTAGTGTGCTAGTATGTGCTTGTAGAAGCTTTAGAGAGCTTGAATTATGTGGTTGGTTGTGTTTTTGGTTTATGCTTTAGAAATTATGAGCTAAGGGTGTATGCTCACCACATGTTTGTTATATGTCCCCTATATGTTCAAGTATGATTTTGGATGATCGGAAATGGGATTGATGTATGTTATGTGGAGGGTTTGAGAAAAAAACCCCAAAAACCCTAATTATGGTTGAATTTTTCCATGAGGGTTTATGTGAATGTTGTATGATGTGAATGAAATGCACGATAAGGAAAACGATAGGAAATAAGTTGCATGCTTGTTCTAGGCTCACGAATTTAACCGTTTGAGGTAGTGTGTACGAAATTTTATGTAAGAACCACCCACAAAAGGAAGCTGCCAGTTCGAACCAAAACAGGGCAGCAAACTGGAATCAGAATTTTGAGGCCTTTAGAGGCCGAATTTGAAGAAAGTTAAAACATCAAAGTTGTAGAAAAAGGAAAATCCTAGGGGGAAATGCAGACCGTTTTCAAAAATAAGGCTCCAACGGCCTCTGGTTTTAGCAAAACCCGAGCCTGGCCTGATCATATAAGTGTTCACGGCCAGGCAGATTCAACAAGGGAAATGGGTAAGTTAAGGGCAGAACTGGGTTTTGAGCAAAACACAAAAGTTGTATGAATCATTGAGTTCTACAACTTTCATGGAGAGGACTTTTGCAAATTCAAAACTGATTTTAAAGTAAAATTGAATTTTAAAACTGGGTAGGAAAACAGGAAATTCCTGCACATGATTTTCAAAACAGTGCAGGATTAGACAGTTTTTGCACATACCTTGATAACTGAATTTATGGAAATGTTTTCAGAAAAAGGTTTTCAGGATTTAATAGTTTTGCTATTTTTGAAATAAAATAATAAGGATTTGTGACAAAATTATATTTTTAATTAGGCCGGGTAAATTAAAGGATATTTTTAGTAACCAAAAGAGGTTACTAATTTTTATATGACAAGCTTTGGACTCAAGGTTACTCATAGTAACCTAATTAAATACTACTGGACCTTGTAATCAAGATTTTGTTTTAAGGAAGTAAACCAAATAGTGTTTGGTTGTTGATTGGATTATGAACCCTAAGGTTACATTTAGTAACCAAATGAAGTATTAACATTTGTATGTAAGGGGACATATAACTAGGATCATGAATAAATGTTGGTTTGGATACCAACAATGAATGTGATAAGTTATGGTAAGATAGGATGATTCTTATCTTACGTCTTTTTGTAAATAGGTAACTAACTGTCGTTGTGACTTGTTGGAGCAACAAATTCCCCAGATCTAGTAAAACTAGTAAGTACAACTCCGCCTACAGCATAGGCAGATTGTTTGATTGAATGCATGTTTTTAAAGCCCTACATTTTTGTATAAATGTGTATGATTTATGATTCTCATTGTGGTATCATGAAGCATGTTCACTATTGATAACCCATATGGTAAGAATAAAACCAAGTTTTAAGTAAGAAACTATTTTAAGAATATGATGTTTATGAAATATGATAAGTAAGTTTTGTGTCGTACCGACCTGCACTAGGTCAGGTTTGGTCCGTGGTTTGAGTTGGATTGGGCTGGCCACCCCAACCATTTCATGGCAGCGTTTCACGGTACGTACACTTATGTTATGTAAGGGCCCAAAAACAAGCTAACTTATGAAAGCATAACCAAAGCATAATTGGCTCATGCATTGTGTTGCTATGAAATGTTTTGCGGATAAATAGTTGTACTTGCTGAGCGAAAGCTCACGACTTACGTCTATACTGTAGGTAAGCTCCCTACTGGCAATGTTTGATGCAAGACGGTGGAGCATGGCATGGCTACCTATGAGATTACGGGTTGGGAACCACTACGTGTTTTGTTGTAATTTATGTATGCAATTTTGTTATATAATAAGTTTCAAACTCAAATGCTTGATTAAGTATTCATATATATATGTATATATGTGTGTTTGTATGTAAGTTTATAAATCAAGTTGGAGAAAAAAATTATAGTCTGAATTTTCTGCTATATAAGTCAGTTAAGTAATTATGTATGTTATGTAAGATGTAACGGCTTACGTAAGGTGGGTCGTTACACATTAAGCTCATATTTTTTTCTCTCTTTTCTTTTTGTCGTAATTGATACCTATTTTATTCACTCTTATAACGACAATTGAACCAAAGGAGTCAGTATAAGCTCCAATTATATAGTCAAGAAATTATTTTTATATTAAACCTTCACTATTTTTTTTTTCCGGTCTGTCTTCGATCATAATATTGGATGGTCCCATGTGTATTATAGCGGTAATTGAATGGGAAGAAACATATATATATATATATGTTATCAGGGAATTATTTACTTAGAACCAAATTTTTATATATATCCATATACACAACGTGTGTATATGTGTATATATATGTAATCATGGCAGCCTATGAAAAAGTGATCGAACTTACAAGTATTTTATACGTGTATGTTGTTCATAAATCTATTTACCAATATATATATATATATATGCACGTTGTTTATAACGAAATCGATTTTAGTAATCCTTGAGTGAAATTGACATCCATTAAGTGCGATGATTCAGAGGCTAATTTTCATCCGTGAATATATATGTACCCATCTTTGCTTTCAAATTAATGAGACAAATTACAAACGACAAGCACAACTAAAAATAAATTAACAAATGGATAAGTTAATAAATATTATCTTAACTCCTTGTATTACGCACGGTTACCCACTCGCAATAACCATATATATAAAATTTCAAACATTGATTTCAACGAAGTACAAATAAACGAATTTTCCTCCGTATTTTTGCGAACATTGTTTTTTTTTTTTTTTTTTTTTAAATACAGAACAAGAATGTATAATTAAGGCCTCACTCAAGCTAATTAATCCCATCAAATTATTTGGTTGAAACACCAAGAAGATCATGATCGCTAGGCGAAGAAGTCTCAAAATCTTCTGCGGAGTAACTATAATCATCTTTTTCACCGTCGCTGTCGTCGTCACAACCTTGTCGCTCACCGTCTTCAAGCCTAAAGATCCAGATGTCCACCTAGAGAATTTCAACCTCACCTACTTCCCCAACGGAAAATGGACCATCATAGTGGACTTACTCGTAAATATTAAGAATCCAAACTATGGAAGCTTCAAGTACAAGCAAACCGTAGTTGATGTCAAGTATCAAGGCATTGTTGTGGTTCTGGTTCCACTTGAGCCAAGACTTGTTCCAGCTCGTGATAAGCTAAATTTCGGAATTTCTTCCGTGGATCTATCGGTGTATAAAATGTTAGAAAGTCCCAAGTTTGTGGAGGATGCGTCTATTGGGAGCTTTAACTTCACCTCATTCGCAACTTTACGTGGGAAAGTGAAGGTTCTAAAGGTATTGAAATTCCATGCTAAGGTTTTTTGTACTTGTGATGTCTCCTTTTTTATTATGTCTCAGAATATTACATCTACATGTACGACCAAAATCAAGTTGTAGTTAATTTTTTTTGTGTTTCTGCCAGAAAATGAAATGAAAAAGGTTAAATACCTTACTAATTATACTACAAAAATATGTAGCAAAGTTAAAAGTTATGTGAATCTCTCTGAATGGTGATATATCTTGAGTGATAGAGGGAAATGCCACGAAATCTGAATGTGAACTGATTTATGACATCCACTGAGAAGTGCTTGTGAATTTAAAATGAAAAACGATCTTACTCTCTCTTATTCTTCAACTAAATTTCAATCTTGCTCACTGTTGTCCCGTTCGTGTCAATGTTCCTGCCTCACCAATGCAAGATATCTCCCCTGGGGGCTGTAGGGAGTTCTTCTGTCATAGAGATCAATCTCAATTTCGCATAACGAAGATCTCAGGTCTCTGCATACCATGCAGAGGTCCACCGCCGGTAGAGATCTCCACGCATGGGAAATCTCTCCGGAGTGTAAGAGATCTCATATCGAGGTTGTCAGCAATGTCCCCCATGGGGATCTACATTTTTTTTAGCCCCCTTTTGTTTTTGGGAAAATCAATGAGAAAGACGGTGGAATCACATTTGGCGACCATCAGTATAACAATGAACGACCACCAGTTTCAGATTTTTTAGTATCACTGTTGACTACTTTTAAGTTAATGTGTTATGATGTTGTTTAAATCCCATGTACTATGATGCCGTTAGAAGAATCTTGGATGAACTTATTTTTAAGTAGCTGTTATTTTATTTATTGTTTTTCTTTGTTTGTTATTAAAATTAGTTGGACACGTGAGAGCGTGATTTATTTTCAGTTATTATTTCCTACTTTCATGCATGTAAATGTTAAGCAAGTCATTATAAAAGACTTGATTGATTCTAAATAAAGGTACCGAATAATTATATTGGCTTTTGGAGTTATCTGGGAGGTGTTGGTTCCTCATATAAGCCAATTAACTTTCATTTTTCCATTACTTTAGTTACTTTGCATAACAGTTTGGTATCAAAGCTTCAGGCATGAATCTACAAGATCGAATGTCAAAGTTGGAGGAGATTGTTGCCGCTCTTGCTAATAGCAAAGGAGATGTTGGGCCATATCACCGAAAGGATGGAACAGCTCCACCAACAAGTTTCCAACAAAGTTAAGGATGATGGCGAGCATTCTGCAAACAAGAGTGGTGGCTGAGGTGGTAACAACTCTGGCATCAATACATTTGGTTCTCTCAACAGCTTCGTTCCCAAGACCATGAAGATTGATTTTCCACGTTACGATGGTCGAGATGAACCTATGACTTGGGTGTACTCGGAAAAACAGGGAAAATGTAAGAATATTGGGGAATAATAAACTTCATTCACTGAATAACCTTTTATACAAATACAGCCTAACTGGAAAAGGAAACAAAATTACTAATTCTAGGAAACTACTAACTGCTAACAATACTTTCCTGAATATACATATTTGACATCAAGCTAATGATTCAATTACAGCTATACATGAATTCTACAGCTATACAAGGATAGTTTCCCAATCACAATTCCGGATTTTCCTACACTCCCCCTAAGGCTGGTTTGAAAATATCTTTCATAGCCAGCTTGCTTACTAGAAAATTGAACTATTTTTCAGGCAGTCCCTTCGTGAGCAAGTCAGCTACTTGCTCTTCAGTTGGAACATAGATCATACATACCAACCCACCTTCTATCTTCTCTTTAATAAAATGCTTGTCCACTTCAACATGCTTTGTACGATCATGAAGAACTGGATTATGAGCAATAGAGATAGCAACCTTATTATCACAATATAACTTCATAGGTAGAACTTCTAAAGTCCTCAACTCTTGCAGTATTTTCCTAATCCACATTGCTTCAGAAATACCTAGAGCAACTGCCCTAAATTCAGCTTCCGCACTACTTCTTGCAACTACACTCTGTTTCTTACTACGCCAAGTTACTAAGTTACCACCGACATAAGTACAGTAGCATGAGTTTGATCTCCTATAAGTTATACTTCCAGCCCAATCCGCATCAGTTTAAGCTTCAATTTAAATGTGTCCTCGAGCTTTAAAGAGACGTCCTGTACTTGGTGTTCCTTTTAAATACCTTAGAATCTTGTAGACAGCCTCTAAATGCTCAGGAACAGGTGAGTGCATAAACTGGCTAACTGCACTTACAGAAAAGGCTATGTCAGGACGTGTGTGTGACAGATAGATAAGCCTGCCAACAAGCCTTTGATACCACTCCTTATCCTTTACATCTTCAGCTCTAGCCGGTTGCAGCTTCACATTCAGTTCTAGGGGAGTTTCTGCGGTTTACAACCCAACATGTTTGTCTCATCAAGCAAATCAAGCACATACTTGCGTTGATTTACAATAATTCAATCCTTAGACCTTCCGAACTCCATTCCAATGAAATATTTCAACACTTTGAGGTCTTTAATTTCAAATTCCTCAGTTAGTCCTCTTTTTAGCCTATCCATCTCACCACAATCATCTCTTGTTAAGATAATATCATCAACATACACAATTAAGATGGCAACCTTACTTTCACTTGAATGTTTGTAAAACATGGTATGATCCGATTGACTTTGTATAAATCCAAACCTCCTCACGACCTTGCCAAAGTGTTCAAACCATGCACTTGGTGACTGCTTGAGTCCATACAAGGATTTTTTTAATCTATAGACTCTTCCAACCCCAAGCTCTTCCTCAAAGCCTGGTGGTAGACTCATAAACACCTCTTCTTCCAAATCTCTATTGAAAAAGGCATTTTTTACATAAAGCTGAAACAAGGGCCAATTAGAATTCACAACAAGAGATAACAGGACCCGAATTGTATTTATCTTTGCAACAGGGGCAAAAGTTTCTTGGTAATCTATCCCATAGGTCTGAGTAAAGCCTTTTGCGACTAATATGGCTTTGTATCTCTCTATACTACCATCTGCTTTGCTTTGACAGTGAACAACCATTTGCACCCCACAACCTTTTTCTTATTAGGTAACTGAACCACCTCCTAGGTACCATTCTTCCTTAATGCCTCCATCTCTTCAAACACAGCTGATCTCTAATTCGGTTCATCCAATGCCTCCTTAATATTTCTAGGCATCACAAGTTTTGAAATTTTTGTAGTAAAAGCTCTAAACTTGGCAGAAAGGTTGTCATAGGAGATGTATTTGGCAATAGGGTGTCTAGTACAAGTTCGGGTTCCTTTTCTTAAGGCAATGGGAAGATCAAGGCCGGCTTTTTGGATGGGATTAATGGGTACCGGGTTTAGACTAGATTCATGGACAACTATTTTGTTAAGACTCGGAATAGGAGGTAGAGAAGGTGATAAGCTACCCGATGCATTAGGATGGACTTCACTTGGGAATTCCTCATGGTCTTGTGCTAGAAAAAATCAACGGATCTTTACTTTTTTCAATATTTTTCCTAGAATAAACCACAGGCTTAAGATTTGATCGATTTTTTTCCATTCATAGTATTTCCATATCTATCAAACCAATATCAGATTCATTATTTCCAGGTTGGGTGATCCTAGTCTCCTTATCTATTTTTGAGTTAAAAGAATCAAAAACTATTCGTTGTAAAGGTTATGTTTCCCAAAAATTTGATTCATCTAACTCTCCCCCTGAATTAAATTTTTGCTTAAAAAAAGGTAAGTGTTCCAAAAAAGTTGCACTCTGGGTAACATGAAACTTCTTGGTCAAGGGATTAAAAAATTTGTAACCCTTTTGATGTGGAGCATAACCCAAAAAAACACATTTTTATGCCCTAGGGTCTAATTTAGACCGAGATCTCTTTGGAATATGCACATAGGTGGTGCAGCCAAAGATCTTTAATGGCAAATCGGAGGTTATGTGAGTGTGTGGAAAAAAAGTTTCGAAGCACTCCAATGGGGTGGTATACTGCAATATTCTAGAAGGCATCCTATTAATTAAATATGAAGCAGTCAAAATAGCATCCCGCCACAATTATTTTGGCAAGTTCATGTAAAACATCATAGCATGAGCTACTTCTAAAAGATGTTTATTATTTCACTGAGCTAATCCATTTTGTTCAGGAGTATCTGGGCAGGAAGATTGATGAAAAATGTCTTTTTCTTGTAAGAAAGTTTCTAAAACTTTATTATAGTACTCCGTGCCATTATCTGATCTTAAAATGCTTATTTTTGACTGAAATTGATTTTCTATCATATTGTAAAAATCTTTAAAAGTTTTTTCAACTTCAGATTTTCCCGCATTAAATAAACCCAACATAAACGAGTATGGTCGTCTATAAAGGTTACAAACCATTTTTTACTTGAAACCGTGGTAACCTTTGAAGGTCCCCAAACATCACTATGAAAAAGATAAAATGGTTTGGAAGATTGATATGGCTTTGAAATATAACTTTTTCATTGGCTTTTAGCAAATAAACAACTTTCACACTTTAATACTAAGGGGTTGATATGCTTAAATAATGTTGGAAACAAATGTTTTAGATAAATAAAACTAGGATAGCCCAATCCGTAATGGCAAATCATTATTTGTTCATAAGGAGACATAAAACTAATACTACTAAATACTTGAGACATTTTAGAACTTGGGCAATTATCCTCAAAATAGTAAAGACTGTTGATCATTCTAGCACTGCCAATCGTCGTCCTCAAGTTCCTGTCCTGAAGAATACAATGAGATTCAAAAAAGGTAGCAGAACAATTAAAGTCTTTGGAAAGTTTACTAATAGATAAAAGGTTGCAAGCAAGTTTAGGAACATGGAGGACATATTTTAGACTTAATTTTTCTGAAATTTGTATCTAACCTTTTCCTGCGATGGGGGAAAAACTACCATCTGCAATCTTAACTTTTTTGTTTCCAGGACATGGTGTATAGGATTGAAAAAAATTAAAGGAATTGATCATATGATCAGATGCACCTGAATTTATTATCCATGGAGAAAACGAAGTAATGCAGCAAGATAGAGCTTTTGATTCATTACCTGTGTGTGCCATAGAAGCATTAGGAGAATCAAATGACAACGAACTAGATTTTAGTAGTGTAAGAAGATGCTCCATTTGTTCTTTGGTAAAAGGACTGGCTTCAACCTCATTAGTAGTAAGAAAGCTTCGTCCAATTTTTTCTCCTGCCTTGCTCTTCTAGTTTGCAGGTTTCCCATGTAGCCTCCAGTAAGTTTCACGAGTGTGGCGTGGCTTATCGCAGTAGTCACACCATACACGTGGTTTTTCACCAGATTTATGTGGATACTTAGGAGTTTTTGACGATCTTGCTCCAGTGGTCACCAAAGCTGAGCCTTCCACAGTAATTCCAGGTCCTTTCTTGCCCAACATAGCATTCCTCCGGCTTTCTTCCCTCCTTACTTGTAACGCCGAGTTTAATTAATTTAAAATAACTAAGTTTAACAAATATGTTTAGTATCTTATTAGTATTATTATTAAGTGGTCATTAGTAGTTATGTTAATCATTTTATATGAAATGTTTTTTTTTAAGAATTTATGTGCTACAGAAATTGTTTAACTACATTTTTTTAAGTAATTATGCAGAGGAGAGTTGACAACCACCGAAAGTGAAGCTGATCGATGTGCTTAGTTCATGAGATTATTTGTATAAGAATGATAATCTAAAGTTATAGAATATACTTTAAATGAAGTTTATTAAAATTTTATATGGACTTATTTGCAAAAAAAATATATTTTTAAGGATCTAGCATAATTTTAAATTCTTTTGGGCATTTTATGAAATTTTTAAAAGTTTGTTTTGCTACTGTCTTTATACACGTTTTACAGCTGTCTTTAGGTGATTTAAGCTGATATAACCAAATTCTTTTCTTCATTACACCTCTCATTTCCAAACGGTTCTAAGTTCATTTAAAAAAAAAAAAAAAAAAAAACTCCAACAACTGATCTTCTTCATCATAAGACTTTCTCCCCCTCGTAAATCACAAAACAAACCAAGACTAAGCTTCATTCAAAGGCTCATTCTCGGATTCCACCAAACACCCATTGTTCTTTCAAGCTAATTGAGCTCAAAGTGGAGTTTGACATCATTTTTGAGGTCCGAATTTTTATAAGCTACCTAAGGTCATTTTAGATTAGGATTTTTAATATATTTTGAAGCTATTCAAAGCTAGAGATATGAGGTTTTAAGTTGTGTGTGATTTGAATTACTTGAGATGTCTCATGTTAAAAGTGTGCTTTGATTTTATTCCAAATGTGTAACTTCTGATTTTATTCAAGATTCTTGATGGTTCTATGTTATTTAAGATGTAAAATATTGTGAGGTCTGATTGAAAAAGAGTGTTTATTGTTTTTAAAGTATTTTATGAAGATGTATATAAGGTGTTTGTGAAAATGTTTGACTAAGATTTCTAAAACAGGGCAGTAGGATTTCGAGTTTCATTTCTCTGTTTATACCCTGTATTTGAAGCTGAAATTTTGTGAAGTTAAAGTATACATATGAATCTTGCTCCCCACAAATTTTTACATGAAAATGTTGTAAATCGGATTTTTGGTGAATTTTCAAAAGTTAAGTTCTGTTGCTGAAAATTTGTGGGCAGCGACTATGTGAAGATTTTGTTTGTGCTTAGAACTTGTCCTAAAGGACCTTAAATGGTCTAAAACGTTGAAAAGTGATACTATAATGCATATATTTCTATTTTATATGACTGTTAATGGATTGAAGATACTTTTAAATGTAAAATGACTTAATCATGAACCTTAGGACATGCACGATCAACTTCCTCGAACGGTGGAGTCAATTTCTCTGCGGTAGTTCAATTTTAAAGAGGTAAGTAGGAATTCTACTTACTGTGTCATAAAAACTTAAAAAGTATATGATATAGCATTTTAATGTTTTTGACAAAGGTTTAACATTTCAAATGAGACTATGGATATAATGTTTCCCTTTATTGGAAAGGGTATGATTTGCAAGTAGGAAAGCTAAAGGAAAGTATGGTTTATTTAAAGCTTTTATGACATGTTTATATTGTTTCAAAGATTTACAAAATTCTAGATGTGGCCTATGAAATGATGGGAATATCTACGGAATGTGTAACCCACTATAATGGTGTCATTGGGACTGACTGACACCTACGGATGGGTCTCGAAAGGGACATGACTGATACCAACGTTTGGGATCCCAATGACACTAATGAAGGTGTTTGGCCAAACCTAAAGGAAATGAATGGTAAATGATTCTTAGCTTAAGCCCAATTTGTGCCATATCTCAAGGGTTTTCATGATATGTTTTAAATGTTGGTTTGGATTTCTATTTGCTATAAGAAGATTTGAAATTGATTGAAAACTGTATTTTAGATACATATTGTAGTTTAATAGGTTTTGTATTTAACTATGTTCTGCTTACTGGGCTTTTAGCTCACTTTAAAGTTTCATGGCATATGTGAGGAAGAAAAGAATGAGGAAGCAATATAGTGGCGGGCTAAACCTCTTTTGGAAACCTGATGTCATGGAACCTATGTACATACTCAGCTAAACTTGTTTCATGAAAAATGATTATCAAATATTCTGTGGGCTACACTAGAAAAGTTTTGATTTGAGATAGTGCTAATAATCTGGGATAGTTGTAATACCAACTCTTCATGTTTTGACTAAACTATGATGAAGAGTCTGTAAATATTTTATATTAATATCTTATCATACAACTATCTTGTTTTTACTATGTTTCTGTGTTATAGCATATTTTATAAATGTATGGGTTAGTAACATGTTCTAGTTAAGTTTAGTTACAGACTAAATTGGCTAGGGGGTGTTACATTACTTCTGAAAATACCTCACCAATCCAAGGGAGAGGTTGTCTCCCAATGTTTCTCCCCCTGACTTCATCAAACTCAATATTGAGTCCTTCCAAAAATTTGAAGATTCGACTATCTTCTACAGTTTTGTTGTGGTGGCTTGCATCTTCTGGAGATTTCTACTCATAAGTGTTGAAAAGGTCCAGATCTTACCAAATACGCTTCAACGAGTTAAAATACTTGGTAACATTGTCCTCTCTTTGCCGCATCTCACCAATTTTGAGAGTCAATTCAAATATCTGCGATTGATTCCCCAAATCAGAGTACATCTGATTAATGTTCTCCCACAGCTCTTGTGCTATTGAATAGCTCATGTAGTTAGAGCTAATATCCTCTTCCATAGAATTCACGAGCTACGTCATCACCATGGAATCCCATGTAGTATAGGTCGGATTTGTCTCTGTTGGAGCTTTCGTTCCCCCTATCAGGTATCCCATCATTTCACGTCCTCTGATGTACATCCGAACTGCTTGTGACCAGTGCAGGAAATTATCACCATTCAAGCGGATGGTAGTAATTTGAACTGAGTGAGACTCTGCATTAATCTTGAGAAGGTCAGCTAATTTTTTTGAGGAAGGGGTATTTTGACTAGTGGTGGACTCGGTAGACATGTCTGACATGGTGGTTTGAGGGTAGCAAAGAACAAAGAAGGGAGAAGGAAAAGAATAATACTGGACAGCCAAGAATGGCTCTAATAACAACTCGGAAAAACAGGGAAAAAGTAAGAATATTGGGGAATAATAAAATTCATTCACTGAATAACCTTTTATACAAATACAGCCTAACTAGAAAAGGAAACAAAATCACTAATTCTAGGAAACTACTAACTGCTAACAATACTTTCTTAAATATACATATTTGACATCAAGCTAATGATACAATTACAGCTATATATACACAGATTCTACAGCTATACAAGGATAGTTTCCCAATCACAGTTCCAGATTTTCCTACAGGTGTGTAGGGCAGATAAGTAATTTTCACTCCATGATATCCGTGAATCGGACAAGGTCACTCTGGCCTCGTTCCATTTGGAGGGTGATGCCCAACTTTGGTTTCAAATGTTGGAAGGCGAACTTACTTATGTTATAACTTGGGAGGAACTCAAGCACGGAATTTTCTCTTGTTTTGGTCCTAATCAATTTGAAGATCCATTTAGTGAGCTCATTCGACTTCGGCAAACTGGTTTGGTGGTGGACTATCAAGGAAATTTTGAGAAGCTACTAGCTAAGACTGGCTCTTTCTCCCAAGAAAGAAAGGTGAGCTGCTTCGTCACCGGTTTGAAGGACAGTATTCGAATGGATGTGAAGGCGAATCGACCGACATCGCTGACGATGACTATTGGATTAGCGAAACTATATGAAGCACGTGATTTTTCACTTAAGAAGCCAACTAATCAAGCAATTCAACCAATGAATCCTCAACGAGCGGCGCCAAATGTTCCGGAGCGCAACTCAACAAGTGCACCTTTAATCAAGTGGATGACGACAGATGAGTTGGCGGAACGACGATGAAAGGGATTGTTTTTTCATTGCAATAAAAGGTATGTTCCTGGTAATAATTGTGCAAAGTTCTTTTGGATTGAAGCTTGCTGGGCTAAGGATGATGTCGTAATGGAGGTCAATGGAGCTAGTGAGAACGTGACACCGGAAATTTCTTTGCATGCAATGGCAAGAGTACAAGCACCTGAGACTATGCGAGTATGGGGAAGTTTGTAGGGGTGTTCGGTAATCGTTCTTATCGATTACGAGAGCACTCACAATTTCATCAACTTAAGAGTCGCTCAACATGCAAATTTGAACCCAAATTCGAATGGGAGGTTAGAATTAGAAGTTATGGTAGCTTTAGGAGAAAAATTGGTCAGCTCAGGCAAGTGTACTCAAGTGCATCTACTTCAAAAAATCTCATTTGTCACCGATTTCTTTGTTTTACCATTAAAGGGATATGACGTTGTACTTGGAACTCAATAGTTGAGAAAGCTAGATTCTATTGAATGGGACTTTGAAAAGCTTTTCATGAGATTTACTTGGAATGATAAAAAAGTGGTCCTGAACAGAATAATGAATTCACAAAGCCAAGTGTTAGATGCTGCTCCAATTACGAAGCTTAACAAACAACAAGTGGTCATTTTGTATGCCTTGGATGGCACCAGTCGAAGCACTAAATCAGATTACATCCCACCACCAATCAAAGATCTCTTGCAATCATATCAAGAGGTTTTGAAAAAGCCTACAGGTCTTCCTCTGCAACGTTTCCGCTTCTTCCTGATCACGGACCGGTAGCAGTACGACCTTATCGTTATCCTCATTTTCAAAACAATGAGATTGAGAAGATTTTTAAGGAGCTTCTGACAATCGGAGTTATTCGCCCAAGTACCAGCCCCTACTCGTTCCCAGTTTTGTTCGTCAAAAAGCATGACGGCTCATGGTAGATGTGTATCGATTATTGTGCCTTGAACAGGAAAACAGTGAAGGACAAGTTTCCAATTCCTGTGATTGATGAACTTCTTGATGAATTACTGGGAGCTCGTTATTTCACAAAGTTGGATTTGTGTTCAGGCTACCCTCAAGTGCATATGCATTTGGAAGACATTGAGAAGACCGCTTTTCGAACGCACCAAGGTCAGTATGAATTTTTGGTGATGCCATTCGGCCTTACCAATGCTCCATCAACATTTCAAGCTCTAATGAATGAGGTATTTAAGGATTACCTATGTAAATTTGTGTTGGTATTTTTTGATGATATTCTTATATACAGTAGAGATTGGAATGATCATTTGGTGCATCTACGAATTGTCTTTGATCTTTTGAAAAATAATCAATTGCGAGTTAAGCTTGACAAATGTCAGTTTGGAAAAGAAGAAGTGCAATGCTTAGGACATGTCATTTCTCAATTTGGAGTTGCGGTTGATCCATCAAAAATTGAAGCAATGATCTCGTGGCCGAAGCCGAAAACACTTAGGGCCTTAAGGGGATTTTTGGGCCTAACAGGATATTATCACAAGTTTATTCAAAACTATGGGAAGAATGCTGCTCCTCTCACCAATATGTTAAAGAAAGATTCATTTGAGTGGACGTTGGCATCCGAGGCGGCGTTTGAGAAGTTAAAGCTTGCAATGACATAAGCTCCGGTATTATCCCTTCCTGATTTTTCAAAATATTTTATTGTTGAATGTGATGCTTCCGGTGTTGGTGTGGGTGCAGTACAATTGCAAGAACGCCCATCGCTTATTTTAGCCAAGCACTCCATGGGAAGCACCTCCTTCTGATGTTACAAATCGAGTTTCAATCTTTCTTTTTTATTTATTAATTTTTTTTCAGTTGATGTCTACTACAAAAACTATATAACTGTTTCTTCCTTTTAATTTATGACCTCACTTAGCTAGCCTCGGTTTAAATAATTCAACATTTTATTTTTTTCCTGGAAACAATTAACTACAACCATTTTCTTCTTCTTTTTTTTTTCAATTTTTTTTTTTTCATATAACTACTTGATGCATATTCAAAATAAGATTTTCAAAATTATTGTGTGACGGCATTTATATTCGCGTATAAAAGTATAAAGCTGTTGACTAGACATAGATATCAAACTATATTAATGTTTTATATTTAATTTAATTTTAATTTATTTTTCTCGGGGTGATGAAGAGAATAATATATATATATATATATATATATATATATATATATACCTCTGCCTATACAATTCAGTACACTTGACATTTAATTAAACCTTATATATAATTAAATCTTTATATAAGGAATTTTCTCGGGGTGCCAAATGATTGAACATGGACTTCATTTTTGCAATTCTTTGCCAGCCGCCCCACGCTTCCTCTCTCTCTACATTACACATATATATACATACACGTATAATATACATATACATGTATGTATCTCTGTATGATTCAAAGATACGGCAATCAGTTTAATAGATTTTATCCTCCATTAAAATTTTGGTTTAATGGGAGTTTGTTAGAGAGGCCGGCAAATACAAAAATGATCACAATATATAAACATACTATATATTTATATATATATATATATATATATACACACACAAAATGTGTGCAACAAAAGCATACTAGATTCACGGGACAAATACAAGGTTGGAATTATACCCGAAAGTATATTTATGCCCTCCTAATCAAGCAATGAAATGACTTGCATTCCTAGACCCTAGTCACGACTCACGGGGCATTAAAAAAAAAATTAAGGCAAAATTATTTTCATCATCACGGGGAATAACAACCAGAAACATGTTTGTTCTAAAGTCAAAACATAAAGTACTATATTAAATGGTGAAATGGACTAGAAAAAAATTGTGAGTTAGTTTCAACCTTTTTTTTTTTTTTTTTTTTCCTTTTTTTGTGTGAATGAGTTAGTTTCAACTTCGTGCACATGACATATTACCGACCAATCATTGGTAACTCACGCTCGTAATTAGTTGGACATTTATTGATTCGAATTCCTGAATTAATGCTGCATATGCATGCCATATATTTTCCACATTTTTGTTGAAAAACTTCCATGTCACGTATCTGGCAAGCTTTATATTATAGTTTAGTATTTGACATAATATTGTATAAATGGTTGAGCCAAATGGTTGCGGACATGGCCTACCATGCCCTAAATTATAAAAAAAAAATAAAAAAATAAAAAAATAAAAAGAAGTCATGCGCGTGATTAAAAATCAACGGTGGCCATGCTAGCTTATAAGTAATAATAAAGGAACAATTTTAGGAATATTCCCCTTAATTATGTCAGTATTAGTGTTAATATATATATATATGTCTCTTGAATTTTAAAACGTACATCTTGTGTCTCCTAAACTATAACATATGTCTGGATAAATCCCTAAATTTCAAAACATGCTTTTTTTTTTATTATTAAATTGTTGAGCTATCGCTGGACTTAAGATAGTGAACAATATGTGGGATTAATGAATACCCTTCACTATAAAATAAATTATTTGGTCACCAAATCTCATAAATACTCTTTCCTTGGATTAGTTGCTCATAAGCCAAATAAAGATGGCAAAAAAAAGTAAAGAATGAACCTTAATTTTATTCGATTAGTTAAGGATTTAGAGAAGTTGATGAATTACTCCTTATGCGCGTCATATGCATTATTCTATTGAAAAATAGCACATTTCAAAGTTTGGGAGTGAATACTTTTCTGTGGGTAGACCGTTGACCAATAAGATGTTTGGCATATATAAAAGGGATGAAATGATATTACACAAAAAAATCTTCCAATTATATTGAACCTTATGGGGAAATTTGGCACATTGGCTCTAACCAAATAATTCTAATTAATTTTTGTCATTTTCTTCAAAAGTAAACTCAGTTTCACTATTGATATCTCAAACTCTAATTTAAAAACTCAAACTTAAAAAGTCTGTAACTTTGCTACTTCAAGTTAAAGGAGATGAATTTTTTTTTTTTTTTTTGTATAGAACTTCAAGAGAAACGAAACAAGATCTGTGTTGATTTTTTTTATTACATTTCAAGTTTTTCCATGTTTTTTAACTCTAAATAGATCATTTTCAAGTAGTGCATAATTTCAAAAGTCAACTTAACTCAACTCCAATATCAAAATAACTATAAAATTCCAACTCAAGCGGACCAACCAATCGGCTTCTAAATCATTTGTGTTCTCTAATTTAAATTGTATAGTTGTGAATTAATAATGTTTGTTGGAGACGTACGATACCATCATAGTCTATAAATCCTTTTCTTTCTTTTCTTTCTTTCTTTCTTTTGTTTTTTTTGGGTTACGTTGTTATATATATTGCCAACTTTTTTGTTAGGTATTTCAATAGAAATGATGGCAGTATACCCGGAAATCACGCAGTCTCAACAACACGGGGTTTTGGTCAGGTCTGGTTGTGTAAATGCGACGACCAGATTTTAGTATGTAAATTTAATCAACCACACTTGGCGTCAGTCATACGAAAGCTTGTTTTCATACAATGGTAAGTTTTGTTGGAAACTTGGAAGTATATAATTTACTCCTCAATCAGACCCCCATTTCTGGCCTCTTAAATCCCTTTTTTCTTTTTTTTGGTCAAAATACTGCTGTGAAATAGGACAGTTATAGAGTGACTGAGCCTTAAAAGACTGCCGAATTTTCCATACAGTGACAAGTCCTGCTATGATTTATAGATTTTGTCCAAAAGGAACAACTAGATATATATATATATATATATATATCATAATCTATATATATATATATATATTATATGTGTAAATAATCAATCATTTTTTTATAGGTTAATCTATCTTTTTTTTTTTTGGATAAAAATAATCTATCTATTTGTTATACTTCAATAAATGGACACATATAAGTATAAGTATATGTATCAATATAAGATATATTTATATATATAAAATATGTACCCCATATGATCATTGTTGAGCAACATGTACACACAATTAATTATTGGGGTTTTTGGATCAGAAATTTTGAAGGTATCTTCTGCAAAAGAGCTGCTAGAACATGCTCTCAATCTGAAAAGGTTCAAATTTTCATGAAGCTGCTTATTAACGACTATAATCAGACACATATATATAACATACTTTACAACTACCCGTGATGATGACATAGCAATAAGAGGATGGTCTATTAAGACTATTGTTTAACATTTAAGGATTAAATCTCATTGTCCTTCGTGATTATCATGATGCCAGTTCAAGAACGTGAAGATACAACTGTAGATATATTTTTTATTATTAAGAAAAATAAAATATAACACATTTTGGAAAGGATTTTTTGATAAATGAATTTTACAAAAGGATTTTGAAACCTTGGTATTTGGTACGAGAAGTTTGGCTGTACGCCCACCGCTTCTCTTCAGAATTTTTTAACATGAAGAAAACAAGCCAATCACAATGTCAATTAACTGCAACATGCACAAATAATTAATTAATGGTTTGGATGTAAATAGAATAAAAATAAAATAAAGAAATATAACTGACCCCACTTAAGAGAGATTAGATTAACAAATCGACTCGACAAGCAAGTTTGGAAAAGCAAATTAATGATATTTTTAGAAGTTGGAAATCTAGTTGGAAAATCTAATCAAGCTGCTTATAAGTCACTCTTTTTCCCCCTTAATGAAACGAGTTTGAAATTAATCATCGAAGAAGAAAAAAGAAAAAGAAAAAGAAAGTGAAAGAGAAAGTGAAAAATGCTACTAATTTTAATTATTGTGAAGGCTAGAGCTAAGGAGTTTTAGCTATAATTAATGAAGTATTGTCGGTTCCTTATAATGTAACTGCTTCAAGTTAATTGAATCTGAGTTTGGCCATTAAAGTTTAAGCTAATTACAAGTACTCTTAAAATTATAAATCACATCAACATTAGTGGTCGTTAACTATGTGATTGACCACCTAACATTAGTTGCTAATTAATCAATTTAAAGTGAAAGACGGGTTTGTCTTGTTGATTGGATGGTATGTTAATGGGGTTTTATCATTATCCTGTTTTTATGTGTGGCTATGTTTTATCCAATTAAAACACTAATAAATAAATAAAAAACTACAAAGAAAAAAAGAGAGACACAGTTTTTACAATGTCCATATATATCTAATCCAACTATGTAAGAGTTGCAGAATTTTGATCATATCATAACATAATTCGTGATAGTGACTTTAAAGTTTAACATTCAGAGCATATTGTGTGTGTGTGTGTGTGTGTGTGTGTGTGTGTGTGTGTGTGTGTGAAGACCAGCTAATTCAAAAAAAAATAATAATAAATAAATTGTGTTTTTACTTAGAACATGATGAGAATTGAGGCTACTTGTATAAGCAATATTCATCACAAAAAAGGTTACAATAATTATTATTTTGCAATTGAACAATCACAGAGTGAGTGGTGGGCCATGCCCAAGAAACAATACAAAATGTGATCATACTTTTACTTGGTTCTTTCTTAGCAACTCTCATTGTTTATTGAAGAATTAATGTTACTAATTCTAATCCCCTCAACTTTACAATATCAATTTCTGTAGTTGTTTATATTATTATTATTTTTTTTAAAGAGTTCAAAGTTATCACTTTAATTAATTAATATAAAAAAAATTGTATTTATCAATTAAAAAAATTATGACACTTGATCAAATATTTAGTTTATTTCAATAAGTTAAAGTTAGTGTTCCTAGTTTTTACCTAATGAAATAAAAATTAACTAATCCCGAATGGAAAAGGGAAAAAAATGGTACATATGAAAGATCAAACAATAATAATTAAAATAACAATTACTAATAAAGAATGTTTAGCTCCTTCTAGAGAAAAACATAAGAAAATAATTTCTTTCCGTGGGACATATCATTTATTTTATAGTTTATAATATTCAATGGTATAAAAGATCATACAATAATATTGATGTACATATTTTACCTTCTCAACGTCCATGGAAAATTTAATAAAGAAAACAATATTGTACTAATTATAATTAGTTGAAGTTTGCTGTTGAGATTATATATTACATCAAGAAAATTTGCTTTTGGTAAGAAGCATATATATATATATATATATATATATAAATACATCATCAGCATCTTAATCGAATTTGTTCTAAATTTATAATATTTTAATTGGATATAGAGAATCAGAATTATATGTGTGTGAATTAAGAAAATGGGTCTAGAGAGGGGAATGTGGTGCAGAGAAAGAGTCAACCAAAAAAGAAATATTAAAATGGAGGAAATTTAGCTGAATGTCTCAAATAAAGCTGTGCAAGACTCTTCTCTGTACTGCATCATCACCTGCCTTAAATGCTCTTGCACATGGAGGGGTCTTCCATTTGCAGTCCTTTTTTGAGTTTTTTTTTTTCCTATTAAATGGCCTGCAAGATGTTGGAGATGAATTAATATTATTTAAACCAATCAATCTACTTTTCCTTCATGTATTATTTATATCTTTTATTACTTTTTTTTATTATTAAAAAGAAACTCTTAGAGGGTACAAAGAAACTTAATTACATATCCCTTTAAAAAAAAAATTATGGTTTGATGCAGATCATACCCCTTTTACAATATTAACATTAATTTCTAAACATTTCTTACATATATTGTAACAAATTCTTAGACAAAGAGAAATAAATTGCATTATTTTAATGTATGGTGGGGTTTGATAAATTAAATCCGGCATTATTCGATTGGCTTGATTAACAGGTTTCTTGTTAATTTCTTCAACTAATTAATTACTAGTGTACAAAAGACTCTTCTAGTTTACTAATTAATTTGTTGTTTCTATATATATAATATACGATCTAGCTTTGAAGAACAACTAATTTCAAGGAGAATGTCTTGGCAGTCCGCACAAACTTTAACACAAGAAATCCTGATTGTTAATTAAATAGTCACTAAAGGACGTCAAGTTGCACTATTAACAATTCTGCATTAGTTTTCCAAGTTCATGTACCAATATGACTTTGTGGTCGACTAAAACTACTCTCGTACTATATTGTAATCAATATTATTATTATTATTCATTAAGTGATAAAAAAGGGAGGCATCTTCTTCGTTACACGTAATGGCATATTACAGGTTATTACATCATGATAAGCCTCTCTCTCTCTCTCTCTATATATATATATATATGTATGTATGTAAAGATATTGTCTACATATATTATAACTAGGCTCCAGGGCTGATGTTGCCCGTTACATTAATAATATGTTAATCATCTTTGATTAATTAATTTAAGTTGGTGTAACTGTTGTTATCTATATGTGGTATAACCGCTGTCAAATATGAAAGTGACATTCACATGCTTTGTTACACCTTGCCACTTATAGTTACTGTCTTCTGATTAGACAACATAGATTCATGAACAATAATAATATGGAGATCAGTTTTACAATATGAGTGCTACTGTAGCTAAAAACATTATTATGGATCATATATAGCATATATTGATAGCATAATTTCTTTTTGTACATTGTCATATAATAAGCTGCGTTACATGGAACATTGAGAGTGATATATATATATATATAGAGAGAGAGAGAGAGAGAGCGAGAGAGAGAGAGAATAGAGAAAGATGAAACTAATTAATTTAATTTAACCAAGATAATTAACTAACATGGACAAAGGAACCAAGCACAACCCTCTTTTCTTCAGGTCTAAACAGTCATTTTTTTCCATCGAAATTCACTATTTTTCTGTCTTCTGGCTGCACTTCTGAATAGTACCCCGATGTATCTCTTTTCCCCTAAAAAAATGGACAAAAAATTAAATAAAAAAAAAAAAGATGAAAAAAAAAACGCAGAACTTCTACAGTTTATGTACCATGTTTCTTTCATCCATATAGAATACGTATGTAGAATTAATCAGTCCATTTTCTTCACTAGAATAAAAAGAATTAATATACAGCGCACAAGTACTAATTATTACCTGCGAATCATCGATAAGATCATATGTCTGTTTGTATTTCATATGATCAACCGGTTTCAGATCACCAACCTATATTTGACACAAAGTTTAAAGAATCAAACCCACCAAATCAAAGTTATGTTCATGAAAAGAGATTAATGAAAATTTGATGAAAGGGACAAAATAATAATCATACATATATGTATATATAGAGATGATATCATCATATAGGACCTTGGGACTATTAACAGGCGAGCTAGCAGTGTCTTCTAAAGAATCGTCTTGAGAAATCTCTTTGGCTCTTGTTTTCTTGAAACTCAGCTTTTTTGGGGTCTGATCATGATCGATTTTCCATGCAGCGTATGAAGCCGCATCAGAAACCAAAGAAGAGCTTATCGTACAGAAACTTTCCTCCAAAATATTCTCATGATAATTTTCATGATCCTTAATATCAATATTATTATTGTTGTTGTTGTTGGAGAAGTCTTGAAAATAAGCTGTCCAACCACTCTCCTCATGATCAGAACTGTATTCCTCTGAGGTTGGTTTATGAGAAACCGCTTTATTGCCCATAGATGATGATCTGTAAGAGTGGTTATTCTCCATCAATACTTCAATATAAAGCTGAAAAAGAAGAGAGAAGAAAGAGAAGAAGAAGGAGAAAAGGAGAGGAGAGAGATAAAGAGAGAGGGTGTTTTCTAAAGAGTGGTTTTATAACTGAAATAGGACGACCAAAGAGTGGAGAAAAAAGGAAACCCATTATGTAGAATCTGGGAGTGGGTCCCATGTCTCTCTTTTTTTTTTTTTTTTTTTTGAGGGTTAAGGAAGTTAAAACCAGCCGTTGCAACAGAAAACCAAGGCTCTCATAGAGAGAGAGAGAGAGAGAGAGAGAGAGAGAGAACGTGCAGAGAAAAATACAAATAATATTGAGATTAATAGAGGGAGATATAGGGGGGTTGACCTTTTTGGTTCCAAAGGGGATTTTAACACGACATTGGGAGCCATTTTCTATGTTAGGACTCACCTTTCAACCAATTACAATAAATGACTCAATTCAGCATTAAGGTAGACCTGATTCCATTCATACAATATTAGAAATTTCATCGATATACAGCATCACACATTAATAGAAAATAAACCACATAATATGAAACCTATTAATGAAGTTCATATTCAGTTTCGGATATTAATTGCTATATCATCATTTTTGAAGGTTTTTATATTAAGGACATGATTTATTTATGATTCAGATTTTTTCATGTTAACCAAGCTCATTTTTATGGGCATAAATTTCAAGTTTTAGAATATTTAGAGAAATCGAAAGATGAGGTCTTTTAATTACAGTCCGAAAAACTTCTATCGGGTCCCATAATGAAAGAGTGTTAAGAGAAAGAGAGAGAGAGAATATATCCCATGTGGAATAAAACATGATTGTTGGTTTTCTGGGTTGAGGCCGGGTTAGGTTTTGGTAACTCATGATCCAAACACAACCACGTTTGTGCACACTATTAACTAATTAAAATGTCTTCTTTATTGCAAGTCAAGTACTGCGTATCTTTTTGCAGTTGGTGTTAAAAATGATGAATCTTTGGTGTACCATTAAAGGATATATATTTATATATATATATATATAGAGAGAGAGAGAGAGTTTTAAGTACAATATTCTTGAGCAACTTATTTGAACTTCATTGTTGTGCTCTCCTCTCTAAGGGATATTGAAGCATATAATTCACCCCGACCATTACACTTTATCCGAATCATTGGAGACATGCATACAAGACCAGATATATATATATATATATATATATAGTTGGCCAATCCAAACAAATATTGGACTAATAGTGGCTATTTCTAGTAACCGCTGCCTTTGAATTATTTCAATAAGTATTTAGGGTTCGTTTGGATCGCAGGTTCAGTTTGAGTTGAGTTGAGATTTTTAAGTTTGCATAGTAAATTTTGTTGACTTTTTCAGAAAAAGACAAAAAACTTTTCAGAAAAGACAAAAAACATGATGAGATTTGAGTTGTTTAGTTTGAGTTGAGATGGTGAGGCAAACGGAGCATTGGTCTTTAGAAGAAATACGAGTTTTTTCACAAAATCAAATGCCATATTATGTGTATCCAGAATTTTGAAGTCAATACCGATTCCGTTGACTGATAAACTGTAGCAATCATATCATTTCTTGATCTTGATATGAAGAAATTTAACAATGCACTTGTTTTTTTTTTTTTTTTTTTCCCAGTGTCCTTCCTTTGTGTGGGATCATACTTTGTGACGTTTTAAATGCAAACAACGACTCCAGAAAAAAAAAAAAAAAAAAAAAGAAAGAAAAAAAGAAAGAAAAGCTATATATACATATATATATATATATATAATCTTGTTCTTCTCTGCGTATTTATATTGTTTATGCCTCCAATAAGCCCCATAATTTGGATCATAAATTTGAAAAATTAAATTCAAACAGTAAATTTAAATTTATATAAGAGAAATACACTGTAAAAAACTTTTTAAATAATGTTTAACTAACAGTTTTCAAATAAAGTGTCAATCAAGCTATAAGATTCGGTTTTTCTATGTCACTGATTCACTAAATTTTACACTTTTTTTTTTTTTAAGTTCTACGTACCTTTTTTTTTTTTTTTTGGGCTATAACAACTTTGTCATAATGTATGCTTCTATTGCAGTAGATGCCGGCTCTATATATAAATAACTGGTTGAGATGACTCACTTTATTATTTTCTCGTTATTTAATTTTTAAATGATAAACTCGTCTCTTTAAATTTCATTCATAGATTTGTTGAAGGGAAATGCACCTGAATGACACAAATTTAAAGAACATTACACCAATACAATACAAAAAATTAATACTAAATCAACATAATACAAAACTAAACTAAAATTAACTAAATTTGTATTATGTTAGTCCAAAATGGAGAATTTGTGTTATATTGATTAATAGATTAAAAAAATTGGTTAATTAGGAAGTTTCTCTTCCCCTTTTTTTTTTTTTTTTGTTTTTTTTGTTTTTTTAATGCTTACGTTCGTAATGGGAGGGATTAATTTTATGTGGGAAAAAATCTCTCTCCCTCTCTCCGGGAGCGAAGCTTAGCTGGGCTGTATTCAGCCACTTCTATTTTGGGCTTCCAACTGTTTTCAATTTGGATCCATGAACGTCGTTGATTTTCTATATTCTTCTCTTTCTTCCATGGAAGAAAACGTTATTTATTCCATAGAATCAAGTATTGCGCAAAGATATTACAGAACTATTACGAATGTAGAATTATTCATAGAACTGTTTTTGGGGCAAGAGAGTCAATTAGCATCCTTGAATGCTAGCTAGAGAACCTTTTGAGGTAGAAAAATGCTATATTTTGAACATGCCATTTTTTACTAGGATGGAGCGAACCATGAGAATGAAACAACACCAATCTAATATGAAAATAATTCCTAAATCAATAGGAAAGCAGCCCGAGAGTTGTAGAGTCGTAGGTATTTGTCGGGTTGGAGGGACCCACAGGGCAGTAACAAGAGTAAACAAGTAAGGAAGAAGAAGTACTTTCTTCAAGTATGTAGGTTGGTTCACGTAGTATTCTAGTAGTAAAAGGTCGCCAATTTAAACCAAACTACAAAAAATAAAAATCCAAAAACTTATAATCAATTATGAACATAATAAAAATGAACAGATGCAATGAAAATCCAAAAAGAAAAAACTTTGATATAACTATCAATGAAAAAAAAAAAAATTTATTTGTAGATCAACTCTTATATGTTAACCATAATTTTATTTCTATATTTACTTTAAATTTAATATTCTATTAAAATCGCTTTAATAAAAAATAAAAAAAAAAACTTTTTGAATCACAGCAAATCAAAATGAACCATTTATTTGAATGAAATAAATTCAAATCTATGAAACGGAGAATTAGTAGATTCATTTATCCATAATTGAATTATATAATTTATTGCTTGGATCCTGAACTTATCAAAGCTAAAAATATCTTGAGGATTTATTTAAGGTATAATTCATATAAATAGGGGTGATGAAATACTTGGTAGTTATTAGAATATATCTCCACAGAAAGGAGCCCGTCTTCCCTCTTAACTGTTGTACTCTAAGATGTAAAATTATAAGACTAAAGGTTCGTTTGGTGAATGAGTTGAGTTTGAGTTGAGTTGACTTTTTAAAAAGTAGTTATAAACTTTGTTGACTTTCAGAAAAATACAAAAACTAAGATGAAAAAGTACAGTTTAGTTGGAGTTAAACTTTGTTATTAAAATAACACTTGTTAAACCACATATGATCTCTATGTATCTTTTTACTTTGAAATTTTAACAACCAGGTGGATAAAAGTACTAAATCGAAATATTGATTAATTGATCGATAAGTCATTTTAGAATCTTTTAAAAATAAAGGATTAAAATGAGATTTAATATATGATTTGAAGACTAAAAACAAATTAGGGGAAAAAAAAAAAGAGTGAAATTTAGCATGCGTTTGGATGGAAGGTCCAAACCAGATTTTTTAAGTTCATTTTTATCTTTTTTTAAAAAGTTAACAAAAATTATAGTTAATTTAACAAAATTTTAACAATTTCAACCTTAAAATTTTCATTTTAAAACTCGTGTTCCAAAGGCTTGCCTTAAGGGTTTAGTACCTTATTCGTCAATTTTTCATTTATCAAAGACACTTGATGGCCTATGGAATTCTCAGGACAAAATGCCCAAGAACCAGAGCCCTTTGGGCCAAGATATTGAGCCGGTGATTCAAACATAGGAATGACCGAAAATGTAGTAAGTGTATTAAGTAGCATGATTATAAAATATTTAAATAATAGTAAACATAAAATTTATTATTTATTGTAAATTATGTATTTATTAGAAGTAAATTAATTATTTAACTAATAAATTTATATTATTTACAGTTATATTATACTAAATATTTTTAAAATCTATTGTTTTTTATTGTTTACTATAAAAAATTCTACTTACTACTCCATTCTCCGTTTAAATGAAGAGCTTTATTTTATTTTATTGGTGACAATGTAGGAATGACCGAAATGTAGTAAGTTTATTAAGTAGCATGACAATAAAATATTAAATAATAGTGAACATAAAATTTATTATTTATTGTAAATTATGTATTTATTAGCAAATACATTTATATTATTTACAGTTATATTATACTAAATATTTTTAAAATCTATTATTTTTTTATTTTTTACTATAAAAAATTCTACTTACTCCATTCTCCGTTTAAATGAAGAGCTTTATTTTATTTATTTATTTATTTTGCTTGAATAAATGAAGAGCTTTATTAGCCCGAAGGGGATTTATAAAACAAAAACAAGAACAAGAATGATGAGAGCTGTATATCGAGTAATTGCAAAGGACATAATTTAAGATAATTTATTTGTCTTCATTATAAAATGTAAAATTCAAATCTTTAAGAAAAAAAAAAAAAAAAAAAAAAAAGAGCTTTGTGTACATTTATTACTTCTCGCTAGTCCTCCTTATCAGACAATGCCTTTAGTTTTGACATAAAATTATTTTCTCATCCGTTCAAATATGGGAAAATAAAAATAAAAAAGTTAGCGGAGGAATTAGTAACATACCGCTCTACATTTCATTCGCTCTAACCAATCACGAAATCAAAACAAAGAGAAACAGTATCCTATATTTAATCTGGTTTGGTCCCACTTTCTAGCTAGAATTTTCATTCTCTTAGCTAATATCCATTATACATTAAATTAGGTTTTCAGTAATTCCTAATAGGCTCTTTTAATTACTCAATCTACACATTAAATGCTTACGAAAAATGAAAATTAAGATGTACATATATGCAGCGATGAAGCCCTTTCTTCATTAAAGCTCAAGTGGTGTTATTCAGAAGGCATATAAGGAAAAGTTTCTTTGTCTCCTACCAACTTCATGAATAAATATATAGGGTTGATATAAAGAAAATTCATAATAAATAATATCCACCAACAATACCTATATTCTGAGAAATTGCATTTAAAGAAGTATCTAAAACATTAAAGGGTCAATAAATTTAATCTTCATGTGACATTATATCTTTATTCCAAGTTCCTAATAAAAGAGCCTTTTGCAAGTTCATATATAATTGTGTTATTGTCTTATAATTTATTCAGCATAGCATATATAATTAATATTACATGCAGGTGGCCGCATATATATATATATATATATATATATATATAATTAATAGCTATTGAACTAAACATGTACAAGCGGAAGCAAATTATGAAAAGAAAAATGCTCGTCTAGCCAAAATTGTATTATGTAGAGATGACAGAAAACATGAGTTTTTCCTTTTCTCCCCCGCCCCCGCCCCCCCCCCCCCCCCCCCCCCCCACCCCCCTTATGGCCTATACGCACGTATACTCAAAAGAATGTTTGAAAAATACTTTTAAATGAGTTATATATACATATCATTACATACATATAGTAACGTTATTTCATATTGAATTATGAGTCTCTCACAAATTAGTATGACAGTTATAATTCGAGTTAACCATAAAACTATTTATGTGAATATATATTTGGTTTATTAGGAGTTTGCAAGCATTAAATTCTTATATTAACTAGATATGAAATGAATAATGAGTTTAAAAAGGTTGGATTACTTCTCCTAATAAGTTGAACTTTTAGAATGGAATTATTAAACCTAACAAAAGTGATATAGTAAAGTAATATTCCAAATTTAGCTATATATGTTTGCACAAGATGCATCCTGAAAATGATTGAACGAATGTTGATAGCCCCCAGAATAAAAATCACAATGACAAAAATATCTAAGGTGAACATGAACTAGAGAGCGAGAAACTCTATGGTAACACAGGTTCCGATATAATTGAGAACAACTCTTTCTTGTTTACCTTCTTGAGAAAGATGTGTGGACAAATCCTCTTTCAAAGGGTAGTAATGGTTGTGGACATATATTTTATTTTATTTTATTTTATTTTATTTTATTATTATTTTTTTTTTTAGTGTAGGGATGGGGTAGTGGTTGTGGACATATTTTATTTTAACTTTTTATTATTATCATCATTTTTTGGTTGGGGTGGGGTTAAGATGGTAAGAAATAGGCTTCTTAATTCTATATCACAAGGCACAATAAAATTGTAATAGAAAATTAACGAAAAGGAATATACAAGATCATCTTTCAACTATGGTAGTAATTCATTATGACGAACAAGACATTTATAAGAGAAAATCTGATATCTCTTAATCTTTATTTATTTTTTTATTTTTTATTTTTTTTGTTCAATTGAACTCCACAACTTAATAGGACATAGTTGGGAGGTCATGAACAAATTGGATAATAAATTAAAAATAATTTTAAACTATTCGATTACAAAATTAACCAATTAGGATGGAACTAATATGAAGCTCTTATGGTAGTAATTATAAATTTTTCTATTGTGAAGAGGAGGTATTTTAACCAGAAATTATTTATGTAAAATTAATCAAACTTTTGCTTTTATCCTTTAAAATTGACCCCCAATTTGCATATTTATGCTCGCTCTAGATGTTAATTGGTAAGCTTATTGCCTCCTGACATCGTTATCCGGATTCCAACTCGATCGGTCTGTGGTACTTCAAATCTTCTTTTTATTATTATTATTTTTTTTTTTTTGGCTTCTTCAAACTTATTATACGTCTCAAATTTAAGGACAAAAAATTTAACAAACGAGCTTCAATGAAACAAAGAATTCCTAAATCTCATGAAATCACTAAATCGCAAATAGTTAACCTCATGAAACTGAAACATAATTTAGCAGGGCACTAAATTAGGATGACCGTAAAATTATTCTAAATTAGTCATTCTATTAATTTGATAGTTAAAAACTCGATGGGACAAGACAACGATTTCTTTTAAAGTCTTGCACTAATATATAGAACTATAAAATTAACCCACTAAATCAAATATGGTCTTTTATGTTTATTGTCCGCTGAGATTTTAACAAGTAGATAGTCTTGACTGGGATAATTTGATAGATCATCAAAGGCTAGGTTTAAAAGATTTTAGAAGTTAAGAGACTAAAATGAAATTTAACGTGAAATGCACGATTATTCATAAATCAAGATAACGTCAACGAATTATTCATATTGAATTTCCATGATCCAAGACTTTCCAATAAAGTCTCCATTGCAAATTTTTCTTTCAGCGGTTTGCTTTTGACTGTCTCAACAAGTCAAGGTTGACAAAACCCACCAAATTGAACGAAAGGAGAGGGGGAAAAGGGCGTGGAAAATGTCTCCAAAATTGAGGTCACATCAAAAAGTAAAAAAGAGGAAGAGGAGGGAGGGGATATACTATAATACATGTAGCTATATAGGTACAAACTAAATAATTATTTATATTATAGAAAAGAAGAATGAGTATACTCTATATAATTGATTTTTTTCTGGGTATTAATTTGGAAGTCAATTTAATGAGTCTCTTGAATGATCAGTAGGTTGATCAACTAGATGCTTTACTAGAGATGAATATTTGATAAAACAGCAATTTGGACAAATATAGACGACGCAAGTTTTCTTCTAAAATTCAAAACCTTGAAACAAACAATACACTAACAATCAATAATCGTACTAATAATATCATTTGAGAATAGATAGAGATAACAGCTCTGTGTTTTTGGGACAAACTCGTAGAGCTTGATAAATAAATAAATAAATAATGGACACAGAAATTAATACAGAGAAAAGGTCTTATAAACAGAGGATTTGATAAGAGAAATGAGATTTAACTAGAGAAAATGATCATGTGTTCTCAAAAGCCGTTCATTTGCAATAATATTATTACTTTGTTTAATTGTGCTTAGTTAATTGACCTTTTCTTCACAACAAGACGTAAGAAGTCCATATAAAAATATATAAATTAATTAACTACGTTTGACCTTGTAATTATTATCACGATTAGACGGCTTGTAATTTAATAACGGCAGCGGCCAAGGACCAGGTGGGGGTGGGGTAGGCAAATGAAATAAATGAAAGAAACGAAACCTTCAAATGCGCCGGTGGACTGTTCTATTACTAGTACTATACGATACATACATATATATATATATATATATATATATAGATGTGTATATATCTTTCCGAGTGTGACTCTGTGTCTCTCACTACTCAATTCATGACTTGGCATTAACGACCTTTGACGTTGCATTGCCTAACCCTTTCCTTTACTTTGACCTCATCTTCTCTTCCATATTTATATATTTATATATTTATATATTTATATATTTATTAAGAGGATGCTAGCTGTTCTTCCCTTCTAGACTTTTCTCCACACACATTTACGTATATAATATGTATACATCATACTATATACACGTATATGTGTATATATCTACATAGCAACGGAGTCAATTTTCTACTTTATTAGAGACATACACGCATTAATCATTTATGTGATTAAAAAAAATGAAACACATATCTATATAATTAAGTGAAACGAACGTGTAAAAACTTCATGTTAGGTAGGAGCAAAATTTCAGAAAAAAATCTTAAATTTTTAGGGTTTATTTCAATAATAATTAAAAGAAAAAATACGGTGAAATGACTGCCCTCATTCGTCCTCAAATGGTTCCACGACTATATCTACATATGTATGGGTGACTATTTCAAATAAGCCAACGATGACTAGAGAGAGAGAAGAGGTTGCTTGGCCCTTAGGGCTGCCAAGAATATGACAGCAACGCAAGAGACCTCCAATAATACGACACAAAATATATGGTCCTGACATGATCATATCACACACCAATATGGAGGGGGGTGTGGGGCCTACATGAAAAAGAAATGGGTTTTGGCGGGACTCACTGTCCCGGGCTGCCCAATTTGATTGAGAGTCTAGTGTTCATTTGTGGCATCTAGATGGGCACAACTCGATCAATATGCCAATATCATAGCTTCTTATTTTTTTTTTTAATTTATGAATAATATGCCATGAAAGCATTTGATTCCTTCTACTTGTGTTAATTTAATTATTTAGGACAGAAATAAACTAAACTCTTGTTTTGTATAGCATCATAAATTTAATGATCTGAGACGGAATGTTAGACATATGTAAGAAACAACGATCGGTTTTGTTTGTTTTCTTTAATATTTCTTTTTCTTTCTTTCTTTCTTTGTTTTTTTTTTTTTTGGGCTTCTATTGTTTTCTTTAATCTTGGAGCTCTAGTACGTACTTATTTTTAGATCCTACGAGTGACAAGGTTTACCATTCTAATTCTATCTAACCACCTATCTATATATTTATACATATATATGTGTGTGTATGTCTATACATATATTGTAATCTTATTCAAGGTTATATAAGCTGTGCCTATTTCAGAGATTAACTAAAATATAGTGCATAGATTAGAATGTTTTAGCAGAAAAGGAAAAAAAAAATCAATGCTTGAGTAGTGCTAGGACACCATGTAATAAATATGTCTTGGTGGCTAAAATAAAATAAATAAACTATATATGATGAATAACATTAGAGACACCAATTGTAATTCCAACTTTTTGAGTCAATATTTTAAATACTTACCAATAAAAAAATAACAACTCATATATCACATAGGTTAGTACTTAAAAGTTGAGATTATAATTTGTGTCCTTAACATTTTCCATATATGATTCAGAAAGTCATTCCCTAAATTTAATCAAACAAACGGAAGACCAACCAAAGAGTAAATTTTTCTCACAAAAAGAATATAATATATTTGCAATCAAAGACATGTATATTACACAAATTGTTCATTTAAGAGGGGGGGGGGGGGGGAAGAAGAATTTTGTAAATATTATGAGGTCTTTTTATATATAATTGCAAAGACAAGGACTAATGCTTTAAATTGCTCCACATAAGCTATATAGTCACATATATAAAATATATATAAATCCACTTGGAGCTCTTATCCTTTATGGATTGAACTTCTATATTGACTTCTAGCATAACAATTATTTTCCAACCTTCTCCGTCGACCCTGGAACATTTAATTTTAGTAGATATATTCAAATTGGTCGCACAAATGAAAATAAATATTTGAGTAAAACTGCGTGTACTCATCACCACTTTAATTACATGCATGCTCATCTTACAGCTAGTAGGGTATGCTGGGTAAAATATAGCTTTCATCCATGCTTTATCTTTTTGTACTTACTACTACATATATATACACACACACACACGCGTACTCTAGTGTTATTTATTGTAACAACTCATGTCTCATTTTGATATGATATTGTCCGCTTTGGATCTCATGCCCATACGGTTTTGTTTTTGGGTTCACCCCAAAATACCTCATATCATTAGGAGGTGAACTCTTTATGTGATAGTCATTAGTCCCTGTAAGGAAATGGTAAGCTGTGCAGTCACAATATCACTTGGAGATGAATATATGTGATGATCCATGCGGACACAAGGCTCAAAGCGGACAATAGCATACCAAAGGGAGGCATGTGTCATTACAAATGGTATCGGAGCCTATACCCCATCGGAAGTATGAGCAACGACGACGTTGGGCCTCAAAAGACAAAGGTGAATGTGATAATCATCAGTTTCCAAAAGAAAAAGGGTAAGTTGTGTAGTCCTACATCGTTTGGGAATGGAGGATATATGTGATTGTTCATAAGTAAAAAGACCACCTCCTAATGATGTGAGCTCAAGAGCAAAACCGTGCAGATATGAGATCCAAAATATACAATATCATTTCAAAAGGAGGCACGGTTCGTTACAATTACTCTCTCTTTGTTCTTCTCTATGTCTTCCATTTCTTGGGCGCAATTCTAATCCCATATTTATACTCATACTTTAATTCCATGTCCCTGTGGACATTTTAGCACGTATATATATATATATATATGTATATATATCTTCTCAATTCAATTATATTTTCGTGTCAAATTAGCAATAACATTAAACTTTTTACTTACCTCCTTTCTCCAATCGATCCTGTAAGTGTGTGCGTGTGTGTGTGTATTACCAAATATCCAGCCATAACCAATGATCATTCCATGGCCACGGCAATTCTTGGAAGACGTCACGGTTCCAACCACCGGTCATGTGTGGTGCCACCATGCGCCCCACCACCACGCCACTCAACGACCAATTCTCTATTGCCTTACCTGGCCATTATAAATGCTGTAAGAGAGATTATACAAATATATATATACAACAAATCCCATTTTAACTAGAATTTGAGAGAGTTTTGTGTAACTTACAGTTTATATAAGGAGCTTCATGGCGTGGATCATTCCATAACAAAAACACTAAGGTCACGTCTCGGGCACTTTTCCAGACGGTGCCGTCTGTTTGCAAACGGTGTTTTGGTTTTTCAAAGTCTTTACCAAAAATTTATTATTTTACAATTTTTTTAAAATAAAAATCAACAAAACACGCATCCCAAAAATTTTTCTTTTCTCAATTATTCTTTCATTAAACACAAAACTCTAAAATAAAATTTTTTTTTTCTAGAAGTTTTTACCCCAAACCTACATTTTCGAATCTTATCTCAACTCCAAAAGTACCAATGATGAAACTCCGTCTTCAAAAGTCCCCTCAAACGGGCCCTAAGAGTGTGTTTGATAGGAAAGAAAAGTGGAAGGAAGGACAGGGGTAAAGGGATTTGTTGAAGGATTTTGATGTTTATAATTGTATGTTATGAGAGAAAAGAAGAATGAAAGAATTAAAACATGGACTTCAAGTCTTTCAAAATACATCGATTTTGATCTCTCCTAAATTAAAAAAATTATTAAAGAGATTTCATACCAAAAACATCGTAAGATAATTAATTATCTCACATTCCATTCCTATTTCCCCCATCTAGGTAATCTACTACTCCTTTCTTAATATTCTCCTTTCTAAACATGGAAAACGGAAAAAAAGAGATAAAGATAGATAAATATTACTAACTAAAATTTTAAATTTATTTGCACACATAGTAAGCCGTGTACAGCCCTTCTACTCTTTTAAAGTAAAGGTTAGTTTGTAATTTGTTTTTTTCTTTTTGAGCTGTCCTCTTTGTTTGTTTAGCTTGCCAGGGCTGCATTCTTTTATTTTATGTCATTTTCTTTCTTTTTTTAATTTTATTTTAATAAAATCTAAGTGAAGGGTTTGATAGAAAATGAGCGTGTTAGTACTCTTAATCGAGTTAAGATGTTTTAATGAGCTCTGATATCAGTCATCTTTGCTCATAGTTTACTGAATATATATATATATATATATATATATATATATATATAAAACAAAACCTAGTTTAGTTTGCTACTCCATATGCTTTAATTACTCCTTCATCTAAAAGTAAATAGAAGAAGAATGTAAATGCACAATATATAGGACTTTTTTTTTTTTTTTTTTTTTGTAAATCAATGTATTGTACTAATAGTTGCATAAAGAAATGTACTATTAGCTAGGATCTGTTTGGTATTAGCTATTGGAAGTTGCTTTAGATGGTTAAACAGTTTAATTACAACACTTCAGAACATTTGGTAACTGTTTTTCTCCCACCAAATTCTAAAAACTGTTGTTTAGCAACAAAATTTGAGAAGTTGATCGGAGATTGCTTTTGTAATTATTTTTGCTACTATTGTTCAAATTTACCAAAACGTCTTTAATAATAAACTATAATTCTTAATCTACTGATTAAATTTATCTCTACAATAAATAATTTTATTGAAGTGTTTTCTCAAAGAATAGAAACATTTTTTAGATTATTTTAACTTTTCCGAGGATGTATAAATTTATTCCTTGAACAAATATAAGTAATTTTTTTTCTTTTGATATGGATAATAAAATTAAAATCAAAATTTATTTATTATTTACTAAACACTTAAATTATGCTTTTGAAATTGACAATAATTTTCGAAGAAGTCTATTTGTAGTTTATCATTATTAATTTTTAACCAACAGTAAAACAGAAAACAAATATTTCAGTGACAGATGTTAATTGACCCTAATGATAAGATAACAAATATTTTAGTGACACGTGTTAATTGACCCTAATGATGTTAAAACACCATTATGTAATTGCATATTTATTAGAGATGTTAAACGGTCGATTCAGTTCATTTATTGGAACCTATTAGTGCTTCATACGGTTCTCATTTAGTCCATTTCATAAATGTGCTAGGCCATGCCGGCACATTTATAATTTTATTGCGTCAAATTCGACTCACAATCTATTTATAGATGTACGTAGTACCCTTAAATTAACATGCACATGCCTTAATCGTCCCCTATATATATTGCCCAAATTAAATATTTTAAATAAAACAAGAAAATTATGTTTTGAATACAAGAAACTATGACATTCCAAACCTTATCAAATAAAAACTCAAATGAGATAAAATTTTAGTAAGAAGAAAAAAATCACAAGTCTCTTATATGAAAAGTATATAAACAAAAAAAATCATAAAAAGAGCAATGTCGTAGTGTCATTCATTTTCGTGCACCTTATTGTGTCTTGTCAACTCTTAATGTGTTTCATATCAAAAATCATGCCAAGCAAGGCCCGTTTAATTGTATGTGTCCATTATGACTGACGAGTTTACTTTTTAGAATGTCATGCTCTTGTCGACCCAATAGACACGGTCTATTTTGACAATTCTATTATTGATTGGAATCACCAAAAAAAAAAAAAAAAAAGAGAAAAAGAAAATGAATTAGGGCGAAGAGAATCATTTATTAATCTAAATTGGTGATATTTTAGAGCCTTGGCTTTATTTATACTGTGGTGTGAACGATTATTGAATGCAATATTTGAGTCTTTATAATTCCATTAATGTAATGGGCGGTGGGTCACTACCGTTAAGGAAAGCCGAAAGCAATGCTTGTGGTGGAATGGGATGGCAATAGTGATGCCGTCACGTCTTAATTGAGGGTCTCAAGAAATGACATGTTAATTTCGCTAAAAATAAATAAATGAAATGACATATTGATTTTTAAGAAATAATATTGGAAAGAATGTAATATTAATATTGCTTTTAATTTTGGTGGACAAAATGCTTGCTGAGCATGCTTCTCGGTGATGTGGACCAATTTTTGGTGTCGCTTTTTCCAACTAGTCATTGTTCACGAAGAAGAATTATTGAACTGAAAATGATGTGTTGGGAGACCATATTAATCTCCATGAAAAAACACTTTTATTAACCGTATATTTATGTGCGTATATATACCTTCTACAATTAGCTATACTTTGACCCTCATTTATTAGTAACACTAATTACCCATGCCACTTCCTTTTTGACTAAATTTATAGTCTTAAAAGGTCATATATGATGTCTTCTAACTATAGTTTCTCAAATATTGGCGATGAATTAACTAGATATGTATAGCAATGTGGAGAAAAATATAATTCTTTAAACAAGTTTCCTATTATCTCATTTATGATGCTTAATGCAATCAGTGTCTTATAATTTAAATTTAATATAAAGATAAATTTGATTTATTTATTTATGTTATCAAATAATGATCCAATCATATTAAATTTACTATTGATGTAAGAGTATCGCAACCATTTCTCTCAAAATAACAAACAATGATAGAAGCATAATCAAATTCAATGGACACACCTAATGGATGGGCTTATGCACTTCTTCAAGACCTAAACCATAAAGGCCGCCTCACAAATTCAAGTATGCTAATGCATCATTCTTCTTTCATTAGAAAAATGCCCCCCTCTAAGACGCACTTATGGAGACTTGTACTTGGAACCTCTTGCTATGATAACAACTGAATATAAGACTGACGCAATCATTATTTCTCTTCAAAATTACACTTGATGAGAGAGGCACAATCAAATACTTAAAAAACCATCCAAGAGTAGACTTGAGAATTCACCTTTTATGCTATCCATTTGGGCCCTAAACTTCAAGAATACCTAATGATTCTACGCACCCAATGGACGAGCTCTATTAACACTTCTTCGAGACTCAAATCGCAATAATTGCCTCTCAAAATTAAATATGCTCCTACATCAATTTTATATTGAATTTACTATATATGTTGCTCTTAAAAATCATGTTTTATCTTTTTAACTCCTTTTAGTTTGTTTAATAACGCAATTTGATGTTTAAGAAAAACACAATTTGTGAATAAGATTTACCATGGAGTTAAAGAAGACAAAACACTAATAATTATGATAATGAGAATACTATTATAAACTATGAAAAAAAAAATACTTATCAGTTGTTTAATGAAAATAATAATAGTCAATAAAAATAAAAATAAAAATAATATAAATAAATAAATAAATAATAAAAGCAATGGAGACCATGGTCAGGGCAAATGAAATGTACATACGTTAAAGACTTTGAAGCGATTGATAGCCGTTGGATCTGCTCGGAAGAAAGAAAAAATGAGATTAAAAAGGTAACGTGCACCGTAGGATACATGTGGGACCATGTTCTGATCATTGTTGAGCTGCCATCACATGGGTATGGTTTTCTGTTCAAGATTCAAAAAAACAAATAAATAAAAAAGATAAAAAATTGAAAATAAAAAGGGCAGGTACCACAACTGCCTGAGAACGAGGGTACGGTGAAACCGTGTTGTTGTTTTGATTAAATTGGTCAAAACCCCCTTGACAATAAGTTTTGGAATCCGTCCAATTCCAAAGAGAGTGTTCTGAACTGATCAAATGGCAAAGGACCAAAGTCAACCTTTAAAAGCACAAAATGACAGAACAGAAAAGAGGTCTTCCTCTTGTCCATGAAATTTTTTTCCTCCTTTGGGTGATTCATTTTCCTAAATTGATTATTTGGTTTTTTTCTTAAAAAAAAATATATATATATATATATAGAGAAGAAAAGAAAAGAAAAGATGATATCAGCCCAGTTCAGTTCTTCCTTTCTCCTTAGCTCTCTTTGAGATATTTCTGACCAAAGACAAATCATATCGATATTCATTTTATTGATTTCGAAAATCGATATTGAGGAATAACTAGTTGAAGTGTAAAACTGTGAAGAACTAAAATTTCTCAAACTATGTGTTATTCTATAGCTATATCAATTAATATATAAAAATGATAAAATATGAGAATTGTACCGTCGTCCGATTAGGTCAACTCCATTAAAATAAACTTTCGGACACACGAATGATCATATCCTTTAAGACTATATTATTTTACTTCTTACCTTCATCGCTTGATTGAACAAACGTGTGAGCGTTCTCATTGAGGGATTGATTCACTTACTCACTTTTGGTGTCTTTGTTTTGGCTCTTAATATAAGAGTGCAAAGAAAAACTCTTCTCTTTTTGAGTTTCTTATTAACTAAAACTTTACCAACCAAAAATAATCTTAAACCAAAGTTCTCATTCTTTTATCTTGATATAAATCTTATTTATAAAGCAAGATAAATTACCCAAACCTTCTATCTTGAATTTTAAATATTCTCAATATTTAAAATCAAAATCAATAAAATTTAGAATATATTATATTATATTCATAATATAATATAATATATTAGTTATATACATATATAAAAATATACCGATTATATATAACTATATGTATATATGCGGCCGTGGACTTTCCTCGGAGGAAAGTTCACGTTGTTTCCCTTTTTTAGTTTTAAATATATAATTTATATATATAATTTATATCACATATAAATATACATATATATATATATTTATAATTTAACATCCCTTCTTTCCCTTTCTGATATATATTATAAATATTTAACTTAAAATCTAATTTTAAATAGGGTGAGTCTGTGGTAGAGACCATTTTCAGGGTCTCTACCGGTACATCCATTTTTTAGGCTATTGAGATTTAATCGAACGGTTGAAACGTTGTTGATGTACCATACTTATCATACACCTAACCACACATTACCCTTCCCACCCAAAGTCTTCTCCGTCGCCGGCGCCTTCCCGCCGCCGACCCCAGCCAAGGCTCGGCCGGCCGCCGGCAACCCCCTCTCTCTCTCTTCCCATCTCTCTCTCTTCTCTTCTCTCTCTCTTCTCCTCTCTCCCACGGCGACCCACCTCCGGCCCCCCCACCACCGGCCCCAGGCCCGGCCGGCCGCCGGCGTCCCCCCCCCCCTTCTCTCCTCTTCTCTCTCTCTTCCCCTTTCTCTATCTTCTCCTCTCTCCCGCGGCCTTCCCCCTCCGGCCCCCAGCTTGCCCGGTGCGCCCCCCACCCCAGGCCCCCCTCCCCCGGCCTCCCCCCAACCCCCGAGCCCCCGGCACCCCCCCGACGACCCCCCCGGCCCCCCTCTTTCTCTTCTGATTTCTCTCTCTTCTCTCTCTTCCCCTCTATCTCTCTCTTCCGGACCCTCGGCCCCCCCACCCCCGGCCGCCCAGCTGCCCCCCATCCCACCCCCACCCGTGACTCCCCCACCCTACCCCCGACGTGAGAAGAGAGAAAGAAACGAGAGGCCCACCCTACCCCCGACGTGAGAAGAGAGAGAGAAAGAGAGGGGGAGTCGCGGGTGGGGGTGGGATGGAGGGGCGCCAGGTGGCCGGGGGGTGGGGGGGCTGAGTGCCGGGAAGAGAGAGAGATAAGAGAGGAAAAGAGAGAGAAAGGGGGAAGAGAAAGAGGGGGCCGGGGGGGTCGTCGGGGGGGGGGGGGGTGCCGTGGGTCGTCGGGGAGGGTGCCGGGGGGGCGGGGGACATTGGGTGGTGGGGCGCACCGGGCAAGCTGGGGGGCCTGGGGGCTGGCTAGGGGCCGGCGGGGGGAGGGCCGCGGGAGAGAAGGGAAGAGAGAGAAGGGGAAGAGAGAGACGGGGGTCGTCGGCGGCCAGGGCTGGGGCCGGTGGTGGGGGTGCCGGAGTTGGGTCGCCGCGGGAGGGAGAGAGGAGAAGAGAGGAGAAGGGGAAGAGAGAGGGGAAGAGAGAGAGAAGAGAAGAGAGAGAAAGGGGGTCGTCGGCAGCTGGCCGGCAGGGGCTGGGGCCGGTGGTGGGGCCGGAGGTGGGTCGTCGGCGTCGGGGGTGGGTCAACGGCGACGAAGAAGACTTTGGGTGGGAAGGGTAATGTGAGGTAAGGTATATGATAAATATGGTACACCAACAACGTTTCAACCGTTCGATTAAATCTCCACGACCTAAAAAATGGATGTACTGGTACACAGACTCATCCTTTTAAATATAAATATTTATAATCTTAGAAAGAAGTAACTAGCAAATATCAATATGTATATTGGTGGGTCCCCACTCACTAAAAATAGGTGCACAGGCTCACTTATCGTGTCATTCAATTTTAATATTTAAATAATTTTAATTATTTAAATAATATAATTAATTCATAATTAATTGTTTGGGTAACAAATAAATATTTGTGACAATAAAATATTAAACTTAGACACTCTCCTTTATATTTTATATCACACATTTCGTGAGCTAAAAATATAATCCATCAAATACACTTGTTCAATTGCTAACGAAGGCGGTGTGGGGAATAATGACCTATAATTTCAAGCTCCAATAAATTTGATAACTAATCAAACTCTTTGATTAATTTATTAACTTTATTAATTCCAGAGTCACTCCACTAAAAACTTGAAACTGCACTCTTGAAATTATAGATATAAAATTACTCAAAGAATAGAGTTGGTAATTTGATATAGCCATTACATATAGATCGAGCCTCCATAAATAATTCATAATTAGAGTCAGGTAAAATCCGTTAACCTTTCTAATTACATCTTGATCCTTGAATACCATTGATTCTCTAATGAATCATAAATTCATGAAATTAATTACGAATTGAGCGCTCATATTATTCAAGCTCCAAATCAATACGCAAGGAAATTATTTATCTGCTTCTTAAATAAGAAGGAATGAATTACATCTTGTAATATTAACATTTCTGGCTACTTACTTCATCATATCTCCAAAATACAAGGAATAAGATTGGATAATCAAATCCGTACCGAGTAAATCCAAAGACATAATTCCATAAATAAAAGTCTGCGAATAGCTCATGATTAAGATCATTTTATATATGACCATCGGTTGACATGATTAGAATTTACTATACTTAACGGAAATTATCAACAATTCATATCACGTCATGTCCCGTCCTACATAATCACATGATGTATATTACCCTCATTAGATGTCTCACTACATTAATGGTTCGGATAAGATCGTTCCATTCTTAATAGTAATGACATGCACTAGTGATATTCAATTAAAGATTACATACTTTAATTGGTTAATCAATTAAATAATTGATTATTTATCATGGATCATTTTAATTATCATCCTTAAATATTATATTCTAGTATATAACTCTTATATACACTATTTAAGGTCACATAGATAATTATGAAATTTAATGATATTTATTTAAGTATCAAACATGCATGCATATAGAACTATAATGAAAAAAAAAACATGTATTTATATATATCACAACAAAATTGTAGCGTCATATGCTTTATGGGCACCCATCACAACACGTTCCACCCAAAATGGGAGACACTAGTATCTCAGCTAGCAAAAGAAAAAAAAAAGAAAAAGAAAAAAAAGAGATAACCAATATATTAATTATAACCTTCTTGTGTATCATTCCACCCAAAAAGAAAGTTTGTAAATTGGAGGGAGAGAATTTTGTGATGGGATATAAAAAATACTTTAATCAGTAAGGTATAGCCTTTTATTTTCTTATCATACTAGAATTAAATTATTAGATTAATGAAAAGGAAAGATAACTTAAATTTAGTAAAAATTTAAAAACTGAGTCCTATTAAAGATTTTTTTTAGTTTGATAACTTACCATCTTAAGCAATCGATAATCATAAAAAGGTTTAAATAATTATATTCGAACTAGTCCAATTTGCGAATGATGTGATTATATTGTTAAATTTTATCTTCCAGTAATAAATATTCCTCTATTAATATGAGATGCAAAATATATAAGATTTCCAAAAAATAACGATATTCCCTGTTGCACTGTGTGATTGGATTGATCTGGTGATCACGCATTAATACGTGAATGAAATGTTGAAAAGATCAATCTTTTTGAACAGGGATAGTCCCATTTTTTGTCCCTAAATTATAAATCAAATAGCATTTTGATTCTTGACCGTTGAACATCCACTACTAGAAAAGAGAGATTACACGACGGGTTTTAACCGTCGTGTAAAGTTTTCACGACGGTTCCTTAACTGTCGTGTAATCCAGCGTCGTGGAAAATAACACGACGGTTTTAATACCGTCGTCGTATCTAAGTTTTACACGACGGTTTTCCAACAGTCGTGTAATCCCGGTAAACAGTTACGTGACGGAGCAAAAAAATGAACATTACACTACGGTTCCGGTAGGAACCGTCGTGTAATCTCCTATGTGCCCAGTGAGATTACACGACGGTTCCGGGAGGAACCGTCGTGTAATCTACCGTGATTACACGACGGTTCCTACCGGAACCGTCGTGTAATCACACTACACCAAAAATAGATTACACGACGGTTCCGGGTGCCCCACAAGGGCGCCTCGGCGCCCCCCACGAATTAGGACAAAAAAAACCATAAGTGCAAAAAAACGCTGCCATAGGGCAAAAATAACACTCAAAAAATTCATGTGTATGCTTTTATACATATATAATAGTGATTGCTTCTATATTATTCCTCCAAAAACTTAAGTTGACATTTCATCGAGCATATTGTGGGCGGGAAAAATTCATGTGTATGTAAAGTGTAAAAACCATTCACAAACCATTAATCTACAAATAGCATCATTATGAACTTAAACACCCATGCTAAAAAATGGATCTTTAGTGACAAACAACAAGACAAAATCCCAAATTTATTTGAAGTTGTATATGAACTTACCTTGATTTTCTTTGAAGATGAATAGACACTCCAACACCAATAAATTGGCTACGGCGACGGCGATGGCGGCGGCAACGACGGAGTTGGCGGCGGCTTGGAGAAGGAAGTGGGTACTTGAGAAATTTAGAGAGTGTGAAGAGAAATGAGAAGGTATGTGGAGAGAAAAGGAGAGGAAGTTGTATTTAAGTAATGGGTTTGCGCGCGGATTTCGAAAAACGAAAGTTAAAAATTTTCAAATTTTTTTGAAAATTACACGATGGGCCCGAGGGGCCCGTCGTGTAATCCCCCAAATTTCGGGGAGATTACACGACGGGCCCCTTGGGCCCGTCGTGTAATCCATCAAGGATTACACGACGGTCCCTGGGGGCCCGTCGTGTAATCCCTCTTGGGAATTACACGACGGTCTTAAAATAAACCGTAAAGTCCGACTTTACACGACGGTTCTTTGGAACCGTAGTGTAAAGTCAGACTTTACACGACGGTTCTTTGGAACTGTAGTGTAAAGTTGCTCCGCGAGGCACTTTACACGACAGTTCTTTGGAACCGTAGTGCAAAGTTGCTCCGCGAGGCACTTTACACGACGGTTTTTTGGAACCGTAGTGTAAAGTCGGACTTTACACGACGGTTCTTTGGAACCGTAGTGTAAAGTTGATCCGCGAGGCACTTTACACGACGGTTCTTTTGGAACCGTAGTGTAAAGTCGGACTTTACACGACGGTTCTTTGGAACCGTAGTGTAAAGTTGCTCCGCGAGGCACTTTACACGACGGTTCTTTGAAACCGTAGTGTAAAGTCGGACTTTACACGACGGTAGTAGTGATCTCAAAGCATGTCATCGATCTACTAATTTGACCTAAGTTATTCTCTTTTAATTAATCAGGTGATTATTAAGAATAAAAAATAAAAAATAGACGGAACGAGACTCGTGAGTGCCATATGTGGTTTATTATTAGGAGGTGGGTTAGTTTGGTAATTTCATGGGATAGGGGCAAAAGGGAGTTAACTAGTCAGTTGTTTAGCTTGGGGGACTCATGGTACTAATGCGATTTTGGGGGCTACAGCTCTATCACTTCATTCAAGCCATGGCTTGAATGAAGTGACGATTGTGCTTGAAATTTGGTCATCCTACAGGGCAAGGAAACGCTGAATTTTGCAAACTAAAATTTAGTTAGTAATTTGATTTCATGGGGGGAAAAAAAAAACTGATGACCTGGACTTTTGGACTTTTTTTTCCTTCCAAGAGGGCTTCAAATCAGCAATCAAGTTAGACTCGCATCAAACCTTGTAGTTGGTGTTCACTTGTGGTTGTTCTTCTAGAACACCAATTATATATACATGGTTGATTTTCATAGCTTGATTTGCTTGAAGATTCTCTCATCCTTGCAACCTTTTAATGCCCTATGATTTTCTTCTCTTAGTCGTCCCTTTGATATTTTTTGGCTGCCTTCCTAGTCTTCAAATGCTCAAAGAATTTTACTTTCAAACTAAAGTTAATGGATGCCAATGGGTTGTAGCTACAACTTAATATTTCAACAATAATATCACTCATCACGTGCTTTTTCTCATAAAACTTTAGTGATATATGGATAGAGGGACTAAAAAAAAAAAAACCGAACCAGTATTATAAGATATTCTTTTGAAAGTCATGGACCGAAATAATATGATAATTAAAATCTAATTTGTTTCAACATTAAAGCAAATTTGTTTATTACATGTTTGTCCACATTCAAACCCTTTTGTCCAATCCAATTTAATTTCGTTCTTATTGAGCAAATAACTGAATTTAAAGTCTGCATAAAATACATAATGATTTAGCTCCCATCTTAAAGTTTTTAACAAGTATAAAAGGTCATTTCTCATTTCTGCTATGCGCGCGTGATGTATAATATATAAATCTGTATAGATTGTGATATACTACATGACGACTTAAAATATTTGTAAGTGCAGCTTCCTAGCTATAACATGGCATAACATAAGAAACAAAACCTTTTTTTAGTCCAAATCCTTAACTGAGGAACGAAAAGTTTTTAGTTCAAAATATTTAAAGTTGCACGAGATATATGTAATGTCTCCAACCAGGCCATTTAAACTCTGAATTCTATGATTGAGTAAAAACGTTTTAAGAGAGAATTTTAGACTGTCAGAGTTTATTTATTTAATTATTTATGGATCTAATATAATTTTATATGATATGACAAAACTTATACCTTTATAGTATTACTATGAATTTTTTATCCTACCAAATTTTCAAAGTGCTAAATTATATTTTACATTTTTGGTGTTAGACAATCACATATAACCAAATTTCAATTGATAGTTACATAAAAACGAAGTCTATGTTAATGTAACATCCAGAAACAAATCTTCGCCACAAAAAAAAAAAAAAAAAAAAAAATCAAATCAAATCAAATCAAATCAAATGTATAATCCAAGCAAGATGGTAAAGACAAACATATTATGATCCAATGATGAAAGGTTTGAGTTCCATCTCACTTGTTTTCTTTTCATCATTAAAAACAAAAAAAACAAAAAACTTAAAGATGGAGAGTTGAACTTGAGATTTATTTTTTAAAATTTCTAGATGAAGAATTAGAATTTAATATTTTCTAATAAAGTCAGATGTGAAATTACTACTAAACTATACTAAGCAAACACAATCCACACATTATATATTGTGTTGGAATTAAATTTAAGATTACTTAGACTATGTCTGCAATCATATCCCAAAATTTTATAGATATTAATAGTAAAATAACTCACTCTTTATTTTCTAATATGTACTACTTTTTGAACTTCTAATATATACAAATCTAAAATTTTTTTTAATTGTGAAATAATGATGTATAAAAATTGTCGATTCACCATTAAAAATCCTTATTTTTATCATTAAATCAGAAAACATGTATAATCACATTAAAATTAGAAATATAAAAATCTAATAAATACTTCTTAAATATAGGACCATCATAAATTACATGCAACCACATAATCTATGATTTTTTTTTTTCTGCACACCGTGAGAGATGAGTACAATATCTATCGATTAGCCTCATTATTCCGGAAACATCTTCCTTATTTGTCTCTTTATTTTTATTTTTGGGTAGAATCCTCTTTTTTTTTTTGTTCCCCCACTAAAAGAGATTTGACTCTCTCTCTCTCTCTTCTCATGTGTTTGGTGTTTTTCTTCAAGTTAAAAAAACTCAACTCAATTTTTGTCCTCTCCCCCTTCCTCCCTCCCTCTTTTCATGTGTTTGGTGTTTTTCTTCAAGTTAAAATAACTCAACTTAATTTTTGTCCTCTTTTAAAAAGTCAATTTAATTTCACTATTTATAATTTCAACTATATCTTAAAAATCAAACTTTAAAAGTCTATAAAAATTTACTGTTTCACTATTTCACTATTTAAATTTCAACTTTAAAAAGTCAAATTCAATTTCACTATTTACAGTTTCAACTATATCTTAAAAATCAAACTTTAAAAGTCCATAATTTTGTAAACACAAGTTTAAATGAGATATTTAAAAATATTACATGAAATTTCAGGAGGAACGAAACAAGCTACATAATTTTTTTTTTTTTCCGAAAAACATTTTAATTTATTACATTTTTTTAACTTCAATAAGCTAAATGTATAATTCAACTCCAACTCTAATTTTTCAATTCAAGCGTATACCCCAAATATATACTAAGCATGCTTTTGAATTGCAGTTTCAAAGCTAAGTTTTTCATCTCAGTTATTTCTTTTTTTGAAAAGTCAACAAAAATTATAATTAGTTTTTGAAAAGTCAATCAACTCCAACTTAAAAATTACCTCTCAAACCCGTGTTCCAAACTACCCCTCTTCCTTAAACAAAAGAGCCCAATATGTTTTTTGTTTTTTTTTAAGGATGTTTTTTGTTTTTTTGTTTCTAAAAGAGATTTGACTTCACCTTTATTTGAAATATGAGTTTGAGATGAAATTTTTTAATTGAAATTAGTTGATTTTTTAAAAATTAATTATAAATTTTATTAATTAAAAAAAAAATAAAAATTGAGTTGAAAAACTTAAATCCATACATATAATCCAAACAAATGCTTAATTGAAGACTCCTAGCGGAAAAACTTAGATTCATACGTATAATCCAAATAAATGCTTAGTTGAAAACTCCTAGCGGGACCCACTTGACGTTCCTTTCCTGCCCTGACGACGGTAGTTGTGATTGGCTAAACGAAACGCGGCGTTTTTTTATTTTCAGCAAAACGAAACGCGGCATTTGACTTCCAGCTCCAAACCTAACCGAAGGCTTCTTCTTTCTTCTTGGCCTAACCTATGTAACATTATTCCCGAGGGCGCCAAAAGACAAACACGTGCGAGAGCCGAGTCCCACGCGGTTTTTACACGCGCCCCAATAAAAACAACAACGTGAATATTGTAGGACAGACGAACACGTCCCTAAAAGCAGGGCCCCACCCCACTCTGTCGGGTCCCACCGGAGTGTGGCGCGCGTGGGTGGTTTTATTCTTTACTTTTTTGCTTGCTTTGAGGGAATAAATTCATTTATTGAATATATATATTGTTGAGACGAGAGAGTAGGGTTCAGAGAGAAATGGTTTGGTAAATAATGTGAAGTCCAAGGGGAGAGAATTGGGCAAGTGCGAGAGAGGCATGAACGAAGTAAATGACCCTTAGCCATGCATAGCCTGTGTAGCTCAGACTCATTTATTATAGTGGATTGGTGGTGGATTTATATATATACATACATATAGATATATAGATAGAGAAAGACCTGTTTGTTCAAAGAAAAGCAAAGACGGCATACAATCTTTATATATATATATATATATATATATATATATATGCAGTGCAGGTGCTGCAGTGAGTGTCACGAAAGGAAGCAAAACCCTAGCTTGATATGATCATGAAGTTTGATCAATTGCGTACTGCAACTGAGAAAACCAGATATGTAGGAAAACTTTGAAAACATATATAATAAATGGTAAACCATGACATATAAGGAACATGCTATATGTGCTATATGATCATATATACCTGAATCAAGATACATGTATCTAATTTTATTGGTTTTATAATGTACTTTGGAACAATCAAGAATAATTGTGGTTTGTTTTAGTCAATACCAAATAAGAATTCTTAACAAGGAAAATATTCAAACTTTATATCTTATAATATAATCGGATGTAAAATTATCACTAGACTATATACTTGCAACCACTAATATTAAACCCGATTGTTCTAAGTTTTTAACTTAATTGTTGTTTTTGAAGGCAGTGGTCCCACTGAAACAGCACTCAGAGACCGTTACTGTTGGTCGTGATTTCATTATGGTCAATAGATCATCACTAGGCAATTTTATACACAATTACCGACTATTTTCTATTTGTTTGTCTTATTTATCTTTTTTACTATTATTATCAAAATATATATTTCTTTTTATTTGTATCTTAACTCATTTTCTTATCTTGTACTTCTCAAGTATCGTTGCCATTTTATTTATTATATTAGTTGAAGTATTCCCCATAAAGTAAACTAATCTCAAATAGTAAAATTCACTATCCTATATGTACAAAATGATTAAATTCAATTTTTATAAGTTTATCCTTCGGAGATGAAAAGAAAGTGATAGATGTACATTTTTTAATTGTTCAAACACCTTTGAAAAACAGTCGCTACCCAATTGGCTTAAAATGGAGTTTATGTTTAGACATATAATGACTAAAAAATCGAAATCTACTTATCGGAAATCATTAAAGTAAAAAAAATAAAAGAAAAGGGATAAGCATGTTATTTTAAGGAGGGAGAGGTGAAAAAAAAAAAAAATGAATGAAGAAGAAGAAGCAAAATCTCAAAAATCAAAGCTGGTAATTAATCTTTGGATTTCTTAATGTTAAATAACGCATGAAATATGGAAGGATTAATTAACTATATCTTCTTTCAATTGGGGTACTTCTATCAATTAAGGAATAATAAAAAGTGATGATCAGATACATGGGGCGAACACTTCCTGATTTTTTTCCTAATTGTTTAGTAAAACAATTTAGTTGTAACTTCCATTAAAAGGAAAAAAGGCCTTAAACAAAAGAAAGAAAGATAAATCTAATTTCTCCCAATTTAATACATTTACATACACATCCTATGTCTTGCAATTCATCATAACTCCCTAATAAAAACTGTTTCTTGCGTGACTAGCGACTCACATCCATAAATATTTCAGCTCCTTTCACATGCACATTTTTGGCTTTTTTAATTTCCGCACTTTCAGGTTTAAAAAAATGTCAATATTACATAGACCATGAGACATCTAAATTGAGCTAATTAATAAAAACCAAAGCGTGCGAACAAAGACTATAATCTCTCCCTATATATAGAGAAATATCTTATTTCCACAAATCATAATTTTCTTGTGCGTCTAATTGTTTTGCTCTAATATGGAATGGTCGAGGAGGACTACCAAATATGCCTTTTTTTTTTTAAACGTTAATTTTAGGTCATTGTTTGGCTGTCAGTGGTTCACGTCACAGCCCAGTGTCATACTCTATCTCATGTATACAATATGTATATATGTATTTATACCTTTCACCTTCCCTAAACTAATAAATGCCCACTTTACGTTTGGCACAATTATGATTATAGCTTATATCCTTCAAATTTTGTTTCCTTCTCTATAATTGACAATGATATGTATATCTCTCTCTCTTATATCTCGACAGACCAAAAATTAATATCAAAATCATTATTAAAAGATCAACGTTGTTGGTTTCATTAAATTCTGGGAGGTATATATATATATATATATATATATATATATATATTCGTCTGTGGTACAAATGTACATTAATATTATCTTTCTAATTGGCGGTTACGTTGTGTATGCTCCATATTAAATTCTTAGTTAAAATTGAATTATATATATTATACATATATAAGAGAGAAGTAAGAAAAAGGAATAACTTCTTAGGTTAATAGATATTTACTACCCACCTGCATGTATATATGGTTTCCCACGCTTGAGTATTTAAAATGCCAAATATGTATAAGAAAGACATGTTTATATGTCATTTTAGAACGAATATACAGATGCTGGATTTTAAAATATGAAAAACAAGGGGAATGGAATAAATTAACAAGCTATTTTTATACATGTGAGAAACAAAGTTATCGGTCTTTACCAATATTCTATTGCATAGAATAACATTATATGGAAATTTTATGGTGCCTCAATAGGCCGTAAAGTTGTCTCAATTGTTTCAAACTGAAGGACAATTAATGCAGTTTATGTATTATTCGTAACGGACTCAAAAGTCATAATCTTAAATACCAAAAACGTGAGATCGATGTAAATTAAGTTGTAATGTTACACATCGATTTATAATTCTTTTCAATGTTTTTTCTTTCTATTTTTTTAATAGATAGTCATTCTCTATTAGACTCCAATTCCGATAGTTTAGTTAGTGCGCTTAATTTTGTAGAATAATAAGATATCAAAGTTTAGTTAATTGATGATCAGATCAAACGGAATGTAGTAGGGTTAGGTAAGACTTGAATTTGGAAGAGCAGGATTCGATATCTCATTTTGTAAAATGTATATAATTATATATGATATTACGTATCATACACACGATAATTAATTTATACTCAGTATAATTAAAACGGTTATCAGAAGTTCTTTACTTAATAATACTAGTAATGATCGTTTTTTAAGTCTTATAATTGACATTTGTTCTCTGTTATAATTTTTTATTCATGTTCTTTTAGTTTCGTTTAACATCGAAAAATATTTGCTAATTGTTGTGACCATAGAAATTAGCTAATTAATTGTATAATTTAGGGGACAAAAAATCCTTCAAACAAAAGAAATTTTAGAAAAAATAAATGAGGATTTTCTTCATATGTTGGAGACTTCGAATCTATTTCTTTCCTTCTGCACAAATTTATTTATTAGGAAATGATCTTTTCCATGATGCGCTACCGTATATATCACCAAAAAAAAAAAAAAAAAAAAAAATCGCAACAAATTTTATATAGAGAATGCCAATCTCCTTGATTTAAATAAATTATTTAAGAAACACGTAAAGGAAAAAAGGATATCATTATACATATCCACTCAATTTTTTGGGGTCATAAGGTATAATACTTTGTTTAGGAGGGAATATATAAGCTAATTAAATTCCTGCCACCATAAAATTTTTGTACGTACGTCTTCCTCATATAATCATCTATGACAAATGAATTCATGTAATAAAAGCTGGTGGGATGAAGCTTTTGTGAAGTGTGACAGGTATTACAAGGATAATTTAATTATCTAAATATATATTTACGCATGTTCTTTTTGATTATTATTATATTCGAAATTAAAGAAGAAGATTGTAAATAAATTTGAGGCGGCTATAATTAGTGAATATAGAACAAAATCAGCAGCAAATATTTCACACATAATTTGAATTAATGAATTTATTGCGAAGTCTTTTTTTTTTTTAAATAATAATTTGATGAATAGGACTTATTGCAAAGTTGGAGAACATATAGTAAAGAGTAAAGTTTCAAACATCAACATATGTAATGGAAAAAAGTCTCTGAGTTTGGTAGCCGTCATTCCTTTGCACCATTACCACATAACTATTAACTCTCCCTAGAGGAAAACCAAACACCTAAAAAATGCCATCTCTCTCTCTCTCTAAATGTGTGTGTATATCGTTCTCTCTCTCTAAAAACGAAAATAAAATAATTTTAAAAAAAGGAAAAAAAAAATTGTCTATTTCTCTCTCATAGCAATTACACCTCCTCTCCCACCATTAAATGCAATTGCACCCTCTCAATACGCTCTGCAATTACTCCTCGCTGCCACAATTTCCCCATCTGCTTCTCCCTTTCTCCTTCCCTTTCCCTTCTCCTTTTGCCTTTATTTCTATATCTCCTGTCCTTTTGAGTTTTCTCCAATATATTTCTTCTTCAAATAACACTCTCTTTTTGTTCTTCTCATGTAATAATTCTTATTATTATTTCTCTTTTCAACTCCAAAACCTACTCTTCTTCAACTGGCCTGAAAACCGCTTTTGCAGCCCCCCAAATCAGTGGTTTGCTGGCACAAAGTTAGCCCCAAAAAGCAGATCTGAAAAAAAGAAAAAAAAAAAAAGTATGTATCTTATTTAAAGCTTTTTCAAGGGCACAAAAGACACTATACCATTACATATAACATAGTGGCCAATTTTAATGCGTTTTGTCCAGGTAAAATTAATGTAGTAGTGTGTATTATCCTAATACTAGCGGTTTTGCAAAACCGGTTCTTAATAGATTATAAGGTTATTTTATTTCCTTGTGTAATTAGATATGTATATTTACTTTCTAACACATTCTCTATTATTCTCTTTGGTTTCAGATGGGAAACACATAAGGAAAACGTTTGTCCGAGAGATACAATTATAGAGAAAGTTTATCGGGAGGACGAAGTTGGATTCTCCGACATCTTCGTGGGCGTTACATATAAAAATTTTTCTTTTTTTTTTTTTTTTTTCTGTTTTTTTCTTTTTTCTTTTTCTTTTTCGTTTGTTTTGTCCGATTTTGGTCTGTCGAAAGCGGAATCCAAATTGTCAACCCTATCTTTCTTTATATGATAATATATAAGAACAGAAAGAGATCTATGTAATATATATATGTGAGCTTTTCAGCTTAGTCTATATATTTCACTGACAAAGTTCCGTTTAGCTTAAGACAACTGTCTACAGACAATCTAGAGAACAGTACTCGAAACTCTTTTTTTTTTTTTTTTTCGCTTGGTAACCCTTTTTTCCATAAGAAAAGTACGTACAAAACGAAAAGGCCGAACAAAGAGAGAGAGATTTGGAGTACCGAGAGAGAGAGAGAGAGTTTGGGCCCGAGTAGACTTTGTGCAGTACAAATAGATTTTAGGGTTTCTGGGTTTACAAATATGCCCGCCGGGATAATGATTCCGGCAAGAAACATGCCGTCGATGGTCGGAAGGAACGGAAATGTTGGTGGGTTTGTGTCATCTTCAGGACTTACTCTTGGTCAGGTCAGGGTTTGCTGTACTATAATATTTCTCTCATCAAATTATTAATTCTCTCTTCTTTGTTTTATTTTTTTTTCACAGAAGAAATGACAAGTAATTATTTTGTTAATAAACATTTTTTCCTTTAATTTAATACGGTTTCCATGGAAATTTAATTTATGGTTCTAGATCCCTTTTCTTTCTTTCCCTCTCTCTCTCTCTCTCTCTCTCTCTCTCTCTCTCTCCTTTAAATAGGGAAAATTTTCCTTTCTTATAAAATGGCACGACCTTGTTTCTATTCTTCGGCCATTGTTATGGACTTGGAAAGACATCATAGTTTGTTTGGCCTGATCAGTACTAAGTCTAATATTCTACTTTTCAAAGTAAAATCCTTCTCGGTACTCGAAAAAAGGAGTTAAGCCTTTCTATCTTCAGTCTTCACTCAAAAGACCGAATGAGATCTAGAGAAGAGAGATACCAAATTTCAAAGCCCTTTCTTATCCGCTAGTCAAACAGTTTTTTAATACATCTTCACCCTCTCACAAATTTTATTTTAAAATAATAATAATAATAATAATAAATAAATAAAAAACCTGCCCCTTTCTCTAATTTTCATGTACTAGTGATATATAGGGTTCAATTTCCATATATTTAAATATAGATTTATTTATTTATATATATTCTCGTCTCAACAAGCGTATTTTCATGAAAAGGAGAGATTAATACTAGTGTATTGTATTTTTTAGTTTGATCTTTAATTTCTCTCTTGTTGAGAGTGTGGAAATTAATTTTCCATCCTGTTGTTAGATTGAAAAACCATAAAAGCCTTCGGAAAACTTAAAGATCTGTAGATATGTTCCAGCCAAACATGATGGAAGCTGGTCAGCTCCACCACCAAGTTCTAGATCACATGCCGCAGAACACCTCCGAGTGCGACATCGCCCGCAACCTCGGCCGCGACGACGACTTCGATAGCGCCACCAAATCCGGCAGTGACAACCATGAGGGTGCCTCCGGCGAGGACCAGGACGGCCAGCAGCGCCCCAAGAAGAAGCGTTACCATCGCCACACTCAGCATCAGATTCAAGAAATGGAAGCGTAAGCTTGTTTTAATTTTGTTACCATACTTCCAAAAATTAAGTTCTCTCTCTTTTTAATTTATTTCTGTTTCACAATTTAGGTTCTTCAAGGAGTGTCCACACCCAGATGATAAGCAAAGGAAGGAACTGAGCCGAGAATTGGGATTGGAGCCATTGCAAGTTAAATTTTGGTTCCAAAATAAGCGCACTCAAATGAAGGTATGCAAATATTATTTGTACATATGCAGCTCATAAATTTGGTGTAATTATAACTCAGGTGTAGAAAAAATTATTCAACAGAGCGGGCGTGTGTTACGGCGGAACTTTTAGACTTAATTTTCGCGTTATGGCGGAACTTTAGAATTAATTTTCGGATTCGCAATTAAGTATTCTATTAAATCTATGTCTGATTGTGAAGAGTATTAAAATCTAACACATTAATTTGTTCCCAATTTTAATTGTACATTTAATGTTTTTGATCTCTTGTAGACCCAGCATGAGCGCCATGAAAACACACAGCTCCGGACCGAAAACGACAAGCTTAGGGCTGACAACATGAGGTACAGAGAAGCCCTAAGCAATGCCTCTTGCCCAAACTGTGGTGGCCCTACCGCCATTGGAGAGATGTCCTTTGACGAACACCATTTGAGACTTGAAAATGCTCGTTTGAGAGAAGAGGTATGTTTAGAAAACAAACAAACTATCATCATTACACTTCAATATTGAGCATTCCTAAGCCGAAAAAGTACGTTACAATATTCCCTGTGAATCAATTTAGTCAACTCTCTTTATTCTTGAAACGTTAATTCGAAATAAATTAGTTGTAAGAAGATTCCCTTCTTCTGTTTTTTAACTCTACAAGTCTCGGTCTTATCATTAACTTTTTTTTTTTCTCAATCTGTTTTGTTCTTCAGATTGACCGCATCTCGGCAATAGCGGCGAAATATGTGGGCAAGCCTGTGGTGAACTACCCTCTCCTGTCTTCTCCGGTCGGCGCTCCTCGAGGCAGTCCGCTTGAACTCGGTGTTGGAAACTTCGGGCCACAGGGAGGCATCGGTGGGGAGATGTACGGAGCATCCGGAGACCTTCTGAGGCCGATGAGTGCCCCTTCCGAGGCTGATAAGCCGATGATCATAGAGCTGGCGGTTGCGGCTATGGAGGAACTCATCAGGATGGCTCAAATGGGAGAACCGCTGTGGATGACTAGCCTCGATGGAGCCAGCGCCGTGCTTAATGAGGAAGAATATGTTCGCACATTTCCTCGAGGAATTGGACCCAAACCTGCGGGGTTCAAATGCGAGGCTTCTCGTGAGACTGCGGTCGTCATCATGAACCACATTAACCTAGTTGAGATTCTCATGGATGTGGTAAGTTTTTAATGAGATCATCCCAACTCTATAATTACATGTAGTTCTATATTGCATGCATATTTTCAATTTAGATGATAAAGTTTTATGTAATCAAATCTAATCTTGGTGGACATGTATCACATTCAGAATCAATGGGCAACTGTGTTTTCTGGCATTGTCTCAAGAGCCATGGCTTTGGAAGTCCTCTCAACTGGTGTAGCAGGAAATTTCAATGGAGCCTTGCAAGTGGTATAGTCACATATAGATATATGTAGACATAAACATCCACATTAGATAAATATATGTCTCACATTTGATCAATTAACTTGGTTATGAATATATAATTCTGATATTTCTATGTATAGATGACAGCGGAGTTCCAAGTACCTTCACCACTGGTTCCAACAAGAGAGAGTTACTATGTAAGGTATTGTAAACAGCATGCTGATGGGACATGGGCAGTAGTTGATGTTTCCTTGGACAACCTTCGACCAAGTCCAGCAGTTAGATGCCGAAGAAGGCCTTCTGGTTGCCTTATCCAAGAAATGCCAAATGGATACTCTAAGGTTAACTAAATCTTATGATATCTCATACATTCTTATTTTTATTATTTGAGTTTTAATTTGTGTACTTTGGTCACTTATTTCTTTTAAAATTTTTTTGGGGGCGATATTCGTCGAGACAGGTTACATGGGTGGAACATGTAGAAGTTGATGATAGAGGTGTTCACAATCTGTACAAGCAGCTAGTGAACTCGGGTCATGCATTTGGTGCAAAACGTTGGGTTGCCAACTTGGATCGTCAATGCGAACGCCTAGCCAGTGCCATGGCAACAAACATTCCTACTGGAGATGTTGGCGGTATGTAAATCAATCAGCCCAATTCTCTGAATTCATCCAACAAAACTCGATATTAATAACAAATCAATTAGAGCAATATTAAGATATTGCTAATTAGGAGAATGTTCTATTCTTTCTTTACTTCTAAAACGAAAAAAAGAAAAGTGACAGTGAGATATACGAAACAAGTTGTCCATATTTATTGGTTACAAAATCTTGCTTATACATATTCTAGTCTTATTGATTAATGTTTTTGGTGGTTGGATAATGTAGTGATTACAAATCAAGAAGGGAGAAAGAGCATGTTGAAGTTGGCAGAGAGAATGGTGATAAGCTTTTGTGCCGGAGTGAGCGCCTCCACAACTCATACTTGGACAACCCTCTCAGGAACTGGGGCTGATGATGTGCGGGTCATGACCCGAAAAAGTGTAGATGACCCGGGCAGGCCTCCGGGTATTGTGCTGAGTGCCGCTACTTCCTTCTGGCTTCCAGTCCCTCCTAAAAGGGTTTTTGATTTCCTCCGTGATGAGAACTCCCGAAGCGAGGTATAACTAAATTGAAATTAGATCTGTAAGATGTACTACCTTGTGATATAGATGAACTTTGCTACTATGTAGAAGGATTTTGTTGAATCTACTAAAAAAAATACTAATTTATTAGCATATGAAAAGTTCTATTTAGATATTAAATGAGAGTTCTTCTATTGACATGCAGTGGGACATTCTCTCCAATGGCGGAGTTGTCCAAGAAATGGCACATATTGCAAATGGCCGTGACACTGGAAACTGCGTGTCTCTCCTTAGAGTAAATGTATGTTTCAATTCCATAATTGTTTTAATTGTTTCATATAACCATTAAGAAAACATATTTATTTCACCATTACCTAGTTATAACTATTCAACGAAACATATATAAATATACTTTGTAGAGTGCCAATTCAAGCCAGAGCAACATGTTGATACTGCAAGAGAGTTGCACCGACCCAACTGCCTCGTTCGTAATCTATGCTCCGGTCGATATCGTTGCCATGAATGTGGTGCTGAATGGCGGGGATCCAGACTACGTGGCTCTTCTTCCGTCGGGATTTGCAATTCTTCCTGACGGATCGGCGGCTCACAGCGGTAGTGTTGGTGAAGCCAGCTCCGGTGGATCTCTTCTAACTGTTGCGTTTCAGATTTTGGTTGATTCAGTCCCAACGGCAAAGCTCTCTCTTGGCTCAGTGGCAACTGTTAACAATCTAATTGCTTGCACTGTGGAGAGGATCAAGGCTTCTTTGTCATGCGAGAATGCATGATAAAATATCATTTGTAAGTTCTTCCTTGCTTGGAAATTAGATTTTAATAATTGTCTTAAAATTGCTTCACTTCATATAATTAAGTGCACACTAGGCTCATTTAGACCCAAGACATTTTTTTTTTTTTTTTTGCAGAACCCAAGACATTTTTACACAAGGTAAATATACAATTTCTTTTGTATTTTTTGAATGTTTTTCTTTTACTTTTGTTTGGTGTTATTCTTATTTCCCTGTTTGTTTTTCTTCTAATTACGTTAGGTGCATTTTGATCGTTTATTTTTGTGTGCTTTGGTACTACTTTTTGAGTTATATTTTACGTAGGCTTTTTGTATTTTCTTGTCTTTTCATAAATAAATTTGAGTGAAGGACTTGGGTAGTGATGAGAATTTTACATGTATCAACTTAGTCGTGATGTGTTAGTGCCTACTTATACTAGTTGCTCTCCCACCTTGGAACAAATTTTCTTTAGTATTTTTCTTCTATACTTGTCTTTTAAAATTTTCTGAAATTAATATAAATTTGTATTTTTTTTCAGCAATATTAATTGACAGAGGATGATTTGAAAGAAAAGGGAAAGGCGTTAGACACAAAACAAGAAGGTGTTTGATGTGGAAAGGCAAAGATGTGGAGAAGTCAAGAGCGCACCTTACATGTTCCTTTCTAAGCATTTTGAGAAAAGTGTGCGAGGATTAGGGGTTCGGGTATTGACTTCCTTTAACAAAGTAAAAAAAGGCAAAAAAGAAAAGACTCAATTTCAAGACCCTTATAAATTACATATGGAGACTGTAGTTTGAACTCCCTTAGCTTTTCATCTTAATATTTTTACTTTTGTTCTTTAGGGAATTTAGGGTTGTGAGCAAGTGGTGGGTGTTATGCTTCATCATCTTTATGTCTTTTGATTTTGTTCCCCCAACTTTATTTTTCTGGTAGTTGTCTGCGGTTTTGAAGCTCACACCCACTACCAGACATGGGTAATTTTTATTTTTATTTTTGTTTTTTTCTTCCCCATTTCGAGATGTTTTGAAATGGTTATTGCTTCTACAAGTGTTTTTCAAATATGTTTTGTTACTCAATTTGTCCCGTGATTGTTTTTATCTACAAGATTGCGGTTGATATGTCGCTTTCTAATGATTTGTATATTTGTTTGCATGTGTTCTTCATATTCCAATCTTAACAAAAAGGATTTCAGCTGATGATTACTACGTATACCTATAAATCGGATTATGCTTTTAAGCTATATATTCCGTGTTGTCTATGGAATTGTTAAAAATAGCAAGTCATCTAAAAGGTTGGCTACATTTTGCATTAAAATCCGAGTTATGTCACCATCTAGAATCAGATGAGGAAATTCCTCACTTTACTATAACTTTATAGTACGGTATAATTAAAGACTCATGAAGTTAATTATGCTCCCTTTGTACTGAAAGTATCTTTTTTTTTTTTTTTCGGCCTTCCCTTTAATTTATGCTTTATTGGTGCAAAATCGGTGTCTAGTAATTGGATCGTTGACCAATATGTGAACCAACCGGTGCTCATTTTTTTAGACAGTCTTCAACATTTCTCGAATATAGTGGGTTTTAGACCAAGGAGCAAATTGGATTTGAGTGAAGCTGGTTTCTCTTCGATCTTCAGCAAGTCATGAAGGCTAATTAGCGAACCGGGAACACTTAAGGAGAAATCTACATTAGAGAAACAGTTAAGTTACCAATCATAAGTTTCTTTTTTGCAGCTCAATAGGCTCATGAACAATCCAATAATTAAAGACTATTTTGAGAAAAACAAACAAGACCAGATCACATCGAAACTCACTATGGCCATTGTAACAAAAAGTCGAACACTTGAAACAACGAAGGCAAGAGTAGCGAAATTTCAGTCCAGTTTCAAGCCCTCTTTTTACGACCCAATGAAGGTCCCTTGCCAACGGTTGAACTTGATGCAGTCTTGCCAGATTGTGGTAGCAGACCTCGCAGGATAGCCAAGACACCCAATCCCAAGAATGGGAAGTACATCGTTAACAGCTTATCAGATGCCTTGCCGGACCCTATGATCTCCGATAGTATAGCAACCTGAAAGGAAAAAAAAAAAAAAAAAAGGTTCCAACATGAGAGAAGGTTAATAGAGAAATTGATTCTCATAACATTAACTAATTTAGAGTTTCAAATTTCAAGAGTGCAGAGTTCTTATGCGTTGTGGAAGCCGGCAGGATTATTCGAACAAAGGAGCAAGGTGAGCGTGTTTTATGATCAACGTACACCCTATTCGCTTTTCACAATCTAGGTAGGTTGGTTGCGTTTGTATCCTCCTAACCAAGGAGGAAAGTTGAGAAATCACTTTAGAACTGTCTATAAGAATGGCAGACAGAACCAAAGAGGAAAGTTGGATTTTTATAACAATCTTAATCTGACTAGTTTCAAGAAAATGTCAACAGTCATAACAACAATAACTGTTAAAACTAGGATAATAATAAACATAAAAGATTTAACGTAGTTCGGCAATATAACTATTACCTATTAATTTCTCTACTCCCTTCAACAGTAAGTCAAATATAAAGACAAAAATGAATGCGTTTAGATACGATATTGTGTCTTTTTCACTCTCAATTTCAGCATCAATATCCAACACCTCAAATCCATCATATCCATTGACTCGTCCGAATTACAAAATTACATAATAGTGAAACAGAACAAAGTTCACAATGTACGGATCTATTCTCACCCAAAGTCATGTCTCTACAATATATCTCACAACATGGCCAATGGGAAGTCAACGTTAATGGCTAAATGGTTCTTTTTTCCCCCTTCAATTACACACTATCCAATACCAATCAGAATAGTAATAAAGAAGAGCCGTCATGAAGAAACCAAAAACAGCTCAACGCAGGGAATAGAAAAAAGTTACCATGCTTGTAAGGACCGAGGCGCCATATATCAAACAGGTGGTGCTCAACCAAGACTTGGCACCCAAAATGCCATAGAAATTGAATAGCGCGAGAGGCCACTGAAAGATGAGCTCGAACCAAACGAGACCGACGAAGAAATGAGGCTTTTCGGCGACGAGATAGTCGCCGAACTCGCGGGCGTACCAGCTTTTGAGCTCAACCAGGAAGTCCGGGAAGAGAGTCTCTGGCAGACACGTCTGCGCATCGAACAACGGCGCTGCCAACGCGATCACTATGAAGAACAGGAAGAGTATCACGTCAATGAGCTTCAACAAAGCTCCCATGTTTCCTCAAATCTGAAAAATGGAGTCCAAATGCAGATCTGTGAAGGCAACACTTCTGTCATGCACTATTATAATAAGGCGTACATGTGATGTTCCTATATAAGTGACTATTTTTTTAGTTTCCAAGTTTGCCCTTTGGCTCTGTAGATTCAAAGTTGGTGTTTTGTTCATCTCTTGGAATGATACTAGGATTAGAATTAAACTAGTTAGTTGACTTTAGCCGGCGTTAAGCAAACTTAGCATTTTCGGCGGAGTTCCCTAAGTCTACTAGTGGTCCTCTTGGCCACCCACGACCTTGGCTTTTTGGAGAATGCTGCTCCTGTGTCGTGGGACTCGCATGTCGAACAAGCGGGTTTGTTTATCTTCATGCGTCTTCTTGGCTAGTTAAAATGGTTCACAGGGGCCAGATGTAGGGATAAAGATACTCCAACGGTCCTACCTGTTTTTAGAGCTTTGCATTTCCATATCTTCTGCGGATGTAAACATGCTATGCCGCAACCTAGTATAAAAACAGGAATCTAGATAAAAAGAAACTTGCATCCTATTCCATCTCTTATAAAGAAAATAACTCTAATCAATTTACTTAATTGTACAGCAGTTTATTTACAAAAAAAAAAAAAAAAAAAACTTGTTTCAAAGTATTATTTTGTAGCCATACAATTGTACAAAATTTCTACGTATATGCGAAGGAGCCATAGACAGGCATGTCAGGCAAGTGAAATCCAATCTCATCACCAATAATACATTTATTCTAATTCCGGGGTTAAGTTCACATGGCTCAAGAGTCATGACGAAAGCAATCAATACAACATCATTCTGATCCTAAGAGTTCTCTCTTTTACTTCAATCAACAAATTAACAGACCAAATTACACTCAATCAGGCTGTCAAAACATAGAACACTAATGACGAGGATTACAAAATTTCGGTTCACTAGCCAGGCTGTAAGTTCAAGACCTCTTTTTCCTACCCAATGCAGGTCCCTTGCCAACAGTTGATGCAGTCTTGCTAGATTGTGGTAGCAGACCACGTAGCGTTGCCAGGACGCCCATCCCCACGAAAGGGTAATGCAGCATTATCAGCTTATCAGATGCCTTGCCGGACCCAATCAGTTCTGATAGTATAGCAGACTGAGAAATTTCCAACATGGAAGAACATCATGAGAAAGACTGATCATAATATTAGATAGCTTAGAATGAATTTCAAGTTTCAAATTCTAGCGTTCTTGTGCCTTGGGAACAGCAAACCACCATCACTTCACAGTTCACACCCAGTAATACTCTAAATTCTAATGTAGGAACAAGGCAAGTAAGACTCGTTATCAATAACACATACCGGAAAACCACTTTCATTACTAGGCGTGGGTTTACAAAGCTTCATTTGATCTGATGGAAGTTTAGCATGAGGTGTGATGGATAACGCACCCTAATTTTTTACTGGCGAAAGAACTAATATATTTAAAAATAAAAATAAAAAAAGGCAAGAAAGCTTTACACTTAACTTGAGAGCTCCGTTCACTTTTAGCTATATTTATTTTGCCGATTAAAAGAAAAAAAGATTAAGATTACGATTACGAAAGAGATTACAAGAAAACATGGATTCACGTCATAAGCAATGACTAGGCTCTACTTACCCAACATGGTCGACGGTTATCAAACACCCTGGACAAAGACAAAGAGGAACATAATTTTCAGAGTTGTCGTTGGCTGCCTAGTTTTTCTTTTAAGTGTTAATTCCAAGGTTTCGTTTTTATAGCAAAAGTTAAAACAACCAAGAATGTGTTCATGTGAAAATAAATAAATAAATACTGCGAGACAGAGTAAACAGGAAGGGGAAAAAAAATTGAATGAAGTCCATACACACCGAGATACCTCAACTCCAACAAGGAACCTAAACGTTGATCTCATTTTTCGTAACAGAAATTCAACATCATGGAAAAAAGAGTATAACTAAATCAAAAACACACCTTCCACAAAAAAAAAAAAAAAAAAAAAAAAAAAATCCAAAACACACCCAAATGGTGAAATCAAGAACCGAAACTATAATGATACTAAATTTATTTAAAAAAAAAAAAAAAAAAAAACCAAACTTTACCACGGCTGCAATAACTGAGACGCCATAGATCAAACAGGTGGTTTTGAACCAGCGCTTAGAGGCCAAGATCCCGTACAGATTGGCAAGCACAAGAGGCCACTGAAAGAGAAGCTCGTGCCAGAGGAGACCAACGAAGAAATGAGGCTTCTGGGCAATTAGATAATCACCGGACTCGCGTTCATACCAGGCCTTGAGCTCCACCATGAACTCCGGGAAGAGACTCGCCGGAAGACACGCCTGCGCGTTGATCAACGGCACCAGCAACGCGATCACGACGAAGAACAAAAACAGTACCGAATCAATCACCTTCACCAAAGCACCCATTTTTTTTTTTTTTTGGCTCTGTTTTTCAGATACTGATAGATAGTAGATACACTAGAAAAAGCCATTTAACTTTTTTTTCCCGATTTTACCCTTGGATAATACAGTTATTGCAGATTTGTGTACCTATGAGAGTGGTATTTGGAAGGATAGTTTTGTCTTTTGTCATTTTGTTTTTAGAAATACGCTCGCGCCCTGAAAAATGAAAATTAAGCCCTAAACTGTACAGAGTCTTTGGAGACGAAGAAGAAGAGATGAGCTCGAGTGAGACGAGACCGGTGCCGAGGAGAGAAAGTCCATGGGGGATGCCGGAGGGAGACCACCGTCAGCCCAAGGCCCACCGCTGCAATGACAGAGCTGAGGATGTCATCCAAGTAATCCCCTAAATTTCTCTCTCTCTCAAAAATCGAATATTGGGATGTGGGTTTTGATGGATTTAGTGTGAATTTGTTGTTTATGCTTGAGATTTGTGCGGATTTAGGTGTGGATGAGGGGGAATTGGAGAAGGATCTGTTTGGAGGCTTGTTACTGCGAAAGGTCCAAATTTGTCGATTTTAGTTTCTGAAGGTTACTTGCTTATCTAAAAAGTTGAGAACTTTTGTTGAAGCTCAGCTAGAATTCTAGGCTTCCAATTCGCACATTCAAATACATGAAGAGACCTTGATTTCTTTTGACTTTTTAGAAATCAGTAGCAATATAGTATAGCGAAGGAGAAACTGTCTCATCATTCCAGAATCATACCATTTGAAGTATGACAGTTTCACAAAATTTTACAAAAATCTGACAATTCGGAATTGTATCTTACCGAAAGGGATTATTTATTTATTTTTCATATTCTACCACAGAATGCAGAATTTTCATGTTGTGAATTGATTCTTTTTGGTTAACTTAATACCGAGTTGATTTGATCGGTTGGTATGTAGGCTTGTTTTGAAGGAAATCCGTTTAAGACAGTGCCAGGACCTTTCAAGCTCTTCTGGCAGTGCATGCGTTCTAAACCTGGGTATGGCTTCCTTGACCTGTTATGAACGAACTGGTGTTCTCTTCACATTCTTAGTATAGGTCTCTTTAGTTTTCCAAGAGAATCTGGAAGTTTACTGTTGTGTCTATTTTGTGTTAATAACCGTTCTCAAGTTTTTAAATTGACGGCGAAAAAGGACAGTCATTGCCATTTTATTTATCATCGCCGTCTGTAATTTCTCGTGCAGGGAGGAACCAACAGAGCCATTTACCTATTTGCAGCTGGATTCTCCGAAAAGAGAGGTGAAACTTGAGTGAAACCATTTTTGGAAAATTGGAAGTGCTTTGAAGGTTTTTGTTTTTTTTTTTGGTTAGGTTGAGTCTTGTGATGTCTGACTTCCAAGCATCTGTTATCAGTTAGTTGTGTATCTAACAATATACATCTGGGGCAAAGCTAACCCAGGGCTTTCTTTAGATTCTGAAGTTGTGACTTAAAATTTTGTGTTTTTTTCTTGCTGGAAAAATTTTCTTTGCTTTACCTGAATACAAGCATTTCTTCTCTCGGGTTGTACTTGTTAGGAGAAAAATAAAATAGGAAGGAAATAAATGTACATGACCTAGGCAAGGAAGATGAAATGGAAAACAGAATTTGGCATGGATTTCATCAAAGCTTGGGAGAGATTAACATTTGGAGTTCTTTTAAGAATTTTAAACTCCTCATCCAATTCATTCCTTTCGCTCTAATTTCTTGCCAAACAACCACAATTTACAAAATCCTTAAACTAGTCTTCTCAGTGCACATTGCCCTCCTACCAAACAAGCTCTTATTTACTATATTGCTGGCCGGGACCGTTATGCAGGATCTTAATGATAAGTTTTATTAGCAAGCCCCTCAAAGCTCTGTAGCAATCCTCCTCATGTTGTAGGATGATATGCCATTGATAGATTTTTTTTTTCTTTGCTCTTGATGATGAAGCATAACAGAATTATTTGGTACGTATGGCGTAGTTCTGTATGCTTAGAGTGGATAAAAGTTCACGTAGTTTTCTCTTCTGTTTCGAACTCTCTGTATCTGTTCGAGCAACAAAATGTTATTCATGGATGGAGATGTGGGCTCTTTCCGCCTCAACCTTTCTCCAATACATCAAAGGAAACAAATTCGAAAATGATTTTTAATAACTTCCCCTGAAATTGGAAAGGTTCTCTCTATACACAAGATAAACAGGCTAGAAATCGATAATCGGTTCTCCAATGGTGAGATTGCGCTCCACAGTCCATGGCAAGTCGAAGATCTTGGCCGTGACGAATTTGAATACCTTGTTGACATTAATGTTGTAGGTTGCACTAGAAAAGAACAGTGTTGCATTGAGGGCCTTCGCATACGACCTTGCCTGTTACACATGATACACCAAGCCAAATCAGATTTTCCCACCTGATCATGGTTCAACGAATAGTAGTTAGCATTATTATTTTCTCACATTTATTTTATATTATATTATGTTTTGCTGGAAGAGTTTGGTGTCATCTTTATGGGATCGTACGTTTACGTGGATGGCTAGGATTAACTATATATACAAACAAGTCCATTCTTGATAAGTGAATCACAGACATTGGGGTCCATGGGGTGTTCACAAACAAAATTATGTCGCTGAGTCGGTAATTGGATTGTGAAAAAAGGTTTTGTTTTTTCAGTTGAAACAGTTAACAGATTAATGGCCCTCTGCCCAATGTTTCAAATGTCTGAAAATATCTTGTTTTATTTCTTTATTAAAAAAAAAAGGACGAGGAAAATATCTTAATTTGGGTGGTCAGTATTTGCGGCCATAACTGAATTTACATGACAAATGTATCATTCTTAGGGGTCAATCAAGCGTAGAAACATGCAAATTCTTGACTTTGATACATCAAAGTCTCTAAATTGATTTCATATCAATATATTCAAATGCTTTCACCGAACTGCTACAATCATTGAGTAAAGACATGGCCCATTTTGTAAATTATTTATCAAATCATTAGATTAGATGCAACGAGCAGAAGATTAACCATGGTTTCTTGTTAAGATCTATTAACGATTTCCGTTTCCAATCTGGATCCCCAGCAAGGGAAAGTTACAAGAAAAATCATGAAAAAATATTGATATTTACCTGACTTGCAATTGTCCATTGCAAATCTATCGGAAGCTGGATGAAATCATCGAACTTTGTTCCAATCAAAACCGGAATTGCCGTCTAAGGAAAAACAACAAACATATTAGAATCATCATCATTTGGGGTTACATACACAAATACAACCATAAAGTTTGATAAAAAAAAATAAAAAATTTATGGACAAATATGTAACAATACCTGATTCCATTTCCGAGCTTCTTGATACCATCCTATGACACTGCGATAATTGGAATAAATTTCTTAGACAATGTTGCGTCTTTTCATTTTCCCAAGTCATCAACTTTAACAAATCTAAATTAACATAATCAAGATTCGTTTAAAAAAAAATGGAGAATTGCAAAACTTGCCTGTTCAAAGTACACCGACTTGTGAGATCAAACATGAACAGAATTGCAACAGAATCTTTACAGGCAATAGGAATATGATCCTGGGATTTGCTATCACCTAAATCCATATGAAATTATTTTATCAAAATTTATTTTACATATATTAAAATAAAAATGACAACAAATAAGAAGAAAGAATACCTCCAACTTCCCAAATGGAATAGGAAATTCGAGCACCTCCAACAACTAATGTCTTATCAATCGAACTCAGTCCGTTTTCCAGTCCTTCTTCTTTCCCTTTCTCGTCACCCACGTATTTTACCTTCAACCAAACACACACGCAAAGTAGATAAATTAATTAAAATTTAAAAAATAAATCAAAAATTTCTCATCAGAACACCAAGAAAAATGAATCCGAAGGAAAAAAAAAAGGCCTAAAATTGAACACCGGAAAAATTTTCGTGATAATAGAAGCTTACGCACAAACGAAATTTCAAATTTTGTACTAACCAAGAAGCTGGTTTTTCCAATATTGCAATCCCCCAAGAGGCTGATCTTCAAGGGGACCAAATCGGAGTCGGCGTCGAGGTAGCCGGGAGCCTCCGGCGGCGGAGAAGCAGATTCAATGCCGGCGTCGGCGGCGGGGGGCGACGGAGGCGTCGGCGGGAGGAGAGAGGATCATGGCCTGAGGGAGCATCCGGTAGCGGACGGTCTTGCGGAGGCAAGACATGAAGAGGCGATCCATGAGGCGACGAATGCACCGCCGGAGAACCAACATCCGTCGCTGAATTCTTCGCCTCGGGCACAGCTCTACCATAATTCGAACCTCCAAAGAGGAAAGAGAAACCAAACAAAAAATGAAACCCAAATTGGAAATGAAGAGATAAATTTGTTTTCTTCTTTTTTTTTTCTTTTTTTTTTTTTTTGGGTGAATTTGGATGGTCTTAGGAGAAAGCTTTGGTGTCTTGCTCTATTTCAGCCATGAAAATTGGAGCTGAGGAGGAGCCTCTTCAGAACTGTTTGTTTGTTTGGTATTTGAATTTATATAAAAGGTTGTCTTTTTTTTTTTTTTTTTCAGTTACCGAACGGCTTTTTTTGGTCATCAATGTGGCATTTTTTTAACGGACGGCTGACCAGCAATTTTCGGGACACAATTTTATGGATTGTCCAAATTGCCGGCTTTTACTGCCTTTTTTCCTCTTATTTTCAGGGGTAGTTTTGACATTTCGGTATAAATTTTTTGGTTATGGATTGATTCATTATGGAAAATGCAAAGATTTCTTTAGTGTGTACTATAAGTTAAGAATCTTCTGAATATCAATTTGAGATTTCATTGATCCTCATAAATTTGTTTTGATATAATAGTTGATACCCACCTTTTTTTTTTTTTTTTTTTATAAATAATTTGGCTTCTTTTGTTTTTGTTTTGTTTGTTTTAAATTAACTTGGCTTCTTTTGTTCTTTGGAAAAGTAGCGGAATTCCTTGTTTCAAGGTTAGTGTTGACTGACCACGTCTGCATCCCCCGTAAGGAAATAAATCCATGTCTACTCTTTTAATTTCCATTCAATTTTGAAGAAGTTGAATTTACAGACTAAAAATACGGGAAAACTGTGGTAGAGACGGTAAAGCTTTTTTTTAGGCTATTGAGATTTAATCGAACGGTTGAAATGTTATTAGTGTACCATACTTATCATACACCTTACCTCATATTTCCCTTCCCACTCAAAGTCTTCTCCGTCACCAGTGACCTTCCCTCCGCCGGCGACAGACGCCGGCAACTCACCCCCAACGCCGGCGACCCACCCCTGGCCCCCCCAGCCCCAGCCCTTGGCAACCCCCCCCCCCCCCAGCCCTCCCCCGCTGGCCCCCTGGCCCCAGCCCCCCTAGCGCTGCCCCCACCCCAGGTCCCCTTCCCCAGACCTTCCCCCACGCCCCCCTCCCCGGCGCCCCTCGGCACCCTCCGACAGGGACCCCCTACCCCCTCTCTCTCTCTCTTCCCCCTTCTCTTTCTTCTCCTCTCTCTCTCTTCCCAGCCCACGGCTCCCCCACCCCACCCCCACCCCCGACGAGGACCCCCCATCCCCCCCTTTCTCTCTCTCTCTCTCTTCTCCCGTCAGGGGTGGGGTGGGGGGCCGCGGGCCTGGAAGAGAGAGAAAGGGGAAGAGAGAGAGGGGGGTGGGGGGGGTCCCCGCCGGTGGGGACGCCGAGAGGCACCGGGGGGGGGGGGGGGGGGGGGGTGG